>OY992533.1:123905142-124224578 GCA_963921185.1 Dasysyrphus tricinctus | reverse complement strand
GAAATTATTATAAAAGGGTAAGGCAAAACCAGCATTTTCAATATTATATACGTATGCCTTTGTAACCCTGGGCTTAGAGAGGCGAGTAGAACAAATTCTTATAGAAGTAGCTTAGTAGTATTAGTGATTAGTAAATAGGCATATTTTGAGCCCACGTTACAAGTTTGCAGTTAGCCTACTTTCCATAGTTCTTTTAGTTTTTGTGGTTTTATTAAAAAAAATATATTAAAATGACCGGAGGCCAAAATCCCGAATGACAAAATCGCGAGTGGACAAAGTCCCGAATGGATAAGATCCAGAATGCCAAAATCCCCAATTACACAATCCTGCGCGTGGTTTTAACTACCAAAAACAAAGGTCAATATTTGTATCAAGGGCGGATCCAGATTTTGCGCCTAGGAGTGGTCACATTCTTCAAAATGTATGGTATTGCAATAAAATAAGTGTGTTTTTTTGCAAATATAGTTTAGTAACCGTAATTTTTTGCCTTAAAATCTTATCCCTTAAAATATCAATTTTTCTCTATTTTTTTGTCTTGTAACGTTGTAACACGAAGCAACTTAAGTAACTTAGGTACTACTTTCTTTGATGACATTCCTTGCAAAATACAGCGGTACATCATCATATACAAACATTTTGAATAGTTTCTGCCAAGTTATAGGTTGGCAAGTTCAAGTAATCAAGTCCTCCAACTAATCGAAGCAAAATGCGGTGGAATTACAATCGATATCGAAGAATGAATATGCGTGCGTGAAGTTAGCACCGCCATATTGGATATTAAAAATAAAGCAATGCGGCCAAATTGTGCTGCCATGTGCCATATTTAAAAAAAAAATCGTACTAAGGGTCTGGTTTTTTAGAGGGTACCCATTTTTTTAGCGTGAAGTTAGCACTGCCATTTTCAATTTTTGAAAAAAAACTTTGTGCTGTTTTGTGCTCAACTTGTGCTGCCTTCTGTCGTTAATATTTTTGAAAAATTCGCAAATTTGCAAATTTTGCGAATGAAATTTTTGCGAAATTTCAAAATTTCTTTAAAAAAATTGGTGCTGTTTTAAAAACTATGAACCAAAAAATAAAGCATAATTTCAACTTTTATGGCCAAAAAAGATATGTAGCGTGAAGTTAGCACCGCCATATGCCATTTGCGATTAAAAAAAGTTGTGCTATATTGTGCTTTACTTGTGCTGCCTTGTGTCGTAAATGCTTTTTAAAAATTTGAAAATTTGCAAATTTTACGAATGAAATTTCTGCGAAATTTTATAATTTATAAAAAGAGAAAGTTGTGCTCATATTCCAAAGAGATAAACAAAATTCGCATATTTGTAACTTTTACGACAAAAAAACAGTTTTGCGAAACTAGAAGTTAGCAGCGCCACCTTCGATTTTCAAAAAAAAAAAAAAATTGTGCTGTATTGTTTTCAGCTTGTGCTGTGTTGTGTGTAACACCTAAAACCAAAACAAAACTATAAACAAATATAAACAATAACAATAATATGAGCTCGACGCATATCGACCTACATTGGATTTTGTTGAAAATGATCAGCCGTCACCAAGCGATACCATCGTGCATTGAACTGATCATGTTACACATAGTCATAGTCGGTCGCTATGCGCCGAATGCAATTGAATATTGATTTTGTTTATGACTGCAATTATATATGCATCACATTGACTGAACATTCGGAATGTCTTTGAGGAAATATAACCGAAAGTATATTTTGTCAAGTGGACATTTAATTCTTACGTCATGTGGGATAATATATTGTAGGTCATAAGTAAAATAAATAAATAAAGAACTAGGCTAAGTATATCTTTGTATGAAAATTGATTTTTGTATAGAACTAGTTGTAAGTATAAATAGAAGAAAATATTTAAAATAAAATCAGTCTAAGTTAAAACCTTAACTGCGACTCTTTATTATTAATATCGTGCATCTCGATGCTCGGATAAATAAGCGTCTTTGCATTAAAGCTAAGAAATTTGTTCCTTCGAGAACCAAGGCTTCCTCGTCAATCATAACAGCTGCCTTCTGCCGTAAATATTTTTTTAAAGTTCGCAAATTTGCAAATTTTACGGATGAAAACTTTTCAAATTTTACAATTTTGTAAAAAATTAAAGTTGTGCTATTTTGTACTCAGTTTGTGCCTCCTTGTGCCGTAAATATTTTTAAAAATTCACAAATTTGCAAATTGTATCTACGGATATAAATTTTTCAAATATTTCAAATTTTGCAATTTTTAAAAAAAATTAAGTTCGAAAAAATAAAAATCGAAAATGGCTGTACTTATTTCACGCACATAGAATGAATACGCTACCGCAATTTGCTTTTCAATATCACTCACGAATTTTGGAACCTTATTTGTGAGCTATTCTCAACAAATGTATAACATCTGAAAATTACCGCCAACCAAAATCTTGAATAACGAAGTCTCGAATTTTTAATAATCTCAAAATTTAAAAATCTCATTTTTAATAATTTTAATTATATGCCTAAAGCCTGTATAGCCTTTTAGGTATATCAAAATGATAACTTAAACTTATATGAATATATTCAGTTTTTTTTTTTTTAATTAAAAGGAATATGTAAAAAAGGATTTTTTTAATCCAATTTTGTGTTCAGCGATTTGACAAAATCATCAAACCAATTTCAAAATCAATTTTACACTAAAATCAAAGTTAACATAAGGTTGTGTTCTTTTATTATTCCTTAAAACAAATTATTAATTTATTAATTTGTAAGACATACGAACGAAAACGCAGTTCTTGCTACTTTATCCTTAAAGGATTTTTTTTTTATTTCACTCGAAGAAGAATTATTTTTGTGACGTTTTTTTATTTAAATTTTTTGCATTGTGTCCTCTAATGTTCGCAGACGAATTTTATCCTTTGAGTAGTGAAACCATTTTTTAATGATCAAATTTATTTATATGTATTTGAAATTTATTTATACTTGGGAAAAGCCCCAATTTTTGTCCATTCTGTATTTTGGGTATTCGGGATTATGGTATTCAGAATTTTGGTCTTTAGCATTCAGTCTCGTCTCTTAAAGAATTTTAAAAATGTACCAAAATTGTCATAAAAAATATTTTTTTGCATTTCAAAAAACATTTTAGATAATTTAAGAAAATATTTTACTTTTAAGAAAAACAAACATTACCCCTTCCTTACAAATAATGTTGAAAAACCATTTAGGAAAATCAAAAACGGCCTTAACGATTTTGATAGAAAATTTTCAGCAAGTAAGTGTGAACCTAAGCCACGAATTATCAAATATCTAGTGTATCATGTATTGTAGGATTACAAAAAAGTTAAATCCATTCTTTCATTTATTTTTTTAATCCAGTTGTTTTAGTGATAATGTAGTTACAAAAGATACTTTTCACATTTTTTGCTTGTTTTGTTATGTTATGAGGCAAAAAAGTACAATTTCTATTAAATTATATTAAACCCCTTTTTCGTCTTTTTTTTGTTTCGAAAAAGTTTAAAGATTTAAGTTAAATCTGAAGTTTTATAAATCTGGTTTTCAGTATTCGACTGAAAATTTGTTAGAGCATTGAATATTAAAAAAAACAGTAGTTATCTAGTTACATAAAATTTTTAAAAAATTGACTTGAAAAAAAAAATAAAATGCACGACTGGATCGCACGTGCTTGTTATTATGTTCAAGTTTGTGGGACTTAAGAACTTTAACAAATATTCAAGTAATTATAGAAAAAGTAAAGCATTTAAATCGTTCTTTTAAATGTATAAACAGTCTGATAAATAACTTAGAGCTCAAAAAAAAGTATGCCATTTGATTACTTGAAAAAATATGCATAAATGCAAAAACAAATTTAAAATCGTTGGAGCCGTTTTCTTAAAAACTATTTTTTATATATAAAATTTGTGTAACTTTTTTCAAAAAAATTTTGAGTAGGTATATATTAACATACATTTAAAACTGAAATTTCAAAACAATTCATCAAAGCGTTTTTGAAATATAGAATTTTCCAAAAAAAATTTTGAATCTTTTTTTAAAAATCCAAAATGTATTTTTTCAAAAATCTTGGTATGCAGTATTATTTATATTCTAACATAGCTTTTGTGCAAAAAGTCTGATTGAAATCGGATGAGTGGTTAATGAGAAAACCAAAAATTAAAAAAAAAACGTTATATGGAAGGTACCGTTAATAAATGTTTTTGGTGATTTTTTTTTCTTACTAGAAGGTACATCATATCTTTAATAATACCTACACTGATTTTTTTTATCAAAATCGTTGCAGCCGTTTTTGAGATAAATAAACTTTTCCTTAACGGTTGTATGGCAAGTACCGTTATTTTTTGAGCTAAAAAAAATTTTCAATTTCCCCTCTAGAGAGTTACAAAAAACCTTAAGTTCAAAATTAGAAGAAAATCGCTTCAGTGGTTTAGGCTGTAGATTGAGGTACGGACAGACAGCCACACAGACAGACAGAGTTGTGCCACCCACTTTTTTCGTGTTCTCTATCATCGTAATGTCATGTTTGATTGTTATCTCGAATTTTTTTTTTTACACGAATTCAAAACTTGCCCTATAGTACCTACATATATCGCAAGTAAAAAAACACTATTAGGTAAATAAATGTAATTTCTCAAAATTATCACTCAAACAAATTGATTTTAAGAATAAATAAAAGAATGAAATACTATCTTTTAAAAATATTTTCTATTTTTGTAATATAAGAAGGTTTTATAATACAAATTCTATATACTACTGAAATAAATCAGCCAAGTAGAAGACTTAGCATTAAGAGTGTTCCGAACTGAACAAAACCAGTCATTTGCTAACTTTTTTTTGCGTATATAAGACCGGTTTTTTTCATTTTCATCAGATGCTTTGTTCTATAAAACTTTTTATTTTTACTTATTGGTCACTAGTAGGCGTATTATTGTACCAAAAAAAAATGTATAAAAGTAACGGATTTTAACTTCCAAATTTACATAAATTTTCTGTCAAAAAATGCCGTTTAAGAATTAAAAATTTCAATATCAGATACTACAATTATAATTATATAATTGACTAGCTGACGCTCCCCGGCTTCGCTCGGTTAGGCAAAATGTTCAAATGATATTAAAGCAAAATTATAAATAATATGTTAATATGTGTGTTTTTTGTACGAGTTTTTCCATTAAAATAAAAATGAACCCGGTTCTTTTATAATAGTTTAATTTAATTTATTTTCTCTTATAATCACTTAGTTTTTGAGTGTACAGGTTTGTCACGGAAATTTTTAGTGTATTCATGTAATTTTTTTTTAAGCATATGTATATTCGTATATGCATTAAAATCCCAATTATTGTCAGCAAAGCAATTCGTAGTTTGATTTAATTTTGTATGGCTCTTCTTTCCACCCGCTTCTATCAGCGCAACTACCGCTTTCATAAAAAACATAAAATTAACGGTGTGATCAACATTTTTGTTTAACTTTATTCAAACTAACTCTAACTCAAATTTTCCCAAAACTCTCTTTAACTCGAATTAATTTTCGATATCCCGTGAAAATTACACTTAAAGGGAGCCGACTGTATATCAAGACAGTGATTTCGAAGTATTTACTCAATATTTATAACTTTCCAAGCACTAAAAGTATTTTTAAAATCGGATACCTACTGTATTGTTAACCCCATTTCAACCTATAATATACAATTTTTCGAATTACTCTTTTTTGTTTTCACCCCACTTCACCCTAAGAATGAAGCCTAGTGTTAAAAATATTAGGCAGTAAGCCCATCCTATAAATATAATTTAACGAAAGAAACCAAAAGAAATTCCTACAAATTGGCGTTTCGTCCGACTTACTCACTTGGGCTCATCAGTGACATAGTAAAGGCTTTGTCATACGCAATTTGTATTAAGTTCAGTTTAACTTACATGGATTTTTAAGCAAAACACCACTGTAAACTATATCCAACAAGATTTTCTATTTTTGATGTAGGATGATAGAGATATTTGAAAAAACGTATTATCGAAGATGGCGGTTGACGCTCGTGCCCCCGTTCCACCAAGAAAAAAATCAGTTCAGTAGAAAATTGCTGAAAAAAGAACCCCCTCTTGAATTATAGTGGTTATCAAAAAGTTTGAATATTTAAAACAAGGCTTACATTTTTTTTTGGAAATTCGATATTTTAAAATGGGTAACAATTTTTTTTCTTTAATTAAATTTTTTTATTAAGATTTGCATACAATGATTTCAATTTCTATGTGAACAATTTTAAAAACCCAAAGGGCCACTACTTGTAAATACGAACATGGTTGAAATTTTGATCCGTGGTTCAGCATTTTTAACTCATCAACTTCAGCGGATCTACTGAAGTTCAACGATGGTTCGAGGTTCAAGTATGTTATAATAGTAAACTGGACAAAATCGGTGGATTAAAATGGCTGAACTACGGATCCAAATTTAAACCACGATTGTACAACTAGCCCTAAGCCTCTTGAAGATAAAATCAATCAAGTAGGTAGGTACGTGTGATTCAGTCGTGCATTTAAGTTTTGTTTATTTTTTCAGAAATCTATTCTTTTATTGAATTTGCAAACTAAATTCTTTCAGAAAATATTTTTTGAAAAAAATTATTTGAACTTTTAATTTCATAAAAAAAAAAATTAAATTATATTAAATAAATAAGGTGCCTACATTAAATATTTCTTACATTTTTACATTTGGTTAGATTTTTTGTGTTTAAGCTAAGTATACCTGTTTCTCGACGAAAATATGTATTTAATATGGGAGTGATTTTTGCGGAGAAAAAGTTTTTTTTTGTTTGAAGCTTAAATAAAAGATCCAAAGAAATTTACAAATATGTATTCAAGAATGGTGCCACTTGGGTGGGGCACTTTCAACATGAATTCAAGTAACACAACAAAAAGTTAATTATTCAAAAAAATTAAAAAATTATATAAGATTGATCGAAAATTATTTTTGAAAATATTTTACTCTAACATAGGACACTCATTTGTCGTAAGCAGTGGCGTAGCGAGGGTTCGAGCCGTGGGGGGGGTGACTTTAATTAAAATGCCGACTTATTTTAGGAATTTGCCGACTTATTTTAATTATTTTTCGGGTGAAACTCAAAATAAGGGAAAAGAAAAAAGGGTTTTTTTCCGAGTGGAAAGACATTCGGGCGAAACTCCTGATAGGGCTGATTGATTTTAGCTCAAATCTTCACTTCGCCACACACACTTTGGAGATTTCGAAATGCGAGATTTTTCAATGAAACCGCCTTCAGCTGATGTTAGAGGTTTAAAAAACTTAGGAGCAATAATTTTCCATGAAACAATTTTAAAATCTTGGGAACTATTATTTTGTAGAAAAATAAGATATCAATTATTTTTGGAATTATGTATTTATTTATAATAAATAATTAATAACACTGGAATAAATAAATTAAAATTATTATTGCAACGATTAATCTAAACAAGAAATTGTTTTTAACAACGAATTAAATTCATAAACATTTATATTATTATTGCAGCAATTTTTTTTGTTTAGGTAGGTATAGGTATTAAACAATCTTTATAAAAAAATTAAAGTAACGCATAACTCTATCAGCATCAGCAGTTTAGTCATTTATAATAATAAAATACATTAATTTATTAATATTGCAGCAGTTTAATTATTTAAAATAAACAATTGTTAATAATATAGCTAATTATTTATAATAAATTAATTTTAATAATAAAATTTATTAATTTATATTTATTATTATTTTATTGCAGCAACTTAATAAGTTGTAATGAAAATTTAATATTTAAATTTAACATTGTACTATCTAGATTTTAATTCGGCGGTGTTTTAATAAGGTCCATTCTTCAACGAACTCATTAAGAATAATTTCGTCCACTTTATATTTCGAAGAATAAAGCAGCATCAAATTATTCAAACGATCATCACCCATTGTCGTGCGCAAATAGTTTAAGACTAATTTTAATTTACTAAATGATCGTTCAAAAGAAGCTGATGTCACAGGAGCAGTTAAAATTAAGCAAATGAGTTTGTGCGCTAAGGGAATTACCATTTTAAACTTGAACTTTAATGTCTTCGAAATTTATACAATTTGTGGATGAATCAAGAAGAATTTGCTTGTAGGATCAATTTTCCTTCTTTTTTTTTACCACTGACGAACACCTACTAATACCCATTCCGGATTAGCGAAATGTCTATCAATTCCTTCTGAAAATAAAATGCAAACAAAGCAAAATGCTGCATCTTTAGAAGGACTGTACTCTTGAATTAGTCGGCATATTTGCGAAATTCACAATCGCCAAAAATGCTCGTTTTATAAATTTTGTTTCAAATTAAGCTTCGTTGATTTGCCGACTCGTGAATTTGTCGGCATATTTGCGAAATCCCCAATCTTTTTAAATGAAGCTTCGTTGATATTAGATTAGATTTGATTAGATGAATCTTTATTGATAACAAAAATAATAATTCATAAATACAATTTTCATAAAGATTTTAAAGCATGGCTTAAAAGCCGTCTGCCGCTTTCTTAATTTTACTTTAAGAGATTACAAATAATTAGAAATTAGAAAAAAATATATTCTTAAAAGAATTTCTGAATCAAGCAATAAATAAAATTTTAATATACCAACAAAAATATAAATAAAGAATGATAACGATTAATACAATAATATTTAATTTTAACATATAAATCAGAAAAATCTCATTAAATAAGGTAATATGAAAATATAAAAACCATAAATTAGATAATATGACAAAATTTTCTTATTTACAATACCTATGAATTTTTACAAATTAAAAATTAATGGACATTCAAAGTAAACAATTTTTAAATGTTGAAATATTGGCTATATTGAATAGAGGCTTTTAGTTTAGCTAAAACATTAATTATGAAGAGTAAAAAATGAGCTTTTAGTTTAGCTAAAACAAAATTATGTAGCGTGTTTTATTCACGACATATTCAGATATGTATTTCTATAGTAGTATATATATGTATAGTTATTTTGCATGAGAAATATAACGTACAAGCAACTTCCATCCACAGTTTCCATTGAGAACATTGACACATTCGTCGAACGTTAAAAAACTCTTGTTAAAATACAGTCTTCTCATTTCTTGGAGAATAGGACAAATTGCTATGAAATGAAAAACATCTTCATTTTGGTTCAAATTGCATAGAGAGCAAATGGGGTGTATGTCTCTTCAATATGGTCTGAAATTAAGTTCTAGAACTTCCGTTCTGACTTTAAAGATAAGGCTCATATCCGTGACAGAGAGACCCCTTCTAAAATAATTATTTTCTCCCAAATTTAGACATAAATTTCTATAAATATTCCTTGAAGTTGACTCCCTAGCCCTGTCAAGATGCATCTGATATTATACGTTCATCTACCTTTGATATACAATCATAGAAAATATTTTGCCATTCTGCTATGTTATTGACACTCAAATTTAATGGAGCGGAATGTGCCAAAGCAAGCTCTTGACAGTTCCTAAAAGGAGTATAGCCGCAGTGAAGTGAAACAAGTAGTATCCTTTTATGCAAGTTGCTATCAGGTCTTTTTATAACTTTCGTTAAGAAATCTGCACATGCCTTTAAATTCCTTACGAAAATTTGCTTCGTTGATATGCCGACTTTAGTCGGCAAATTTCCGACATCCGCAATCGGCAAAAAGCTTAGGCTCGTTTTATTCATAATTGTTTGCAAATGAAGCTTCGTTGATTTGCCGACTCTTTAATTATTCGGCATATTTCCAAAATCTGCAATCGGCAAAAATGACGATTTGCATAGGTTCAATTAAAAGTTCAAAAACCTAAATATATTGAAAATACAAACTTACTTTTTTTTAACTTTTTCCGAAAAATATTGTAAAATTTCTGTTTTTTTTTTTTTAATTGCTTGAATTGTTAAATCTAGCATCCTGAATTTGCCGACTCTTGAAAATCGCGGGGGGGGGGGGGGGTGAGGGGGTGTACACTCGCTACGCCCCTGGTCGTAAGTGTTCCATGCGGCCTCATCGAATTATTTTTATAATAAACTAGCTGGCCCGCCCCGGCCTCGCACGGGTAGACAAATCTAAGTTGCATTACGTATGTTTATAGGTAATATAAAATATATCAATAAATATTCTGGAATACCAAGTTTAATTTTTAAATTTTGATTTATAATCGATTTATTTCAATACCTTCTGGTCAGTGGGCAAAAGATAGAGAGCAATACAATTTTCAAAATAACTCAGTTAAACACATTTGGAAACTGGTTGTTAGAAACTAAGAGAGTCAAATCTATGAAAAAAATTACTCAAAAATAAATCGATAATACGCTAGTACTAAATGCGTTAAAGATAACTGCTTGCGGGGTTGTAAAAGAATGCAATCTTTTATTAATGCAATCATTTAAATCGTTTTATTGAATTCGATCGAAAGATTTCATTACTTGACTTCACTTTGAGACTTCGACTTAAAATTCTGCATTCACCATTAATTTTACATTCAAAAATGATTGCAACTATTTTTTCTTTCACTAATTTTCCAGCAATAAATTGAATGCAAGTTTTTGAGAATTCAAGCATTTGTTTGCATTATTTGTTTTCTTTTCCATTCTTTACGTTCATTTGCGTTCTTCTGAATCAAAGATCAATTACTTTATGATTTAAGGACAAAAATGTACATGAAACAAAATTTAATTTAATTTAAATGACTGTAAGATAAATAATTCAAAAGAATGCCAAAGAATACATAGAAGAAAATGCAAAATAATGCAAACTATCGCAACGAATGCAAATGAATGCAAGGAATGCAAAAGAGTGTAACAAATACATTCATTCCCAAAAGATTGCAATAATTTGATTGCTGTTAGTTGAATTTAAATGAAAAATGATTGCAAAACATTTAAAAGTTAAATGAAAGATGAAGTCAAAGTTAAGAAGTTAGGTCAATGAGTGCAATCTTGTAATCGAAGTCACAGAAGATTTGTTCTTCTGCTGCATTTGCACGTGATCATCCTGTTTATTAGCATTTCGATTCGTTACGTTGTATTCTATTTTGTACATTTACATTTTATTGTTCTTCATTTTCACCATTCAATTGAACTCTTCTTTGTTCATTTCTTTATGAGATTCGACCAATATTCTTTGCTTTTGTGGCATGCATTCTAATAATAAAAATGGCATTCGTTTATTTTTATTTGCACAAATATGGTATTTTATATTTACCTGAAGATAAAATCGTTAATCCTTACAGTCTGAAAAATCAATATTTATATTTTATGACGTAAGAAACAGAGCTAGGTTTTGAATATTATATTTACATATGTACATACATATATTAATATACTTTTTCACATATAAACATGAATTTTTCTTTTTTATGTTAAAAGAGCAGTGCCACTTATTGAAATTATTTCAATTTACTCTTTAAACCTTGCCAGTCATTTTTTGGGTATAACCTATGAATTTGAGCTCTATCCATCGTGTAGTACTTGAGTCTATAGGTCATACACAGACAAACATTCATTTTTATATATATAGATAGAAGATAGATAGATAGATAGATAGATATAGATATTACATATTTTTTACAAAACTGATAAACAATATTTTTAAAAAGTTTAATAATTCTTCCATTGATATTAAACATAAATAACACTTAGATTTGACAACCATTAAATTCTGTTAACAGAAAAATTTTCCAAAATCACTTTAAAATCAAAAAACTGAAATAGCCACCAACACTTTTGAAAAAGAATTGTCAAAATTTGAATAAGATTTAGAAAGAGTAGTGCAACATACACTCTCATTGAAATTTTTATTTAAAACCCAACTGTCTTTCGATAATCGCAAAAGTCAAAAGTTCCCCACCGTCTAAAGTGCCCCACCCTTCCCTAAATTTATGCTTGGAAATAGGTGTTGCGGCACAGTATGTCTTTTCGATGAACTAACTAACTAACTCGATTCGAACTCAAGAGTCAGGACAGGCCTTTGTTTCGTTTTCGTGACAAAACTTGTGTTGTCCTGTGATTCGTATCAACTCTTTCTGAAGAAACTTTCAGTAAACTTATCTGAAACTCAACTATATTTGGTATTAAACCAAATATTTTCAAAACTTATAAACTTTTCCAAAAATAGTGACGTTGAATTTATAGACCTATTTTTAATTCATCACAGTCGTTCACACACACAAAACACATTGTTAACCGATTCCAATGTGCGTGCATTCCTAATCTTGTTTGAAATATGTTTGCGTTCCAAAATAGCCGACTCATCTTGGGAGTGCTTGAAGAATTAAAAAAGAAAAAAAAAATATTTCTTTGATTGAAAAATTCGTCAAATTTTAGTTATCTCTTGTTTTAAGAAATGTCACCTGGTTAAGGAATTAAGTATAAATACGGAATAAATGACACTCCACACCTGGTCCTTAATTCTCTTTTTTTCTGCAATACTTCTTATTGTTGTTTTTTTTTTTATTTATTCAACAATTTAAGAAATTATCCCATTTC
Organism: Dasysyrphus tricinctus; assembly: GCA_963921185.1. Lineage (NCBI taxonomy): Eukaryota > Metazoa > Arthropoda > Insecta > Diptera > Syrphidae > Dasysyrphus > Dasysyrphus tricinctus. Next base: position 124,212,101 of record OY992533.1, on the reverse strand, counting down.
TGTGAAAAGGATTAACATATTTTAAGAAGCTCTTCAATGGATTCCCAGAAAAATTATCATTAAATAAAGATCTATACAGCAAAGCAAAAAAGTTTTTACTCTTGTTTTTCATTTTCTTCAAATGAAAAAATATTCTACCTTAAAAAGGTGTTTCTGAGAGTTACCTTCAATTTTTTGCTTTGATAAATTTCCAAGAAGTAGGTAAATTTCAACCCAAAAGACTGTTTAATATATTAAGAATCCGTAAAAATGATTAAGAATCCCTATAAGAATGATTAAAAGCAAACCGATTTATTTTCAAGGATAATAAATACAAAAAATTTAACTTTGAACCACAATATACCTACCTATAACAATGTTTGTGTTATTTGCTTTACATATACAATAAATCAAGAAACTCCAAAGGCATTAGCTTAATTCAAATTTTATGCTCTGCTTTTAATTAGGGATATAATAAATTTTTATCATAATATATTTCCATCAAAAAAATAAAGAATTATAGGTAAGTCTTTTGAAGTTGTACAAATTCTGCTTACATTAATTAATATTATAAAATTATGCGACGAAAGGAAAGCTACAAGCAGAAAAAAACGCGTCTAGACGTAATGACATTAAAAATTTTCCATCTTCATAACTAACTATTTTGTTCAATTTTTCTTTTTTCATTATAATATAATTGATTTTCTGTCCTTGATAGGTAGCATAACATGATTCCTAAGGAGTTCAATACTTTGCCAATATCCTTTCCTTACACAAACAATCAATAAAACAACAAAAAGAAACTTCAACTGAATTCGCGTTGATTCTATCAAGGACTAATTGACATCTAACACGCCATACAGATTTTCCGAATTCAACTTTGTTAATTGATTTACTTTTTCCAAATACCTTATAAGAACAAGAAGTTCATTGACATTATAATCCTCTCTCTATTTCATTCGAACATCGATAAAGGATGAAAATTGTTGGCTGCGGGTTTGAGTTATGATGGAAAAAAGGGTGACTTAGCCATTGAGGAGAACAAATCAAACTGACAAATCGGATTGTATTGTATGCTCCTTATTCCTTGTATATAAAACACAGAAAGATTACTTTCCCTCTCTCAAGGATATTACGTCTTAATGTCACGCAATAGCAATTTATATGCCAAAGGATATCAAATATCAAACAAAGTTGAGAAATAAAAAAAAAATTATTCCATCAGCTGAAAGGACATATCTACAACTTAATTAACTAAAGCAAATCACAAACACGTGTCCGACATTATTGTAAACTAAATTATGTTTTGGTTAAAACCATCTCCAAGGACATCTTCTTCCTCTATGTTCCGATCATAAATACTAATTAAATTGCTTTTTTTGTTGTTGTTTTGTTGCTGTTGTTGTTCGTAGGTAAGACACTCTGAGGATATCGCAATTTTTGAGACACAAAAAACTCTAGTCCACCCTGAAGGCGTAAGGACATCGCGAAAGTAATTCCCAGCAGTTGTTACATAAGCCAAACTCAGCAGTAGAGTGGTGTAAAAGTCTTCAAGAAAGAAGAAGATGAAGGAGTACAGCGCAAGTAATGCTGTGTGTCGAGGGATTGTTGCTCATAAATATAAAGTTCATCGTGTACTTCTCCTTGTTTAACAGTTATGAATCATTTAGAAACACAAATAAGGATCTATGCGAATTATAAGTCTGCAAAAAAGGAGAAAAAAAAACAGAACATTATTTCTGAACTTAACAAGTTTTACTTTTCAAAAGGCATAACTTAACCAACCAGAATCCAGGAACTCTGTTTTACAAATCCTTTATATGTAGGTACCTATGCCCATACTTACCAATTTTGTATAAATCCTATAGTTAACCGGGATCCATTAAAGTGTATTATTTATTCATCTTAGGAAAAATAACTACAAATGACCAAACTATACAAAATGAAGTTTATTGACCTAATTTTATTATTGTTCTGCATCCTTTTGTAATAGAAAAAGGGAAAAGCTGCAGGAGCAGCAGCCCTATAATAGTTCGCCGATGCATGCATCATGTGAGTAATTCAAAAGGACACAATGCAGAAACAAGTTTCTTCCATTAGCTAAGAAGTCCTTTTTTTATGTTTGTTTTTTGTTTTTTTATTTATCATTCGAAGGACGAACTAAAAGAGTATATGAGTATACTCCATTCCTGTTCCTGTATGAACTAATTCTGCTGAATGCGTCATGAGAGTGTTTTTGAAATATTTAAAGTTTGTGAAAGTTAATCAACGCCATGTTGCATTATACCTACATATATGTGTGCCAAAAAAAGTATTAAACACTAAAGCAAGAGAATCCTTTTTTGAACTCTCCTTTTTGTTGTCGTTTTTGTTTTTTATGACGACACGCGTTGTGATATGTAGTTAATTTTTAGATTAATGCCTTGTTACCGGAAGCAGTATTAACAGTAGTTATGGGAATCAGTTTAATTTTCGCGGCTTTTATGTCTCACCCCAAAGTAGATATTTGCGGAGTTTGTTTTGTGGGCTTAAACTCTTTTGAGTAGGTACATCTTAACATACACTCATATTGTAGGTTGGTATACCAAAATGAATTGAGTATTAAAATTTAATTTTTAACACTTAAATGTCACCCAGGGTTGAGTGAGATTTTATCGTAAACTTTAATTTAATGATTCCATCTTGGGGGTGATGTAGTTTTAAGATTGTTTTTTTTAAGGGTTATTTTAAAATATTAAAGGGTACTTCGAGCTTAGGATATAATTTGTTAGCAGTTTTATAGTCCACAAAAAAAGTTAATTTACTTTGAAAAGAAGATTCATTTTATAAGACATATTGACAATTAGGTGCTAGGTTGTAACATCCATCGTAAAATGAAAGTATGTTCCGGAAGAGAGCTTTAACAGAAGTCTTAAAATATGAGTCTCATAAGTTCTTATGAAGGCACAATTATTTAAAAACTATAACCTATCTATGTGTTTTGAAGGAGATCCTAAAAAGGCAGCTTTCAAATAAGTTGAAGCCAGTCAAAAAAATTAAACAACTTACCTCTCTTACTCTTACAGACTTAGGCACTAACTTACTTTTGCTTCTGTCTTCTCAAGGAATACGCTGCATCAGTTTCGCCGATGACATTTTTAAAACAGCTTTGGGAAAATTCGAAGAAACTCACTGTGATATATTCCGAGAGGATTGACAATAACAGAGAAATGGTGTCTATCAGTGGGATTGAACAATAACCCCACAAAGACAACGATAGTCCCTTTTACTAAAAAGGGGATTCTACCACGCATGAAACCTATCCGGTTGGCTAGTGAGGAAATCGACATCCCAGAAGGAGGTTAAATATCTAGGCATTACACTAGATAGCAAACTCATTTGGAACAAACATGTCGAGACAACTGTCGGAAAAACCACAAAAGCTCTCATAATATGCAAGAGACTTGCAGGTATACCATATGGGCCTGTAAGCCAAATATCCTGAGATGGATGTACACCATGACGGTAAGACCCATCATTACCTACGGGGTGGTCGCATGGCAGAAAAGAACCGAACTAAACAGCTAGGAAATCACTTGAAAAGATACAAAGGCTCGCATGCGTTTGCATCGCCGGAGTAATGAGAACCTGCCCTAAAGTAGCCATGGAAGTCATTTGGGACCTCTACCCACTACACGTCGCCATAAATAGTGCTCCTATGAGGAAGCCATCATTAGATTTGCAAGGGAGGGAACTGGGACGAGGAAAATCATTGGTCATACGGAAAGAAACTCGATTTGCAACTTCACAGAATCAAACCTTCTTGACATTCCAAGAGATGGCATGATTAAAAAGTATAAAAGTAAAAAAGTATATATATATATATAAAAGTATAAATTCGTTAAGAACTTTCATACGGAGCTAAGTAGAAAAAAGGAGTGGGTAGACGAAAATATAAAGAACACTCTTAAAGCGAATGTCATCAAATGATATACTGATGGATCGAGAACGTCTGAAGGAACAGGGACTGGAATTTTTGGGCCTAGAACCAAACTTTCCATACCGATGGGACAGTCCACCAGCATTTTTCAGGCAGAATTTAATGCCATAGGGAAATGTGCAGAAAAAAATCTCGAAAGAAAATATAAAAACCAACATATGGCAATCATGTCAGATAGACAGAGCGCACTCATCAGAGAAATAAGCTCGTAATGCATTAGCTCTAAGCTGGTAGGGGAGTGTGTGGTTAATTTAACTGGGCAAGAACTACTATGTCAAACTTCATTGGATACCCGGTCACGTTGGCAAACTGGGCAATGGGAGGCAGACTCCTTAGCAAAAGAAGGAGCAATGACCCCCATAAAATGGGGCTAGAGCCTTATTGCGGAATAGGAGATAACAATTAAAAACAAAATCAAAACAGCAGAGAGGGAGGGAATATCAAAAATCTGGAACGAGCTCCCTAAGTTGAGGTAGGCAAAACTTCTTCTTGGTGATTACAAGTTACAACCAAGCACGATTCCAATCCTGCATCAGCTTAAATAGAAAAAGATTGCGAATAATAACGGGAATCCTCACAGGCCATATTGTGTTAAAAATTAAGGAGACACCTCCACATTCTTGACCTGGAAAACAGTGCCACATGCAGATTCTGTAATGAGCACGAGGAAACCCCGGACCACATACTGGGTAGAGTGAGGCACTTCTTGTGAATCAAAGACAAATGCATCTGGGAAATTACCAGATAGAGAAGAGGGAACTATCCTCTCTAAAAGTACTCCAAATACTCAAGTTTCTCAAAGAAACCAATTTGGAGGATGAGCTGTAGATTAAGTAACCTCATCAAGCTCTAGTAATTGGGCACAATAAATCTTAAGGTCGCAGTGCAATTATACCCTTAAATTTTTTCATTTATTCATACTTACTTGCTTAAGGTGGCACTATAGTCTGGGGTGGACCAGGGCTTCAACTACATAAAACAAGCTTCTCCTAGTCTTCTCGGTCTCTATCTAGCAGTTTCCAGTTTCGCATGCCATTTGGTTGAGGTACTCTTCCACTTGCGTGCGTCACTTGTTATGCTGTCCTCCTCTACTGTTCCGCCCCACGTGGATGGATTCAAAGACTTTCCGAGCCAGAGCATTGATGTCCATACGCTCTAGGTGACCCAACTACCTCAGTTGTTGGCTTTTCACTTTTGTGGTTAGGTAGGTGCCCTTACAGATCGTTGTTGTACTATCTCCTCTGTTCCCCATCCATGCCATTCATCAGGATCAAGATGATAAGTTTCTTATACAGGGACAATTTAGTTGCTTTAGAGAGGTCTTTGCTCCTCAATTACCTCTTTAGCCCAAAGAAGCAGCGATTGACAAGAGTAATTTTACGTTTCATCTCAGCTCTGGTATAGTTCACTGGGTTGATAGCGGATCCTAAGTAGGCACATACTTCGACTACCTCAAAACTATAACTGGCTATAGAGACGTTCTGTCCGAGACGTTCGTCGGTGTTGGGTGTAATTTCTTATTGACAGCATGAGAGCGCTTCGCCTTGACTCAAATCTTTTTTTGACATCAGCTGACCGTGATGGATCAGCGTGCATTTTCGTCCATCACTTTGCACAAACGGACGAGTTTGGGAGGGATTCCAAGACTCATACGTGGCCTTGAAATCGATAAATAGGCGAAAGGGTATCGATTTGAAACTCCTGATTTTTTTCCAAGATCTGCCCTAGTGCAAGTATTTGGTCGATGGGGGACTTTCCTGGCCTAAAGCCACACTGTTATGGACCTATTAAATTGTTGACGAATGACTTAAGGCATTCACAAAGCACGGATGGGAAGATCTTGTATGCAATGTTAAGAGGGCACCGATGCCTTTAGAGTCTGCAGTCTAGAGGATCGCCTGTCCTGAGCATTGGGAAAACAATGCTGAGGTTCCATCACTGGTATCGACCATATTTTGCAGATGAGGTGGTTCTTACTCCTTACCAATTCATCTACAGTTGCTTTTGAACAGCTTGGCTGTTAGGCAATAAGCTTTAGTAGACTAAAGTTTAGGCATACATATCTTCACTATGTCGAGATCGGGTAGAGGAGTAGTTGCCCTACTTTTCAGTCGCGTCGTTCAGGTTAAATAGTGCAATCTGCATGGTAGCGGAACTTTAATGCCTGAACAGAATAGAGTACTGCAACTGGAGCTGCAGGTGTAGCTGGAATAGCTGTCAAAAAATGTCGTAAGTGATTTTCTTTACACGCCCACAATTTAGCTTTACAGCCTTCTGACATTTCAGTATCGAAAAAAAGAAAAAAAAAAAATTAAAATTAATAATGATGAAAAAGAAGCTATAATAACGGCTTTGTGAAAGGTAAAAATGAGTGTGAAACTCACTTCAACGCCCATGTAAATACTCGGTGGCGATCGAAATTTTGAAACGTCAAAAAAGCTTGCAAGCTGAAGTTAAAAGTTGGCCAACTTGTCAAGCTGCGTCTGCAACTCCGTCTGCAGCTGCGTCGTGTTGTGTTCTTATAATTGAATTTGTGTGTATTCAACATTTTGACAGCTATTCCAGCTGCAGCTCCAGTTGTAGCTCCGTCTCCATTCCGTTCAGCCATTGATTCGTCATCGCCGTTATACATTTATCATCAGCACCGACTGGCGATTCTACCACGACGTTCCCGTTCCCCTGATCGTCATTGCAGGCTTCGTTCAAGTCTCTTCTTTGTAACCTTGGGAGATACTTCTTACCTTCTGGTAAAACTTCCGAGCTTCATTCCTGCAATGGCATCGCTCTATCTTATCGATCGCTCGCTTATTATGCTCTTTCTTTTCATTTACTCCTCTTCTACTTTTAGAGCTCGCGGGAAGCTCTGGCCCTTCTATGCAGCGCCACTTTGTATGCTGTTTGGCTGCATGTCGTTGCCAGCATTCTTCGTCGAACAGGGGTTTTTGTTGTAGTAGGGTTCGAGAGACTCGATCGGAAAAGGACCTGGCCAATGGCCATTCCTTGTGACTGTAGCCATCTAACGTCGAATTTCGATGTAGTGGTCAGAGTCAACGTTGGCTCCACGTTCGGACATCGTTGATATTGGAGGAGTGCCTTGCGTGCGTCAATCGCAATGCGGTCAATCTTGTTGGTAGTTGATTTACCTGGATATCACCATATCCACTTGTTGATATAGAGATATGGGAACTGCGTTCTAGCTACAACAACGTTTCGTCCCGCAGCAAAGTCGATTAACTCTTAGACTATAAATCAACGGAAAAATGTTTCAGTCAACAATTTTAGTGCGCGATGTTCATTTAAACAAATATCTACCTCGATATACCTTCACTTGAACGCACAGACTTACCAAACAATCATTCAATCTTATGGGAAGTCAACTCACGTTGTAATCAATGTTTAATCGAAAACAATTTTGACTAGAAATAAACCTGCAAGCTATATTATAGGCATGGGTTTCGTCCTTTTTGCTTGCCCTCTCTTAACTGTCTGGCTGACCTATTCCATCTCGTATATTATGTATAATGTTTCTATCACAAACATCACATCTCGGTCGAATTGATAGCCTTTTGCTTAATTTCCCCTCAAATCGAATGATTTTTAGTTCTCAATATGGCACACGAGAAATCTAATCGAAAAATCACTTGAATTTCTTTTTCTGTTTTCGTCTTGTTGACAAATAGAAGTTGTTTTTTTTTTGTTGTTGTTGTATTTTTGTTATTTCCATTGATTAATATAAATTCATGATACGAACAAGCAGAATAAGCAAACAAAAACAGCAAAACATAAAAGAAAACTTGCTTTCCTGTCCGATATAAATGTTCAAACGCTGAATGTCCTGCGAGACCGTTAGTTAGTTGCTATACTTACTTTTGGATGGAAGAAATGACAAAAAAAATCAAAAATTCACTCTGGCATTTGGAAGTCAACTGACGTACATTATGTACGTGTGTGTCAGTGTCTTAAGGGATGAGGGTGGTGATGAGGTGGCAATGATATCCCTACGATCAGAGAAAAAAGCAACTGGAAAGGACACTTAAAAGAATTCTTGGCCATAGTCCATGCATGAATCCTGTTAGCTAACATATCACATTAACATACGAGCCGTTGACTATTACCACGCCACCACCACCATCACCACTACCACTACCATGAAATGAATACATAAACGCAAGGCCCCCTTCTCCATATTATGAACATCCAACATGGGAAACCCCAGGGGCAATTTGTCCATAGATTTAATGGTTGGCACATCCTGTTTGATGATTCCTCACACGTCCGATTTTTTTTACATCTTCCCATATGTGTATCTATGCAACTATCTCCTCTATAGTCGAAAGATATTTTTTTTTCCAACGGAAGGTACGTGCCTATTAGTGGCCCAGCAATGTCGCCATATATCCTTTTAGACATTCAGATTTCATTCCATTCTTGGACTTCCACATATCCCGACTGAGACTTGTGTGTACTGCCACAGGATATAAATGTGTGTAAAGAATATCATAAAAGCGATAGCCATCATATCAAAGGTGATACATAATGTAAGTGTGTGCGTCAAAAGATTCCATGTCCTGAATACATATATTCCTCCAAGAGTTTTAGTCCTAGAACTTAAACGTAGGTTGATATATAGAAAATTCTGTTTGGCCGACCAACTCCATCACATATGGTTTCATATCGAAATTGCACAGGATCATCCTGAGATTCAATGATTTCTCATCCTTTGGCTGCTGCACGGCTGTGATGCAGTGCACATAAGCAAATCCAAGCTGCAATGAGTGTATGCGAATCCACCTCAATCCAAATCCAAGATAGCATTCCAATCCATTTTCCAGGAAAGTCATCGTACTTACAAATACCGGTGGCAGCGGCAATCCTCTAGCTATACTGTTCCAGCAGGCGTCAGCATCGGAGGAGCAATGATTTGTTCTCTTCCTAGGATTTGATCCAATACCGAGAAGAGCTCTGCGATGCTCTCTGTATATTTAGAGAGTTTGAGTTGCTTCCGATTTTGAAAGTATAGTCTGTTCCGGAGGAGAATCTGACTACAGAGGAGACGTGATGAATTAGACTTGGGATGCACATTCGTTCGTTGGTATTTTCTGTCATTTTTCAAGGATCTGGAATCAACAACAAGGAGGCAAACAAAAAAATAGTTTATGTGTACAATATAAACAAAAGGATGTTATGGTGATATATGCTACAGGAATCTAAAAAAGGGAATACCAAAAGTAAAACACAATTGGATTGTCCTTGGGGATGCCGAAAATTGTTCTGCTCTGCATTGAATGTGGGTCGTCCTGATGCTTGTTCTCATATAGTCCTTTCCAGTTGTCGTTGGTCGTTCTCGTCGTCGTCAGTCGTCAGTCGTCTTCGTCACTATATCGTTCATCGTTCTATCGTAAAGGAAGAAATGCAACGGAAGTTATCCTTAATATCGTTGAAAATGAGGTGCTTTGAATGTAATGAGATACCTTCCTTAAAGGATATACAATTCTGCACAAAGGTGCGGTGGTATTATAAAGTGATGTGATGGTCACACAACATGAACGTTTTCTCAATGGGATGTCCTTGTATGGCAATTTGATTTTATAGCTACACCAAGGTATGGAATTTCTATATTTATATCGATAGATGCGGAGTGGAGGAGGAGGTGTGGTGGAGATACCTCGCTTTCTATATATAAACCTCCTTCAGGATACAGTCACTTTATATCGAGGAGTTTATAGTATATTTTTTTTTTTTTGCTAACAATAGAAAGGATATTATATCTAAAGGGAGGTGGAAAATTACTTTTATGCTCGTGTAGGTAGTTTTTATCTTTTATGTAGCTTTTGGGATGTTAAGCATGATATATAGGTATTGTTAGAGGTCTAAAGTACATAACTATTATACTAGAAACCTAGTTGGAGGTGTTTGAAATCAGTTTATTTAAAATAAATGAACAATTCATAAAGTGCTTTGCATTTGTACCTACTGTGATGAATACAGTTACTTTAAATGAGCTGTGCAGGACTTCAAGGACTTAAATGATCCGGTCATTGCGTGCACAATGAGCTCCCTTCAAAAACTGTTAATCCACTTCCTCGTGGTCTTAGAAATTGATGGATGACACTAAGAGCCATTTCATCGAGTTGAGAAAATAGATTAAGGGCCTATTTGTTCACATTGTTTTAAATCTGTATAATAAGTTTTTTCACAGGCTCTGGTTAAATGGAGCTTATCAACAGATATTGGCTGATTAGCAATTTTGATAATTAATAATTCAAACTATATGGATTTGCATTGACTACAATTGTGGTTAACAAGCACATTTGCAGGTTTATACCAGTCGCAATAATCATTGGTTAAACATGATAAGCTGTGAACAAACTGGCCTTAGGTCTTTGAATAGAAGTTATAAAAGCTTTGTAAATGACGACTTACATGACGATTTCACTTAAGATCAGCTCGAAATTGACGTCAAATTCGATAAAAAATCATCTTTACAGAAAGAGGCTCATTTCCATTTCGGTGGATAGATTTATAGAAAGGTCGATTTTGTAATTTTTTGAGGGAGACAGATTTACATTCTGATGCTTTACAACCGTTTAAGATTTAGAGTGCAAAGCCAATGTAGAAAATAAAAAGATCTCACTTTCACACTCACTTTTTTCGAAAGAGTCCGTACTCAACGTGGGCTTGTTGAAAGTTATGCTTGTGCCAATTTGTGAATATTTCTTGCAGTTATTTTGTAAAGAACAAAAGTTAAACGGCTCTTGAAACTGGTTGAAAATACTTGTGAAACTTTTTGATTCTCTTAGCAATAAACTGGAAAAGAAAATATGTAAAAACCGATTGTAGTGCATTTGTGGGTAATTAAGTCCATATTTTCAAGAAACTAGAAAATAACCAACTTCAGGAAAATAAAATTAAAAAAAAATTAAGAGACCGATAACGCTATAGGTGGGCTTGTTTACCATCAAAGAACGATGTCTTCCTAATTTTTAATAACTGAAGTTCTTTAGTGAACATTTAAGAAACTTTAATGTAAAAATTGTAGGGGGGCATAGCACAATAAAGTTGGGAAACACTGTCTTAAACTAAAATAAAGACTACTTGAAAGATTTTTGTGGTTATTTTTTAGAAAATATTTTGTCTGCGCGCTTTCATATGAACCGTAAAACGCCATGGACCCTTAGTATCTCATATATGGGAAATTTGAAAAAAAAGTTATTTGCCATGCAATCAACTATTACTAAAAATCGGTCAGCCTTAGAAAACTTGTAATCCAGACTTAAAGTTTCTTAAGGTACGCAAGGTCACGTGTGATTTTTGGCACTGTGGGAAATTCACAAAAAATTTATATCATTCGAAACATCACTAAGTCATGAAAAAGGTCAATTATTTTTAGTGACTGGTCAGCCATGTATTTTTTGTACTTAACTTTTTTTCTATTTTTCTCCAAAATGGCTCCACAACTTTTCTTAAAATAAAATTAAAGAAATTTCTTTTGGTAAGGGCTACCTTTGGATAGGAAATCATTTTCCAAAAAATGTTAATTAATGGTTTCTCACAAAGAACCATTTTGTTATTTTTGTTTTTCTTAAAAAAAAAAAAACACTTATGATATTAATATATTCTTTTTTTTAATATAGATGCTTCTAAGAAATAAAGGGTGTTCAGCAGGAATTCAACTTTAAATTGCGATTATCGAAATACTAGCGGGTTGAGGTAAGCCGGCGGCGCGCGGGGTATCGTTTAAAGCACAGTATTTGCGGAATTTTCAGTCGCCATGATTCACTGGTCGCGCGTTTGCGGTGGAGCAATATTTGAAGTGCGGTTATTCATTGGTACGTGCGCTTTTTGTACTCATTTTAGTATTCAACGACTAAGTGATGGGACGAGCATGCAACTTATTTGGTCGTCGGTACAAAGAATCAGGCAAGAAGGCACAATGTTCAATAGACCAATTCCTGGACCATCAACGTCAGCAACAACGCCAGAACATGTGTCCCAAGTTTGAAATGAAATTATTTGAAATCCACGTGAATCGATAGAGAGATTGCAGCCTCCACAAAAATACTAAAACAACAGAAATTCAAGCTCCACCCGCACAAAATGCAAATTGTTCAGTATCTCAACGAAAGTGACTATTCTTGCGAGAATCCTTCAAAATGTTTGTTTTGAAAATCAAAAATTTTGAAAACTGCATGGTCGGTTTTTTTTTAAACTCGGTGTTTAAGGGGTTTTAACACATTGAAGAATATTTTAAGAAAAACTTTTACATTTACGAAAAAATATCGATACCTTGCCTTGGATACAAATGTTTAAAAGCCGTTAAGGAAAATATTTTGTTTCTTAAAAATGACTCCTACGATTTTTATAAAACTTTTTCTGTATGCTTAAACTAGTGCGATATACTACCAAAAATTATAAAAATTTGAGCTTAGCGACTATTTTTTGAATTTTATTTCTCACAAGTTTAAATAACAAAGCATACACAAATTTTTGATTTTTTTGTTTGAATTTTTAAAAAGTTTAATTTTTTTTTTGAAAATCCGATTTTTTTTAAATATGAGTTTTATATTAACATAAATAAATATTTTAAATTTGCATACCAAAATGTTTCCTTAAAAATTTCAACGATTTTTAATTTTTTTTCCATACAAATCATATGATCAAGAATTCAGATGGCACTCTATTTTTTCACCTAAGGCTTTTAAAGGATATGTTTTAGCTAATTTAAATATCATATTTCATGCTTATACACAATTTTTCTTAAACCTCAGCCTATTGAACAATTAAACAAGTACGTGTTATTCAGTCTTGTATTTTATTTTTAATGCAAAAGCTTCCAAAAAGTTTTAATAGTATTGTGTTCCAAAATTAAAAAAAAATACTGTTTGGATTTTAAAGAAATATTGAATTTTTTTTTGAAAACTACATATTTCCAAAACGAAACGCTAGATTTTTTTTAAATTGGTACCTGACGGTTTCTTAATACTTTTTAGAACATGTTCTTTGAGAACACATTTCAATTTCAAGCGGTGAGGAAAATCCCATTATTCTCGAAAACGGCTACTAAGATTTTTTCCTATAATATACTACGGTTCACTAGAGAATATAATTAAAATATTCTGCGCAACTGTTAACAGTATACCTGTGATATTCCATACCAGAATATTTGAATTTAAATTTTGAAAATTCGTTATCTGAAAAGTGGATCTATATTATTTTTTTTTGAAATTTAAGATTTTCCAGCTTTTTAATAAATTGTACTTAAAATTTAAAACAAACATTTTTCCCTTAAAAATGTTTTAAACATTTTATATAGGTCAAACAATTTCATTTAAAGTAAAAATAAAAGAAAAGATTTTTGGCTTTACAAAAAAGTATATCATGGCATTATAGGTGTTACCGTTATTTTTTAATAATTTTTTCTGTTTTTCTGTTTTAAGTCAATTTCTTAGAAAACTGCGCCTCCTGGATAAACAGGGGTGAATAAAACCCCCTTTCCTATACGATTTTTTTTCTTTTCTCAACTGCTAACAGTTTTACGGGGGGTCAAAGACCCCCTCAAACGGTTTTTAAGGAATATCTCCCGAACCATAACTCTTACAGAAAAATGTCAAACACTAGGTTGTAGCTTAGAAAATTTCCGACAAAAATGTTAAGAACGTTTTTTCGTAAGAGTAACCGTTTTCGAGATAATTCAATCGGTAGAGTTACGGATTTTATTTCTAAGTATAAAATGTACTCTCTTACACCACCTTTGAGGTTGAGTACCAGGTGAGTTTTTCTTGCGTGGTATCCCCCAGGAAAATCAATAAAACAGTTCAAATAAAATATATACAAGGATTTATTTAGAGGTTTTGGGAAAGTTCGCCATCGATTTGGGCTCCACTTCATTTATCATACGGGGGTCGAAGGTCACGAAACATGGTATTTCGTTTAAACAGGGTGATTCGTATAAAATGTAACAAAAAGCTATAGGGTTATAACGAAATATTGGTTATTGCGAACTGATCTTGAAGTCTCGGCAGAGGTTTATACAAATTGTACTAACCGAAACTTAAATGCTCCCATTTGATATCAAGAAAGATTAAAAGTGTTAATTCTTTTTTTGGAAATTAGTTCAAAACTAGGATTTCTTACTATTGAAGAGAAATCTATAATAATTTCAAGGCTCGAAGGTGGTGATTCCAATAAACGTTTTACCAAAATAAAAAAGTTTGGCTATTTTTAATTAAAAAAAAAATTGAAAATCGGCTATAACGAAACACCGGGTATAACGAACAAATTCTCCAGTCTCCTCGAGTTCGTTATAACCGATTTTGACTGTAGGTATTCAAGCTTTTAGGGTCGTCCTTATAAAATTTTTAAAATTCTAGGCCTCAAGCAAGATGTGCGACCCTGTCGTTAATTTTATTTTTGTGTGGTGACATTAAACATCAATCCTTTGCAAGCTATCTAAAGACGATTCAGAGACTTTAAGAACATTACAGTAGACGCTCGATTTAGTGAACCTTGAAGTAGTGAACTATCCACAATAGTGAACACACAAAATTTTATATGAAAACGTATTTTGTATAAAATTTTCGCGCAAGCATTTTACATAGCTTGGGAACTCTGAGGGATTGTTTTTGTTTTTTGTTTAAATCTGAGTGAAAGCCTTGTTAAATGCCTATTTAAAGCTAACAACATTCACATCGAACGAAATGTGCATTTGTGATCAAATTCGCTTTTAGAAAGATTAGAAAACTCCCGCTCGAAAAAGTGAACAATCTCGAAACAATGAACAGGCCTGGTTTTTATTACTTCACTTTATCGAGCGTCTACTGTATTTGACAACCTATTTGTGACATTGGGGCCGAAACCATCGAAAATGTGTGGAAAATTTGGGTTGACAGGATGGCCTGCTACCAAGCCAGCTGAAGCAGCCATTCGAATTATGTATATAGTATTTCCATAATCAAGCGGAAGCTTAATTTCTTTCAAAAATACCAATAATCGTTAAAAATTGTTAAACAGCGTATTTTGATAGCATTTTCAAAAAGAAATCAACAGATGGGTCCCCTTGATTATTCAAAAGCATTGGTAATTTTGTGCCATTCACCCATATATCTGATTCTAGATTCAAATTTAAAATCATTTAACTTTAGATATAACTCAAAGCTTAGTTCTATGAAAATAATTTCAATTTCTGCAAAACTACGGATTAAGTAATCAAAATTTCATAAGTAGACATATTAAATCCCAAACAAAATAACATTCTCTAACTGTGATAAAGTCTTTGAAAGTAGATACACATAGCTGCATATAATACAAGTATTTAAATAAAAATGAATCAATTAAAAGGCCTCTCAAATTAAATGCTTAAATATACCATCAAAAGTTTATCAAGGAATATTTTTAATACAAAAAAACAATTACACCAAAACACCTTATCTTGACTTCCTTAAAATGCCTTTGAAGATTAAACTCAACCTTATTGTCTGTGAGTTTCGTTGAAAAGGGGACTTAAAACTTTCCTTATATACAAATACAATAAAACCCCTTTGGAGATTTTAATGCTTTGCCACATCATTTTGTCAGGGGCAGACTCAGGAACATACTTTTATAACCTAAAAGGACAATTTTAAGTTTTGTTCATCAAAATTTACTGCAAATCTTGTTCTTAATCCTTCCGTCCGTCCGTCCATTCGTCCTCTATATAGACAACGAAAAATCCAATTCCTATACAAATACAACAACTCTTGACTATATCAATGGGTTTTTGGTGAGAAAATTCAATTAAAACCAGAAATGTCTCACAATGTGCAACTAATGGAGCGCACTAGAATCTTACAATCGGGCAATTTAGGACAATGGTCACCTATTGCTATGTGCTCCACTTTGACTTTAAATGTCCTTTGGTATCCTGTAGTGCGAGGCAATGTGGGCTGGGCGGCAGAAGCATATCTTCCATATTATGTTCATCTATGCTAGGGAGTATACTGCCGGCACTACTGCTGCTACAAAGAGGACGAAATATCCTTGGAAGACGACTTTGTTGTAGAATATGAGGCATTGTGTTGCACTTATATTGCATTGAACAATGTGGATTGTTCAATATGTTGAGAAAACGCTCATTGGAAAACTATTTTCATTGAAAACCACCCCTTTATACCCATTTGTTGAAGTACCTACCTGCCAATAGCGCATACAAGGATAATAGCGCATTACATTGGAGGTTTTCCGTTTCGTATATGGGAAAGTATATCACCGCGCGTTGCTATGATGCTCCACCAAAGCATATTACATAAAAGCTATTGAAAATCCAATAAGGACATTTTGTTCCTGGCTACGTATATGGATATAGCCAAACAACCAGAACAACTACTAACTATCATCATCAACGTGAGTACCCGTATCTATATTGGTGCAGTTACCATTTACTATACTCACCTATATGTATGTAAGTCCTTCTGAAGAAAAACATTCAGGCATCCAGATCCAGGATCTATCTATCGCTAGCCAGGTGCAGTGTGTGGTATAGAGCATCCTCTTTTTGGACTCTTGCGGAATCCTTTTTGCAAAATGTGGCGGAGAGAAGAATTTCATACGAAACGCGCTCGAAGCAATTTGTGGTGCACATTGTGGGGATCCTTAACGGCTGCTTAACCTTTAATGATGCGAAAGGATATGAAAAAGGATTTCCACTCCCTTTTGTCCTTTATTTTTTAAATTTTATTGCTTCCAAGGTATGTCTTTCAATTGCATAGCAAAAGGATATTTTCAGTGGTTGAATAGGTTGGATAATTATTATTTGCGTAGCTGCTTGCTTTCGACCTGCATTTTTATTTTGGGAAAATCATACCCAACAGCTTGATACCTATCTGAGGAGGGTACAGATATATTCAAGAAAGGATTAGATACCGAAAAAGATTACGTTATTTTCATTTGATTTCGATGTGGGTTTTAATTTAATTCGATTATTGTCCGATCGTTAAACCTTGAAGTATATGAAACCAAATGCTCGATCGGTTGGAAAAAAAATAAGAAGACAAACAAATAGCTTGGTATAAGCAGGATGTTTGCGTAAGGAGATTAAAGTATGATCCGGATTTAGGAGGTTGCTTGTTTATAATCTTTATGATGAGTGAAAGGTGGGAAATGAGATCATTTAAGGATCACTAAATCGATTAACAATTTTTTAATAATTCTATGATCTGGTAGTTGTTATAGACGTTTGAGAAGATTATTCAATGTCAAAAGATGTGTAAAGTGAAAACTCCGTTTGTCATTTCTATCACGTCAATATTATCAAGAAACTCAAGGTTTTTCGTAGATGTTATGAAATATTTATGAACTATACAGCTTGATGTACTGGCCTGGATATTGCGACCTACCGTCTCGGGCAGAAAATTGAATCCACTGTGAATCTCTTCCAATTTTATTGGAGCAACAAGTTTTCTTCAACATCATCCTGATACATATGTAAATCAAAGACACCTTCATTCCAGCTACTTTTTTGGACATTGAAGGTGCCTTCAGACCTTGAAGTGAATAATTCCTTCATAAACTGTATCATCTGCATGTTAAAACACAGACGGATTCCCAGAACTAGGGGACGCACGGATTAATATCCCCACAAGGAGGAGTTCTCTCACCACTATTATTGTGGATACTAGTTATGAACGAAATACTGATTGAACAGAACAATAGCGGAGTCAAAGTAGTTGTCTACGACGATTACCTGGCGCTGCTACTAACCAAAAAATTTATTTCCACAATCAACTACGCTTTATCAAAAGACTGTACCTGGACGAAGAAATGTGGACTATAGCTATAGGTCAACCCTCAAAAAACCGAACTGGTACTTTTTATTAATAAATGGAAGATACCAGATTTTGTCCTACCGTCAATAGAAGAAACCCGATTTTGTCCATCAGATCATGCCGAAAATTTAGGTGTAATTCTTGACAAAAAGCTAAACTGGGGTATGTACATTAAAGAAAGAGCCAAGAATGCCATGATCGCTTTTTACTCCTGCAACGGGATCTTTGGTCAGACCTGGGGTCCATACCCTAAAATCATAAGGTATGTTGATGTACACGGCCATTATAAGACCGATCCTTACAAATGGTAGCCTGGTTTGGTGGAGTGCGATGGATAAATAATCTAATTATAAAACGCTTAATACAGTTCAAAGACTAGCGTGCATATAGAAATCACAGGGGCAATGAGGTCCGCACCCACTGCGGGAATGGAAACCATACTCAATCTAAGACCCCTAGATCTATTCGTTCAAGAAACTGCAGCCTACGGTGCTCTAAGACTTAGCCCGACCGATAGCTGGAAAAGGACCTCCGTAGGAAATGAACAAATCATTAACAAATTTACGGAACGGTATGTACGTTGTGCGCACAGACTACACCACACCCCGTACAAAATTTGAAAAAGCGTTTTCTGTCTCCATTTCCACAAGAGAAGAATGCGATGCTGGTTTACAACAATCAGATAAACCGATGGTAGAAATTTACACCAACGCGTCGGATCGAAGATGGATACGGGAGTAGGAGCGGGCTTCTCATATCGTCCAGGCAGAGGCTGCGGCAGTGATTAAGGCTGCCGAACAGATTTCAATGATGGCGATACCTCGGGCTGATATCACCTTTTACATTGACCGCCAGGCAGCGATCAAATCTATCTCTGCAACAAAAATAAAATCCAAGCTGGTTTCATGCTCTCCCGAAGAGCTAAAGGTTCTTGCCACGCAGCACAACATCAGACTCTACTGGGTCCCTGGACGGACACTGCGGAAATTCTAGGAAATGAAAAAGCAGATGAACTGGCATCAGGGACTGGTTCATCGTTAGATTTAATGCTTTGTTCGATACTCGCAGCTGCAGTTCGGTACTGACCAGTGTTATCATAAGCCAAATTAATTATTAGTCCCTCAGAGCAAAAAAATATGTATGCTTCTCAAATTTAGGATTTAACCAATTAAAAAAGTCCAAGTCTTTCGGGACCCATTGGTAACTCTGTAAAAGTTGTAACTCTGGTACTGATTCGAGTTGATGTTGGCTGCTCGGAAGGTAGTTACCTACGTCAAAGGTGTTATAAAGATGCTTACGCTCCATGACATTATAACTTGATTTATTGGGTAGAAAATTTGACCTGCTGACCGCATTGTGCATTTTTGAATATGCCTGTAGTCATGGAAATCTTGTGCTACTCACGATCATACATATCTTTTCGCTGCAAAACCAAAGGGGTTTATAGTGAATTATCGGATGAGGTGTCATGTTGGCTGTGTTATATTCAATGGTTCTACAAATATTTTTTTTTCTTTGCAATTTTGGCGTTAAAATCTCCTAGAAGTAACTATTTTACTGTCATGGGGCAGTCCTCCTTGGATTTCTTGAGGAGCTCAAAGAATTTTTTCTCGGAAGTAATATCCTTCTGTTCAGTTAGGGAATGTGGACAAATAAGACTAAAGTTGTGAAATTTCACCATGCCATGTCGTTGTCAATATTTCGCTTTTTTTGCAAAAGCTGAACACTCTCCGTCGAAGCCATCTTTTGACAGTGAAACCTCACCCAAACAAGTTTATCCCTCATCACTGTCAGCCACCGTAATACAAATCGCGGGTGTTCAATTTTCTCAGGCAAGCTCCATCCAATCGCTTTTCCTGGAGAGCTGTTATGTCAACTTCGAAACTAGCAAAGGTCTCGGCAAGCTATTCTATTTTTTGCGGTTTGTTCAATGTGAGCATATCCATATGTGCTATGCATGTGCATACATGCAAATCTTTGTCCGTTGTTTCGCTCGTGGTGGGCGTCAACAAGACTATCAGTGTTTCTTATCGCAGAACTGCTTTATCACAAACACGTAGGACTTTCATGCTGAAAGGCTTGATTCCCAACCGTACCACCTAAAATAGAACTGTTTTATCCGAGGTACTGCCTCTTGCGAGGATGACAAATCCTCTAAGAGTATACTTGCCATAGGTTAGGTAGAAGGGCTGACAGTTGATCTCGTTACCGTCACACTTAGATCTATGTAGATCCGTTGTGATACCAATATCACAACGAATGTATGAAAAAGTGCTTATCATTTAGCCTTTCGGACTCGAAAAAGAAACTGTAGTCCCCTCCATTCCTGCCAACAACACGCACACAGGAATTTTTAAGAGTTGTAAGTCACTAGGCCCTGGTTCTCCATGAGCTGAGGCGCCACCCAATTTATTTATTTTTATTTTTATCATAAACACATTAGGGTCTAATTTTGCATAGCTAGCTCGTGAGGTTTTCGCAGGATAGAAATCTTTTAAAGGTTGGTTCTTCAGAGCCTTATCTTTTATCCCAAGCTTATAGTTCCTGCGAGTTTAACTCAAGTGTGGCAGCCTATGCATCCGATAAATATGTATAAGATCCTACTGTTTTTTAATTATTGCCTTTTTCTTATTCCGAACAAACAGATCTTGTCCCCTTCTGCAGGAAAAACAAAAATACCCCCTTTGATCGACTCCCTCCGCTGCACTAGACACCTTACTCCATCTGACTTTTCTTGATATTTTCAGCAATTAAACGGCCGTGAACACAGCCATTCACCTCAAACCAAATAAGATTGGCCACTCCGCTATTCTGAGTTAAGTCGGATTCTTTCCAAGTAACACCGGCTACACAATCTCACTATTAAATTACGACAAATACTTTAAAGTTACCAGAGCTTCCAGATCTACGTGCGAAGATGCGGAATTCTTAGACGATGAATCAATTCATTTCAACACCGACGATGTTCAAAGACCAAAGATGGTGTTGGTGGAGGTGTGTACCTCTGACAGACTAAATTTTAGTTTCTCATTGCGTCTTCCTAATTACCATCTATAGCGTATTCCAGGCGGAACTTCGATAAAAGAAGCCATATCTTGGCTCAAAGAAAACTTGATATAAACCTGGAATATTTGCATCTTCTCTGATAGTCAAGCCGCTACTAAGTCTCTGAACTCTGCCTCTATAAACTCTAGAACAGCCCTTAACAACTGTATCGCTGTTGAAGATGGCGCAACAGTTAAATATTCACCTTTCTTGGGTGCTGGGAACTCGCTAGAAGTGGATCATTTCTACCCATTTTACTTGAAAAGCTAAATATTGGTATACCTACCCATCGCTACGACCTACGTGTAAGCTCTTGGTGAAGCTAGATTCCTTGAAGAGAACGAACACTAGGTGGAACAATAACAACACTACTTGTTTGGCGACAAAATATATAGTTATGGCCAAGCCTTGATCTAAGGTTGTAGGTGTCATAACAGAACACTGTCTCAAAGCCAGGAACGCATCGTGGATTGGTGTATAACTTTCAATTTTCAAATGACGTTTGCAGAAGCTGCAGTACGAGGAGGAGGAATAAACGTTTCCTTACCTTCTTTGAACATGACCTGCTCCCTTCTACAGACTAACTGGCTGAACCGAGTTGAGACGGAGCTGCAACTGGAATAGCTATCAAAATTTTGAATACCAGACAGAGCTGCAGATGCAGCTGTTGGCTGACTTTTAACTTTTGCTTGCAGCTTTTTTGACGTTTCAAAATTACGAGCAAAACGGAGTGTTTACATGTGAGTTAAAGTGATTTGTAAACTTTTTCAATCTCTCATAAAGACGTAAAGCAATTTTAGCTTCTTTTTCATCATTATTCATTTGTATTTTTGTTTTCATATTTATTTTCAATACTAAAATGGCAGAAAGCTGTACAGCTGCATTGTGGGCGGGTAAAAAATATCAAGAACGACACTTTTTGACAGCTATACCAGCTGCAGCTGCAACTCCAGTTGCAGCGCTCTATTCTGCTCAGGCAGTAAATCTTCACTAAGGAGACTACTTCTACCGATCCTAGTGATCTGGCAAATATACACATTAATAGTCACCTATGTTTTGTCAGGAGCTCTCACGAGGAAGGAAAACATTTTCTAGATTAATGCATGGTTTCACAGCGGAACAAACTTTGGTTTAAGTGTTTCAGTATTAATAACTGACTGACACTTCTACCTAACCTCTATTCTGAATTGACTTTAAAAAAATATTTGGAAAAACCTTCAATATCTGACATCAGTAAGAAATCAAGTTAAGGGCTTCGTAAGGCATCCATATCGACAGTTTTTGGAGATTTTGGACTCTCCACTGAACTTCAATGCTCTCGTCTCTGTCTTGTTTCTTTTTCACTCCTGGTGAACCTTTAAGCAATTTTTGTTTGCAAAAAAAAACAATTTAATTATCTTAGCACACAATAAAACACACTCTCTAAACTGTCCATTCTTTAAAAACTTCCATAAAACTCTGGTTTAACGACTTTTAGTTAGTTATGTCCTTTGTTTAGAAACAGGGGTCATTTTATAGTGTGTTTCTAACATTATAAACTTTTTTTGGCCCCCCTCCCTGACTGGAATTCACTGCGGCTCTTATCATCCCCTTCCATAAAATAAATATATATATCACCATAAAGAGCAGTCACGTGCCTATATATAAGTGCAAATTGTAAAATTGTTATCTCTAAATGGTTATTCAGGACATGTTCTATTAGTAACAAAAAAAAAAAGAATTTATATTAATCTGGTTCTGCTTTATTTTCTCACCCACACACACACCTACACATTAAGAGATACAGATGGGGGCATCCCTCTTATTATAAAGCTTGTTGCGTTCTTACTTTTTTTTGTTTTTGTTGAAAAAAACAGTCCCTCTGGTAGGCACTTCTGCCTCATTTTCCAATCATAAATCAAAAATGTTTACTACTTTTACGCAAAAAAAACAAAAAAACAACAAAGTTAAAACAAACGAAAAAAGGGAAACAACGGTAAATTTTATGAGTTTATGATTTTATGGTGCTATAAAAATATTTATGGCATAATAAGTCATTTGTTTTTGCTTTTTCCATTTTTGTTTGTATATTTTACTTTAGCTTGCGTAAACAAATGCTCTTCCAATCCCTTCCATATTTCTAGAGAGGTGGCTCACTCTTCCTTCCAGGAGTGGACTAACTTACTTTACTTTCATGTTCCAGGCCTGAAAGCTAGAGGCACTTGTTGAATACTAAAGAATTTGAAAATATCTGCTTTTCCAGGAGCAGATTGAGCAATTCGTTTTAAGCCCTGACACTCTAAAGTCTAAAAGGTAAACTGGGGCTCATATTGAATAGTAAAAAAGTCTTAAAACTAGATTTTTGAAAAAGAGTTCGGAAAATTACTTCGAAATTTATTATTCAAATATTCAGAAATTGAAGTTTTCATTTTTGTTTAAAAGTTTAAGATCATGAAACTTTTTATTTAAAATTACTATTTTTCATATTTTTCCTTCTATCCTTCTAAATTTTTAAGGAAGGAAATTCATTTTCTCAAAAATTTTCCCAGAACATTTTGTATACTAAAGAGGCGAAATGCTCCAGCTAATCCCCCTCTATGTTAATGTAATCCTCCTTAAGTAGAGTAACATAGTTAATTTTTAAATCGGGGGCAAAATTAATATACACACAATAGAGTTTTTGAAGAGTGTCAGTATCCAACCCAACCCTCTAGTCACTCCTTTTCTCCTTAAAAAGGGATGGACTTAGACCAACCAAAGCGCTATTACATCAGCGAATGTATGTAAAGGGAACTTTGATAGAAAAAATAATAAAAACCCCGCAGCCATTAAGGAAGGAAAAGGAAACAAAATTAAAAAAATTCTAACATCCTCAGGATGAGCTTTCTTCTTCTTAGTTTTTTTTTCTAAAAAAAAAAGAAACTACACAACAACCAGATGGATGTGACTTTATATATATCCCAACTGAAAACAAGAAGGATATATGGACAAAGACATGATATGCAGATGTTTCAAGGATCTCTCTTCTTTGTTTTGGTTGTTCTTCATCATGTTTATGACCATCAGTGCAGTTTATTAAAAACTAATTTCAAAAAAGAAATGAAATGGCGCCCAACCAAGGACGATCACCACCAACACTACCACCACCATCAGCCGGAAGGAAAGTTTTCATCAATTTGGAGCCAGAGGAGAAAACTTTCTCAACTAAAAATAATGATAATTCGTTTGGGATTTTGATTGTCTATAGCCAAAACAAAATGTGGGCTTGTGATCCTTAGAAAAGCGGGGTACAAACACCTCCCGGAAGGATATGAATCATAGTTACTATGGGCAAAAGGTGCGCATATAGAAGAGCTCTCTATGATGCATGTTCTTCCTGCTAGAAGTTACGTATATCCTTGACTTGCAGCACTCTAAGGGAAAACAAAAACTTTAAACATTTTATCCTCCACATTATACCTAACTCCTTTGGTACATGCCAAGAACAAAAAGAAAAAAAGAAGCAAAATCCTTGAAGGAACTTTTGCATGGTAAATTTGAAAGAAAGTGCTTGTTTTTGCAGTTTTTACAGGAACAAAACAGTCAAGCTATTCAGCTAGAAGCTAGCAAAGCAAATCGTTGCGATAATTCGCCACAGTTATCAGAGGAGAGCAGGAGGTGTACACCACATACCCTCTCCTTATTATTTGTCCTTGTTCACCCCTTTCTTATGTCCTCTTGGGTGTGATATGCATGCAATCTAACTGAATGTGCCATTAAGGAACTTTTCATCTACTCTCTCCCTGCTTTGGGGTGTTCAAGGAAAAAATACAAAATGTGTGTATGTATGTGTGTGAGTGTGGTGTTTGCATGCACCTTCAGGATAATTTGCAACAGTTTGACTATCTAGTCGTGGTTTTGAAGAGAAAGTATATATCTATAGCTTTATAAAGTTGGCTTAAGTAAAGGTCCTTTTTTTGGCGTCACATGGGTAGGTACGGGTTTATTATTTCATTGTGATTTTTTATTGCTACCGATATTGGTAATGGCCGCAAAGATGGAAATACTTTTGTGCTCTTTTTGAATATTTGATTAGAATTGCTTGAATTTCGGGGAGGAAGTTTTTTGCATAAAAACATAAAAACAGGAGCGGTTTTCTTTATTTTTTTTTATTATTATTATTTTTTGTAAGAAAGGCAAATGGCCATCTAATATTTTTAGGGGACTGTTATTGTTGGTTCAACTCCTTGTGTGGCGAATAATATAGAAGGCTAAGCTGCGGCAAATATAGCAGAACAAAATTGCAGCAGGTGGTGAATTTAATGTCGATTCTGCAGATGCAAGGGAAATAAGATGAAATCTTTATTGTTCGGGAGTTAGTTGGGTCTTGGGTGTTTTGGAAGAGGTATTAAAAAGTCAAGAAGAATAAAACTTATTTTTAGAATGGATTTTATGGGTCAGGTTCATGTAAGAAGGTTGAATTTTATGTACATAACTGAGGAATATGATAAAACTTACATATAAGAGTGATGATTTTCGTCAAGGATGAGGAAGCGGTTTCCAAATCCGAAAATTTCGCTGCTGCATCTCATACTAACCTCAGATTCGTAGGGGAGCTAGCTTCCTTAATTGCCGCATGATGAGGCAAGAAAGAGTGAAATGGGCAAGCTTCTTTTCGAGATGGAGAAACCGTTGAAGGCGTTTTGTCGATCCGATTGCTGGAAGAACTTCATCCCTGAACGTTAGCTTCACTTCAAAATGTCCGTCTGGTAAGCGCTTAGTATATTTCTCAAAATCATAATCATAAATTCCTGTAACCCCTGTTGGGGCATAGGGCGCCAACGAATTGTTTCCATCCTTCCCGGTCTGCAGACAGACATTTTAAATGTAGCCAAGTCTTTCTCTGGGAGTCTGCTAGGACTGTTGATTTCCATGTTGTTCTTAGTCTTCCAACCCTCCGGGCACCCTGAAGATTCTATTCAAAAGACTTCTTTGCAAGTTTATCGTTTGGTTTCCTCAGTGTTTGACCTATCAATTGCCATTTGCGGTTTCTTATGTCGACGTCCAGCCGCTCTTGAATTGTCCTGCACCATAATTCTTCGTTGGACATAATTTCTGTCCAACGAATTTTTAGAATATGGCATGGACAGCGATTCATAAAAGCCTGCAATTTCCTCGAAATGGTAGTCGTGACTTTCCATGTTTCGCAAGCATATAACAGCATGAAATTGATAATGGATTCGAAGAATCTCAACCTAGTGCGTAAGGAGAATTGACTGGATTTCCAAATACCGAAAGCTGGCTCCAGCTTTTTTAATTCTACTTTTGACGTCTCGATCAGTACCACCATTTGCTGAAATTTTCTCAAAATGATCGTGGAAAATTATATTCTCTTCAGTTTTATGTGTCTGGAATTGCTATCCTTCAATCTCTCAAAACTTCTCCAGTTGTTGTTCTCCCAGGTCTCAGCCGTTGTTTCGACGAAGCTTCGTATTTACCGGGGAGGTTCCGCTTGAACTCTCCCTAACACAATCCACCCTATATGCGTATTCTGTGCAATCGTTCTGATGCCTTCTTGTGTACGTCTTATATATGGGAAGGACTATCTCAGCGCAAACGTCACTTCCCCAATAAAAGGTCAATGGTTGCAGGTTCGTAAAGATGGGGATCTGCCAACGAGAGACCCTTTTGATGGTTCCATGTGCCAGGTTTCACTTGTTCGACAGGAAGATGCCCAGTCAGCGACTTGAAGACCAATGCCTGAATGGCAGTATCGAACGTTGAGTGGCAGGACGCAAAACGAACATCAACGGAGTGTTGCGTGGTGCCACTCCTGACCAGCCCCAACCCAAATACCTCAACAAAGGTGTGTCAGTTTTCCAGCTTCAACAGTTGTTCAGCAGCTTTATTGATAAAAGAGACAGCCTGTGTCGATCAGGGCTTGCAGAAGACCAAAGCCAAAGCCTAAATGACAGTCTCGAAAGTTGAGTGGTGGGACGTAAAACGTACTTCAACGGAGTGTTGCATGGTACCACTGCTAACCAACACCAATTCAGATACCTCGGCAAAGGGATGTCGCTTTTCCAGCTTCTACAGTTGTGCAGCTGCTTTGTTGATGAAAAAAATTTAGGAGCATGTGTCGATCAGGGCTCACAAGAGGCGTATTTTTACATCTGCTGCTCAAGCCTTGACAACTGCTGTTGTTAGGAGCACCTGTAGTGGAAAATAACGATCACTAGGAGACGTACGGTAGTTAAAAGTGTGTCAATTTGACTGTCCCACCTTGCTGTCCCACCTTTGGTGGGAGCTCAGGTGCTTATGGGTTCACGGACGCCTGGTCCCTCGTATATGTTTACGGGTGGCTGTTCTCTGGCTTGGAAAGCTACTAGCTACTTCATACTTTTATTGACCAACAACTTCAAGGGGCCGGAAACGGGTACCTATCCAAAAACTCGATGCGGGTGGCAATGGTGCAGTAGATGTAGTGCTTGACTGCTAGCTTAGAGGTGTGGGTTCGAGCCCCATTCTAGGCAGCATTCTTTTCTATATTCTCCCAGCTTAACTGGACGCCACCCGTGAGATTTGATGAGATAGTAAACACCTTGATGTCAATCCACTGTGCCAAATCTTTTCAATCCTCCTACCCTTTCTAACTAGTGCCGTGCAATTCAGGTTGCATTTAAAAAACCTTACGTCTTATAGTTAAAGTTATTATTATTAATTAAATTCTTTGAACGTTGGAAAGTCTTTTATAACATAAGTTCTCTTTCCACTACTTTTGACCATAGATTAAGGGAGCTTCTGGTAAAGGAACCAAATAAGAACGGTGTCCCGACTATTTTAAGGCTTCATGCTTTCGAGCCCGCTCTTATGGAATAAAAGTACAAGAGATCTTTAAGCCCCATAGCAGTCTCACGAGTCAAGGAGGGTTGACCAAAGAGGTTCTGCATTTGGATGTGAACCAGAATGCACTTCTGGTCGTACCTCACCTTCCAAGCTTTCTCATAGCTTGCTGCTTCATCCAAAAAATTTGTAAAAAATTGATTTGCACCACCAACTTAACATGATTTCGGAAAAAATGCAGCTTATCGATGACATCACGGGCATTGTTTTCATGAACAAAGGCCTGAAACCTATCGTGAAAGGCATACCAGGTGGTTCACGAACTATCGAACTCTGGAAGATCAATCCGTGGAAGTTAAATCCACAAATGTGATGATGACGCAGATGCTGAAAAGTGCAGAGCACCCATGTTTGTCGGAGCAGCAATGATTGGTGAAGATTTTCCAATTGCGTTAACCAGCTCTACCCTTTTTTCAAGGTAAAATTAGGTGTTTTGTTCATAAGCGACCAGTAACTCATCCAGCTTAAAATTTTTCTCCAGCATGCCTTACCCAATAACAGCTTCATGGTAGGATTTGAAAAACAACAAGTCTTCTTCCAATTTGCACATTTGTATGTCCTACCCTTACTTTTCCTTGGCGCTTTTTTAAAACAAGTGAGATCCTTTATAAGTTTACTCGAAATTCCCTCTTACACCTCACCATTTTAAAAATTTTTGTGATCAGTCAGGGGACCTTCAATTTGCCGAGTCCAAACGGTTAGATAAGAAGCACTTATTCATGACAAGTACCTATACTTACTTTCGGAACTTGGACGATTTTTCAGTTCCTCGCAACAGCCAGTACCCCGGGAAAATCATTTCTGTTTTTAGGTGGCAGCGGCAGGGAATCAAACCCAACCTTCGGAATGACATTCGAACGCACTAACCATTAGGCCATGAGGTACTACATTCACTAACCTGTGTACTAGTGGAGTTCCACAAGGATCTATTCTTAGTCCATTACTTTTTTCTCGCTAAGTCAATGATTTTCCCTCTATCATTGATACGTGCTCACTACAAATATATGCTGATGTTGGACAGATGAACCTTGGAAAACCCAATTGAGATGTTTACCACAACCTAACAGCCTGTCACAATATTCTCATATTTTTCACTTTCACATTTAAATTCAATTCTCATTTTCTATTTAAAAAAAATCAATTTCATGAGTAAAGAAAAACTCATAAAATGACTGACCTGAGATTCGAAGAACTCTTTAATTTTATTGCTTCCTTATTGAAATCAGAACAAAAAAAACGTTTCAGTTCAATATCGACTTCAATGCAGCACGATTACATGAATGTTAAATGCTTTAATTTTCATATAAAATCAAACTTAATGCCACACACGACTTGAATCACCCACGTGACATCCCACACAGTTTCCAGTAAAATAAAAGTAAAAAAAAGAAGGAATTGTATCTAAAAATACCTAAAAAGTAAAATTTCACTTAAAATGCGTGTTACATTTGACAATAAATGTCAAAGCTTACCAAATTGTCAACTTCTCCAGCAGAAAGCCTGCTTTTAACTTTGAAATTCCTATATAATGTGAGTGACTCCGCACATTACTTCTAGCAAACTCCCCTTAACCACTTTATAAACAACTTGCCTATACTTGGTGTGCAACTCCACCTTCTTTATAACCATTTCGTCAGGTTTCAGCTTATTTTTTTGAAACGTTAGACTTAAAATCTCAGTCACGTGTTTCTTATAAAGGCCAATTCAACAAAAATTCATTTTGTATGTTTGACAAATAAGAATTGCACCACTTTTTATTGCGCCTTTAACATCAACCACAACATCTCCCGAAGTCCCGGATAATTCTCTTTGGAAGTCAAATAGACAAAGAATATGGCTTTGACAATGCTCGCCTTTGAAGAAATGAAAAAAAAAAACAAACACCTTCCAGAAATAATTGTGTACGCAACGGGGGCTTATACTTTGGAGTGGGAAGAAAAAAGTGTATGTGAGTTGGGGTATTGGGGTGTGTATGAGCGCCACAAGTCGTACGTGCCTTTGGTTAAGCAAAGCCTCTTCTGGATACTAATCCACTCTTCATCATAAGGACACAGAGGAGAACGAGGAGTTGCATTAAATATTCCACAAACGGTTTTGACGAAATTTTCAAACACGTTATTTTTAAGATTGCGATAAAATCTTTTCCCGAGGACTACTCTAGGTATATGTTCCTACCTACCACGATTTTCGGGAAGACCTACTGTTGCTTCTGTGGAAGCACAGAGAGCGAGTGAGAGTGTGGATGAAAATAAAAAAAGAAAAAATATGACAAAAGGGTGCACTTCTTCCGTAAACCGTAACCTCTGTCTGCACCGAGCGTCCTCGACGCGTTATCAACGGCAACCCATCTGAATACTAAAATATTGACTGACAGAGGGTTCAGCACAGGCAACCTGATGAAGGATGCGGTGGCAAGGTAAAAACCCAAGCCACCAGATCACCACCCTGTGTTTGAATTCCTTGTAAAACTAATTTTGTCTTTGTCAAAGAGAGTGAGAGAGATTGCTATCGCACTTTGCTTAAACTACCTGCTGCCGCTATTGTGCAACCCATCAGGTAGGTATTAAGTTTGGGTATAGGAAGTGAATATACGCTTCCTCCTTTTTTTTACGTAAAAATATCATTTTATGATGACAGAGGATGATGGCGGATTATGATGGTGGCTTCTTTCTAGCAGAAGGGTTATGAGTTCGGTTCCAATGGAATAATGACACGAAGATTATAAAATTTAATTACACAGTCATGGGGTATTAATTCTTATAGTCTTCTATATGATAGTCAAGTTTTCGACAAGCAGCTTAGGTGGATTTGATGACGAATGAATGGGTTGAATGAATCAAAAAGAATTTTTTTTGAAGAATATAAAAATTAGGTGGATATCTATACTTTGTTATGAAAGTACATATTAGTTTTATTTTTATTGGGAATTCGTGTTTCTTTTATACATATTTTAAGGAGTTTTATGAAGTTCTGAATTTAATGAGGAAATACATTACGTGGAGGCACGCGTATGTAGATGATGATTAAATACGTTTCTTAGGTATAGATAGGCATTCGTACAAAAATTACATTCAAAATTAAGATCCAACTTCATTAACGGAGAACAAAAAAAAAAAAAACATGAAAAATGTAGGCCTTGCAATTCTGTCTGCCTGTTTGGCTTCAGCCTGATGGTGGCTCTATTTTCCTTAAACTTGAAACCTAGAGCTTTCTGGACATTTCAGAATTTTTTTCTGAAGACAAAAGGATCTGTTAATACCTGTAACCTGTATTACAATGTCAAGGGAAATCATTGTTTTCTCGAAAATGCTTTAGTTGTATTTTCATGAAAAAAAATCAGAATAAGGGTAATGGATGTTATAGGTAATTATATCTTTCTCGAAAACGGCTTTGACTTCAAAAACATTCCGAGCGAGTTTGTTTTAGTATAGTGCTGCGTTTTTGCCTCTAAATTATATGAATTTCAATTTGGTATGCTGAAAAGTTACTAATGGTCTCTCAGATGGTAGTATGGTATATTTTTTGTGCGAATATCCCACAAATGGGGTGCCAAAAATTGTTCGTGACCGTCAAAAAATTATTAGAAAATGTTTCAAGTATTTATCGCTGACCACTTACAGAAACAAATTGGCCTTTTATTAAGACCAATAGCAGCCTTTCAGATGGTATACATTAATTTGCTGACCAATGTTCTTTTTTACCAATAAGATGGCATAATCTTTTTGCGAGCTTCCCACATAAATGGAGTGCCAGGACCTAGGAGCCAGCTTACCTACAGCCTTTGGTTTTTGATTTAGAATCGATAAAATGATAGAATTCTAAACACAAATATTGTACTTAATATTTTGAATTTTGAACAAATAAAAATGTTTAAAAATATTTTCTTATTTTTTTTTTCTCAGCATTTTTGTATTGAAAATTATTTTTTCAAAGATAATTTAGAAAAGCAAATTGATTAAAAAATAGATCTTAAAAATTGAATTATTGGCTTAAGAAAAATCTATGGCATGAGATTGTAGGTGTTGTCGGTGTTTTTTAATAATAGTGGGGCTGTTAGTGAGACCAACCTTTCATTTTGATCTGACGGATTGAGCTTTAGTATACAAATAGATCATGTCCTAACTTTACTTTTAAGAAGTGTTGCCAAGGTGGCAACACTGTCAGAAGGACAAGAGAAGGGTCGCCACAATCCCGAAACGTTGTTTATAGATCGATAACCAAGGGTCGGATGATAACCCGAGAACTCCCGTTGGATTCAGCACCCTTGAAACCATAGAACCACATTATTGTTTTTCTCCCACCCCTCCCCTTGCAGGAATGGGGTGGAAAAAAGTCGTTTCGGAAACAAAATTTTAAAAGCCAATAAAAGTTAGAAAAAAATTGTATTAATAAAATTTGAAGATGGTGTGATAGTAATTTCACATTACATCAAGAGAGTGTTGAAAACCTACTATGGTTTTTTAAAAAGCCACTTTCAAAGTGCTGCGAAGGGGGGATATGAAAGATTAACAAACTTAAATATTTATCTTGGTAGAATATAAGCATATGACACATGTTTTAAGGGTATTTCTTAATGCTCTATCTTACTTAATCAGAATGAACTCGATACAACCACCAACAAAATAAAAACAAAAGTTATATTCCTTTTCATAAATGATGACTGAATTTTAGCGAAACAAGTAAAATATTACCAAATTCCAACAGCATTGTCATGAAACTTGGTCCACATATTTCATTCTGATTAAGTAAGTTTGGGCATTGAAAAATACCCTTAAAACATGTGTCATATGCTTATATTCTACCAAGATTAATATTTTAGTTTGTTACTTCATATCTCCCCTCCCCAGCACTTCGAAAGTGGCTTTAAGAAAAAAAAGTATGTTTTAATCAACTTTGGATCTAATACAGTAGATTCCGAAATTCTGCGTCGATAACATCTTCAAATTTAATTAGTAAAAATATTTGTCTAACGCTCTACCGGAACGTTTAAAAAAATTAAAAATTCTAAGTGAAAAACGGTTTAAACACTCAACACTGGTTTCAAATTCCGTGATATGTGATCAGAGGAGCTTATCTAGGGAGGGGTGAAAACCGATTTCGGCTAACACGATTACCCTCGAAGTTGCATTCATATTTTTTCTTCAATGCACTGTTTTATCGCAAAGGCCCCAGTTGTGGACTGCAAGACTTTGATTTTTTGAATAGCCTTTAGTGAAGCTTTCGACGCCTATACTTCTCATTTTGCTATCACTCACACCCAAAATTCGCTGTGGGCTCTCGGTCTATCATTATAGTGTGAATCAGGCCTTAATATCTAGAAGTAGATCGTTTATTTTTGCGTTCAGAAATAGTGTGTATTAGTATTAGTCATTTTGGGCCAGGCAACTTTTAAGAGTAGGTACTTCCCATCATAGAGCTGTTTTCCTAGTTTTGGATGACCCTGAACTTTGTAGACAATTTGAGTTATCATACTTTAATTATCACCGTGAAATTAGGCCTCAGCAAATAAGACCCTAAAGAAAAAAATTGGAATAAGGCCCCCAGAAAACAACAACCAAAGGTCTCAAATTTAATTTTTATTTTAAGGCCTTATTTCATAATAAGCACCCAATGAAACAAAACGCCAACATTAATTTTGGGGCTTAGTTTCATTTTATTTTGAAAACGAATTTGGGGCATTATTTTGTTTTGCATAAATAACTTGATAATGCTAAAAAAAACATTATCATAAATTTGAGATTGAAAAAGTCACACGATTTTTGTCAGTTATTCTGTTACTGATGCTTTTCAATATAAGGGTCGTGTAAAACGAAAATAAACAAATAAAAGTAATTTTGCAGTTGTATTGTTGGACACGTCTCTGAAGTTGGCAAGGCAACTTTCACCCAAATGGGACCTTTATAGGAATTTGCATTTTTTTTTTGCATTTTTTTTTTGCATTTTTTTTTTGCATTATATTCCCGATTTTGCATTTCACCATATAAGGGTGTAATCTTCACTGTGAAGTAAGCAGGTCACATGGTGTATCTCAGGAACCAACGTTACGCCAAAATTTGATGACTCAATTTGAAAAAAAAATTCATACTTCATTCACTGTGAAGTTAGCAGGCCATATCACGTATCTCAGGAACCAAGCATGGTAGGAACTTGCAGAAAGGCTCCAAATTTGCATATTTTTTTGAATTTGAAGAATATGCTAGAGCAAAATTTTGAAGTCCTCAATTTTAAAAATTTCCCAAAACTGACTTCAATAAGTAAGTAGGTCATATCGTATATCTCAGGAACCAAGCATGCTAAGAACCTGCAATTAGGCCTCAAATTTGCAGTATTTTTGTATTTCAAGAATATCGATTCTTTATCGATTACATCCTTATTTGGAGAACTGCAAAATCAGGAATTTTTACATTGAAATATTTTTGGAAAAGAAAATAAAACAAATAACCAGCCACGCACAACTTATCTTTTCCTTAATTTTATACTTTAAAAGGTTATTAAGGCTGTATTTTTGTTTTTTTTTTTACAAAATTTTGAGC
Organism: Dasysyrphus tricinctus; assembly: GCA_963921185.1. NCBI lineage: Eukaryota > Metazoa > Arthropoda > Insecta > Diptera > Syrphidae > Dasysyrphus > Dasysyrphus tricinctus. The sequence goes on along the minus strand of OY992533.1, from coordinate 124,177,905 downwards.
TAAATCGATCTTATATAATACTATGTTCACACCAAACCGAAAACTGCGATTTCAGCTAAGAAAATTTAAGATTTCAAATTTGTGGAGCTTCATTAAGATTTCGTTAAAATTTAGAGTTTTCATTGAGATTTCGATGAAATTTTTATGAAATATTGTTCGATCAATTAAAAATATCAAATGTTGGACTCATTTGAGTGGGAACATAGCATACTTAATTTGATATTCAAGCACGTGGCACTTTATATTTTTGGAAAACTTTGATAGGTACTTTAGATATATTAGAACTTAGAATAGTATCTTTGATAAATTTGTACGAATAAATGTAAAAGTAGAAGACAAGCAAATGGATTTAAAAAAAAAAAATTATCTACTACACTTAAGCACTTATAACGTCAATTGTTGTCTTAGAGTCTAAACAAAAGAGCAGTCTTAATACAAAATAAAATAAATTTTCCCTATCATTCATGATAAGGCAAGTATGAGAAAATTCCTTTACAAAATTTTGCCAATACATAGGAACTGAAAAGAAGAATTCTAGAATTTCGAACCCAACCCATAGTAAGATAGTGTGAGGTGTTCTGTTAGACACTGTGGGGTGTTACCTTCTTCAATTAAAAATAGAATTTAAAATAAAAAAGAAATTGGGGTATAATTTCATTAAACAAAAAAAAAATACAATATAAGTTGGGGCCAGTAGCGGATCCAGGATTTGGCTGTGGGGGGGGGGGGGGGGCTTGGAGTTCCCTCAGACACATCTTTTGAAAAATTCTTTAATCATACACGAATGCCCTACCAACCAAAATTTTCTTTTCTCAGAAAGAAGGCTAGTCGGTAGCTGAATCAAAAAAGATTTTGTATAATGCAAAAATATATGTAGGTACTTTATAGGAAAATTCTGCAAAATTTTATGATTGGAAATGGAACATCTGGTATTTAGTAAGCTCTTCAGCTGCTATTTTGAAAAGACGCTTTAAACCGTTTTGCGTTTATAGGAACTTTAAATAAGTAGGTAGGTACCTTTCTTTAATCTGAATATTTCTTGTAGGATTTATAAAAATCTCATCCTAAAGTACTCGGTTATTGATAAACTTTGTAGGTTACTGTTGTCCAAAAATTTTTTTACTTGGATTGGCTGTCCATGATTTGATTAACCAGACATTTTATTAACATATTGAAATAAAGCATATTTCCAACTAATGAGAAGTTTTGAGAAACTTTCTAACAAGTAAACGTCTAAAAAATCTAATAAGACTAAAAGAGTCACAGTGCAAACTTTTTTTTCTGTTTTTGACACTAACGTAAGATCCGTATGAGCGTTAAATGAAAAAAATTGAAACAAAAGACCGTATGCAAGGGGGGCAGCTAGATGTGCTTGCCTAATCAGAATATATTTCATATATTATTCAATTTTGCTTCTTTTGATGAAAACATTTTAGAGCAAGATTTCGCTCATAAAACTATTTTTGAATGGGTTTGCTCCCACCTAATCGAAATCCAGCGTACGCCCTTTTATCTCACCTATCTAATTCTTAAATTTTAACCTAAATCATTTTTAATTTGAGGAAAAAATTGAATTTGGATGTTCTGTACCTATTCCACCTCAAATGACTTTAGTCCATGTGGATTGGTATTTCGAACATAAAAATTCGTGTTTAACATTCCGATCATTAACAATTTTAGTGCGAATTCCATTCATATTTTTTGTCAATTCAAATCTTACAGTTTGACGAAGATTTGAAAAAAATCTGAGTTCAAATTTTAAAATTTGTTCTGCCCATCAATTTCTAATTATTTATAGTTATACGAGTATTGGGTTCTTATTAAAACAAAAATGTATATTACGCTTTTTAAAGAAAAAAAAAATTAACCGTTACAGCTGATTTTTACATTTCGAAAACGAGTTAGAAGTGAATTGATATTCTTTCTCATTTCATTTAATGAATATTGATCACGGAAAGAGCTCTCCAATCTTTCGTTAGAGCATAAAGGAAATCAAAAGAGAAACAAAGATCAAAAATCGCTTCGTCTTTAAGCGGTCTTTGAAATCGTCAAAATATACTTCGGCACACGAAAATAATCTGAAATAAAAACCTAAGTTTCAATTTCTAAATTAATATTTTGATGTTATCATGCAAGCTATCCATATCAAAGTTATTCAGCCTGTTTACCTATAGCATCTGTCTAACTGCGGAGCGAATCAGACTGAATTTTGACATTTTTACTATGATCCAAATGTCAAAATTGGGCCTGACTCATTCGTCGGATTCTGTAATCAGGGTGATTTTTTACACCGGAAACTGAGTTTGTAAACTTAAGCCCCAAAAGTTATCTCTGGGCTTAGCTAAGTCCGAAAAATATCAAGAAGAATTTAAGAAAAAGCTAACATTTATTCGTTTTGTCAAACTTAATTCATTTTTTAAGAAATATCGATGACCAAGGAAATCTAGGTAAAAATAATAACATGAGAGTCAACCTCACTAGTTTAAATATAAGGGCTTGGAAAAAAAACACAGCATTTAGGAATGCATACTTACTAGCCCCAAACTTGTTATTTGTTTAGTCCGATTCCTTAGGGGCTTAAAAAAACAAAGCTTACACACAAATTGTTAAGCCCCAACCTCCATTGTTTCCCTGGACTTCGGAAAACAACAGCTTCCATGGACATTTTTTTAGCTTTTGCCTCTTACTTTCGTTGGATTTCTTTAAAGCCTGGAAAAAAACACAGCTATTATGCAAATTTATTAGCACTAACAGTGTTATAGTTTTTTATGATTCCCTTGCATGCTTAGGAAAACGCTTCGTTAAGGCTTAGCCCCAAGCCTCAACTTTTTGTCTTACACCTTTAGGGTTTGAAATACGCATACGCCTACGTAGGTATATTTTATTTTGTATATAATCATCTTTTTTCATCCAATTCTCTTGGGGCTTCGAAAAAAAACACAGCTTGCATATAATATGGCTCAGCGCAACAACTCATTCAATTTTCCTAGGGCTTGGAAAAACGCAGCTCACATGTTTTGTTTGTCTAACTCTCTTCTGAATCAGCCGTGGGGGGGCTTCAGCCCCTATAGCCCCCCTTCTGGATCCACCACTGGTTGGGGCCTTTATTCATTTATGTGTGGGGCTTTTTTTTCATTTCAGTGGGGCCTTATTTCATTGGAGCATAGTTCCAATATGAAAAATTATCCTAATTTGGGGCCTTATTCAATTTTTTTCAGACCATATTTCCTGGGACATACTTTCGCACAGCCTGATTACATCGTTAAAAATAAAATGGCAATAGATTACAATCATGTTTACCATATACATAGAAGAAAAGATAACATGATGAAAGAAGTATGAATGGCCGATCAAAAACACTTTGAAATTTTTTGGAAAATGAAATGACAGTGGATTAGTGATAGTAAAATCTCGATACGCCATTTTTAAATTTATTTATTTACCATAAGGAAATGTTACTAGGAAAAGTAGGCAATTGCTGCAGAAAACATTTTGAAATCATTTGGATCATCACCAGCGCCACACCGGCCGTAAAAAAAGTTCGATTTTGAAAAATGTAATGGCCACTTAAAATCAGCAATTTTTACTAGTTAAGGTTTTTTTTTAGAACTTTTAAAATGACGTATCGAGATTTTTTCATGACTCATGACAAATCGATTGTTGTTACATTTTTCACAATCGAATCCTTTTTACGGGGACGCTGCTAAGTATAGTATTCAAATTGTCTGCAAAGTTCAAGGTCATAGTTTTGAATATTTTCATTATTGGCTAAACGGATTTAGAATAAAGATTTAATACAAAACTTCCAAAAAGTTAAATTAATATTGCGTGTCTAAATTTTCAAAAACATTTATATATAAATTTTTAAAACAATTTCAAAAAAGTTTTTTTTTGCCAATTCTTTTTGAAATTCAATTTTTATATCTGCACATCAATAAATCCTTAAACTTTGCACACCATGCGTTTTCTTTATAAATGTTGTAAAAATGTTGGGTGTAAGGAATCATATTTTAAAAACCGCTCCAAGCCGGAGAACTGGGAGGTCTTAATGAATTTGTCTTACTATAGTTTTCTATTTCAGAACTATAGAAGAAATAGCAATAAACATAAACAAAATTAGCTTCTATACCTAGGGTAAATTCGGGCATTATGGCGCACTTAACTTCAATCTTATATAACTCTTTTACGGACCAAATTTTTTAATTCAAATAAAATTTTTTATTAAATTTGTGAAAAACAAAACATATAAAATTAGAATAAGGATAACAATTCAAGATTTTTGATAAAAAATAAATTAATTTAATAATAGCTTAAAAAAAACCATAATGCCCTACCTGTGGGCAATATGGCGAACCTGTGAGGGCAATATGGTGGGCAGCTTTTTATTTATTATTAGTACGCCCACATCCGTCACAAGTGCTTTTAAATGCAGTACAAGAGTCGTGAGACCACTGACCACAAACGATTCACTGCATCCATTCGTCTCTTTTTGTTTTGAGTCTTCAAAACAACCGACGCAAATGTTTCCTCCAAAATCTTTTTTTTAACCGGTATTGGGACATATTAAGTATGAAACTAATTTTACGTGTAAGCTTGATAAGGGCATAATGGCGCAATCGTACCATATAACGAGGCGCATTCGCGCCATAATGCCCCTACCGCATATGCGCCATATTACATAATGTAAAAACATTCACAGCACATTAAACAAAAAAAAAGTTCTCATTTGTTTTTAAATATTTCCCGTTACATAAGAAAATGAAAACTGTACTCTGCATTCCACTGTTCAGATCAAGCATGTGCGCTATCAACTTACAGAGATACACAAAGTCAAACTCAAAGCAAAATTATGTTAGATCTCAGAATCGATTAATTTTTTGTGTTTCATTTTTTTGTTGTTATACAAAACTAGCCGTATAGGCTAACAATCGTAGCTCGGCATGTTTTCCGTGAAGACGGAAGTTTTTGCATAATTCTTCTTTTTATTGGAGTTTTGAAAGTGTGGTATTTGCGTGCTGCGCCATAATGCCCACTGCGCCATAATGCCCGAAGTTACCCTATGCCTGCGGACATTTATTGTTCTTATGACTTGAATGACTCAATTCGTGTTTGCACATCTCCAGGATATCCGATTTAAGTTGGGTATTGCTTAAATTCTAAACAACTTCATCGAATAAAAAATAAGAAACGCATTTCAACTATACTTTGACATTATTATTACCTAAAATGCAGGTGGTCCCTCCTTATATCCTGACGTTCAATTTGTCAAGATTTTATTGCCACATAACTCACACAGAATGTCAACTATGGTCAAAATAAATGTGTCACTCATTCCTGGTCCTCTGACGTTGCATGAATGAATGGTAACCACTTCTCGACTCTTTTATGAGCGTATATGGCTTTATGGCTATACCCGGAAGGAATAATAATCAATTTTCAGTGCAATTCTCCATCGCACACATATTATAACACATAAGCATCTTGCACCTCAGGATGGCATTATCTCCATCCACATCCTGGTGGTCACCCTTGTCACATTCACTTTTCCCAAGTACATATATAGTCAACTATAGGAGCTACATTGTTGGCATATGAATTCAATTTTCTCCATCAAGGGTGACTACATCAATCAGGATTCCCTATCCAACAACAACAACAATACAAAAAAAGTAATTCGACAAAAAAAAAACACAAAATCAAATATTTACCTTTGGCGAAAGAAAGGATATTATTAAAAAGGAAAGTAACGAAAGTGGAATCTCAAAGGATGTAAGGATTTCAATTTCATTTCTTATGGTTTTCGTTTATTTTTTGTTCGCCAAAATCAGGATATTTATACTGCAAGAGACAACAACCGAGAGGATCTGGGAATATCTACCGGTATAACAGTAATAAAAAGAAGTGGCTCTGGCACCCAAGCAAAAGGACATTCGCAAGTTGAAAAATGAAATAAAAATAAGAAAAACTATACCCCAAGAGGACAATTCAAAGGAAGTAACTCCATATTCCTTATATTCCATAAGGACAAACAAAAAACACATACATACACAAATACATACACTACAGATACATAGCCATACAAATCAAGAAGAATTATTTAAAACGGAAATACCCGCAACTACTTGGCCTGAATCTAATTCGGAAGTAATTGAATATTTATTCCTTATGGGAATGGGAATTTCTGTCTAAGGATAAGGATACACTTTTTGCTTGTGTTTATTTATTTTTTGGAAAAGGTGTGGTCCACCCTTGTCAATGAATTAATTGCCACGCAGTATGAGAAGATTTATTTCAATTTTGTTCCAAAAGGTGTCACCGAAGTTATTGTTGTCCTCGCTCACGCTAGCATTGCCGTCGTCATTTTCTTTTGTCCATGGGAATGCAGTTTTTGACTTGTTTTTGTTTTTCGTATATAATCTCCAACAGTAGGTAGATTTATCAAAAAGACTATGAAATTGAAAAAAAATATTATTTTTCCATTTTATATTTTGTTGTTGTTGGGTGCTTTGAAATCGATATACAATTATTTGTATCGATTCTTGGCATTGTAAATGTGAAATGATTTAGAAAAGTGAAATAAAATACAAAGTCATTCAATTTCAGCAAGGACTCCCTAAGGAAATAGACATTTTTTTTGCTTTTGATATCTTCCTCAAGACGATGGTTTGGGTGTTATTGTTTATTTTTGTACGAAATTTGATTGTAAACACCTTGATATTTGAATCAAATTCGACAGGATAATTGCGTTTTTGTGTGTGGCTTTATTGTCAAGGTAAGTAAGGTATATCGAGATTCCTATACTTCGTTATTGAGTCGTTTTTTTTTGCCATATCTACTCGCATATTAGAATGAATGGCTGCGGTAGTGATGGTGATTTGTCAATCAAAAAGTTTGACATTTTTCGTTTAGCTTCTTGTATATCAGAAAAACACGCGAGCTCTGTCATTTGTTTTGATTTAGTAGAGAAAAAAAAAATGTGTCCTTACATAGAGGCATCCTTACATTTGATGCGATTCATTCTCTGACTTTATCATAATCCTTATAGCGTGACATGCGGTATAAAATTGAAATTTCTGGCGGCTGCATGTGAATATCCTGTTGTCATTCTATAATCATATGGATGGAGGAGATAGAAGAAGAAGAATCGTCATCAGAAAACATAAAAAATAAAATGAACATGAGACTTCTTTCGAATTGATGGGTTGGATGTTTTTTTTTTTTTTCAAACCAACGCGATGCAACACATCAGACCATTTGTTGAGAATTAATTACGAGTAGCATGACAGTTCGATTAGTATTGTCGGTCCTTTTTGGCTTTAACTGACAGGATGCAAGTGATTTGTTCTTTTTAAATGGAATATGTGATTTGTGGTGACTTGTTTGTAAATCTTTAATATGTGACATTGAGTTGAGTAAGTACCCATACCCATGTTAGTTTTTTTAGTTGACTTTAGCGTGAGAAATTTCCTTAAAGGACTGGCAGACACAAACATTGAAAAGATAAAAATAACTAGCAATCCAGGAGCAAAAAAATATATTTTTTTAAACAAAATACTATATAGGTAGGATTTATCAAAGACTTTTTATATTGTTACCTACTTATTCTAAATGTGTTCACTTTTTAATATATCGCCTTATCAGCTGTCCCGTAGTTCCTCGTGCGTAGGACTATCATGCAGAAGGTGTGCGTTCGAATCCCAGCCGTGCCTCCTAAAAACAGAAATGTTTTATCCGAGGAACTGCCTCTTGCGAGGAACTGACAAATCTTCCAAGAGTATACTTGTCATGAAAAAGTGCTTCTCACTAAGCCGTTCGGACTCGGCAAAAAACTGTAGGTCCCCTCCATTCCTGCCAACACACACACACACAGGAATGGTAGAGAGTTGTAAATCACTAGGCCCTGGTTCTCCACGAGCTGTTGCGCCACACAATTTATTTATTTATTTATCAGCTGTCCTAAGTTGGTAAAACGGATAGCTGGAGACACAGTGCCACAGGCCATGCGCAGACTCTACAGAAATACACAAGAAGTAGGGTATATACTCACAAATCGCGTTTAGACTTTAACAAGCCGTTTACGACCACATTCTTTCGGGGGGAAAACTTGTGAAAGAACGAGCCATCAACTTGCAAGTCAATGCGTCAATGCCCAATGGTAACAATATACAGGGCCGCAGCTTGAGCTGGTTGGGCTCCGGGCAAAATCAAATATGGGGCCCTATTTTTCAATTCATTCTTAAATGTTGGTTAAATGAATTTCAACAGTAAAAAATTTTTACTATGTTTGCAACTGTAAAGTTGATTGAATTATTTCTTCTTATATAAATTAAAGGTTATTTAAATGTTTTTTTTTTCTCGTCTTGCCAGAAGCGAAATCTTCAATTACTTTACTTTAATTTTTTTGACGTGCTCTTCGATTTTCAATAGATATCAATGATAAATTGCTGAGTTTTTCCTGCTCCATTGTGCTTCGCAAGTAGTTTTTGATCAATTTCAGCTTCGAAAAAAATCTTTAAGCTTTTCTGTGGAAACAGGAATACCTAAGAACATTATAAGAGTGGTGCATATATTGCCCGAAGACAGTTAAGAATTTTTAACTATCAAAAAACATTGCCAGTTCCATACCATTTTTCATGGTAGGTACTGATTTTTTTCAAAAATTTTGAAAAGCAACTGGGGAGAAAAAATCAGCTTATACTTTTCGCGAACATCTTTCAAAAAACTTTTAAGCTTCTTCCTCCAACACACTCTTTGACGAGTTTGTTAAAAAAGAAGGTTACAAAACTTCATAAATAAATACAGTTGACTCCCTCTAAGTCAAATTTTCACGGGAAATCAAAATGAGTTCGAGTTAGAGAGAGTTTTGCAAAAATTCGAGTTAGAGAGAAATATTATATGGTTAAAAATTTGATAAAATATTGTCATTCCAGCGAATCTACTCTGGAGCTTTAATGGTATAGTGTCAATCATGGGGTAGAAAATGGTACGACAGAAACGCTGTTGAGGTTTGAGGATCATCAAATCTTTCGTCTTGGAACAATTTATCAAATTGAATCTCGAACTTATGCAATCTCTCTTTTGTCAACAAATTTCTTCTCAATACTTCACTTTACGCAAATCCTTGATGTAACTTCCTGTAATGAGTGAAACCCATCTCTCAACTTAAACGTTGATCGTTTTTGAAAAGAATCTTCGAAGTTCAAGGCCATTTAAAAAAGTCCAATAATCTTCGACTATGATATCGGACACCAAATCAAGGGAATTTTTGCCAACTGTTATTGGAAAATAAAAATCTTTTTCCTGGCGTTTGAAAGAAAAAATTATTTGTGGAGATATTTACAAATACCTGTAATTTATCCCTTTTACAGTACAAATCAAAAGTGTTACTTTGACACGCTAGACTATTTAACCTACAAAAATTGTTAATAGTTCATTTTTTAGATAATTTTATTGACTAAATGTTACTCTGTCATAATTTTGTTGCCAAATGAAATTCTATATCGAGTTATTAAATAAAAACAAATAACTTTATTTTTCAAGATGGCAGCCTTGCCCTTACCCCGGGCACCCCAAGAACTTGGTTTAATAATGAGGAGATGTAGCCAAACACAAATCGTATACAAAATTTTGCCCATCTATTAATGAAATTTTACTAAATTTTTTGACAAATTTTGCTCCACCATGAAATTCTTGCACGATTTTCTCTGAATATATTGATTGTATAAACAAAAGTATTGTAACAAAATGAACTTGGCAATACTTTATCCTTAATATAACACGTCGATACTATACACGACTACTCGAATAAGGACGATACAAAGTGGGTTTTTGAGGGCAGTCAGATACTAGTGCCTGAATAGCTTGGACGTGAAAGTGATTTCGTTTCGTAATTTACATATTCCAGTTGGAAAGTGCTATTCGTTTGTTATTTCTTTAAAGTATGTTATTTTTTTTTGTGTAGAATTACATAAGTACCTACCTTCACCTTTTTCCAAGAAAACTGAAAGTTTTCGAGAAGTTAGGAAATAACTGAATTTTACCCCCTTTAAAACCCCCCCTTTAAAGCCCCCCTAAAAAATTTAGACCAAAGCCCAAATTTGCGGAGCTTTTCAGGAAATGCTTAAGATGTCAAAACATAGCTCTCCACTAAAATTCAGCTTTGTAGAAATAATTTTTCCAAATTTTTCCATTTTATATCTAATTTTCCTGGGCTAAGGGCCTTGTGCTTGTGAATAAAAAAAGTTCAAGCTATTTTTGGAAGAAGCAAAGGCTAAGAATGTCGTAGCTTTTACTAGTAGCTTAAGCTTTGTTTTATATGAATTAAAAAAGATTAAGCGAACCAGCTTTAGCTAGAAAATTTCAGCTTAAGCTTAATATTTTTTAGCTTAAGTTTGCTTATTCACATATGTTTTGGCCTAGAAGCTAAGCTAAGACTGTTATTTTTGAGACCGAAAAGCAACGCAAGAAGATTTTGGATATTGATTTACCAAAACTGTTTCCTTGCTTTATATGGCAAGTAAATTTCATGTAAAAAGAACTCGTCAAAACTTTCTAGTCAGGGGTGTAGGAATCTTAATTTTTTTGTAGATTTTACTATAGTATAGATTTTACTATAATAGCTAAATTGGAGCCTAAGCTAGAAAAACAAGCTGAAGCTACATGAATTTAGCCTTGGCTATTTAAAAATAGCTATTACTAGAAGACATATTTTAGTTGCTAGACTAAGCTTGTTTTTATTCACACAAAACCAAGCTATAACGTTTAAATCCAAGTTTTAGCTTAGGCTTTTTCTTTATTCGCAGGAGCCAAAGACTATTGAAATATTTTCCCACCATAAATTCCATTATGTTTATACACCACCAATCTGGTTAAAGCCTCACATACTTAAACCATGAACTAAGGTTAAAAGTAAGTGATAGTAGCCAGTAACATATGCTTGTACTTTATCGTTGACCCTCAGTTAATCCGTCGAAATCGGCAAGTTAAAAATGCTGAACCACGGATAAAATATTTGAAACACGTTTGTTCAATTGGCCCTAAGAGTATTCATATGCAATGATGTAAAACCTGTGATAAGTTTACCATTTGTTTAAGTTTGCCATTTGGTAAATGAACTGTCAAATTTTGTATGAGAAATGATTTACAGAAATTGGTTAAAATTATCCAAGGAATTTGCTCTGAAAAATTAGGTAACCAAATTTGTTTGGTAGACTAAGGCCCATTTGCTGATACGAAACAAAAATATTTAAGTAGAGCATAAGCGCTTATGTGACAGTTCAGCTCAGTTCAGTAGAAGAAGTAGATTATAAATTTTTAAGTAAATAAAACAAAAGTATCAGCAAACTGATCTTAACCATATAATCTTAACCATTTTTGACATTTAACAAACAGCTAATTCAATTGCACAGCCAAAAATTATTAAAAGAGGGTTCATGTTTAGTTTTGCATAAATTTACTATCTTACAAAATTGATAAACTTACGACGTTGTTGAATATCCTTGACATACAATTATCAATATAAACGTGATCTTCTTTTGACCATTATAGTCTTCTAACAAACCCCTTCACATTTTTGTTTCTTTGATGCGTAGCTGCTAAATCAATTTTTGTATCTAAAAATGGCAAAGAGAGGGAAAAGTGAAACAAAAACTGAATTTAGGTCATAAAAACATAGCAATGTTGAAGTATAAGTGGTTTCATTTTATAAAAAAAGAATTGAGTTTTCAAAAATGTTTAGGTTGTGGTCAAATTGAAAAGTAAACAATAATAATTTATTTTTTGCTACAAAGGTCTTAGTATTTGAGGAGCCTTAAACCATCCAATTTTAAAACATAATAGCCCAAATCGGGATAGATCGCAGATCGAAATTTTAAAGAGCGCATGAAAAGCCCGTTCTAGCATCACTGATCCAAGTGTTAGGAGCTAGTTTCAGAATTCTAGCTTTGGATCAAACAGACATTTACTCAAAATTATAACTCTCGAAGTGCAGAAAAATTTTGTTTTGATAAAAATGAAAATGAACTGCAAAAAATTCTCATTCTATGTACATGGTATTTATAAAGACATTGAAAGATGTGTGTGAAGCAGGCACGAGGCGTGACTTTTTCGGAAGCGGAAGCACACAACTTAAAACTCAAAAAATAAAAGTCCTTTAATTTAGAATTTATATCATACCGCTTTTTTGCGCCTAATAATATTATAAAGAGTATAAAAAATGTATTTCCTCTAGCCGGAATAATTAATTTGAAACACTCTTTGCTATGCATTTGCAGGTACTCATAAGCATTAAGCAAAACGCCAAAGCAATCACAAACAAAACAATTCGCCCAAAAAACTTAATCAAATCGAAAAAAAACACCAATCAATGCATTTCTTATGGATGAAACACTATATACGATTTGCATTCACACACACACAATCACAACACCGAAGATCCAAAGTATAAAACTAAAACTACCCCTTTTTCAATAGGAATGTGCGGCAGGAAACGACTCAATACTTCTTTAGTTTTGCTATTGAATTTTCATAATGTATTCACTCAACTCATTCTTCACACGTTGGGCAAACAGAAAGAAATCATCAGATTTTACTTTGAATTTTGGACGGAATTTGAGTTAAGAAGGTAAAATCAGAGAATGCCAAGCTGTTGCGCATTCTAGAGCAAAAACTCTCGTATAGTATTTTATAATGGAGAATGGAGTGATGTTACGCATTCTCAAATGGCTTGGCTTGGCGTATAATGGAAATTTGTGGGTTTGGTTAGATGATGTGCGGATTTAAGCGTTGTTCTCGTGAGTGATTTTATTAAAAGATAATAATCATTTCCCGTGATATGTAATACCTAATATTGGGAAATAATTAATTAATATAAGAGATAATTTATTAATATTAGATATCAAGAAAATGTAAATCGTTGACATACTGTAATAATAGGTCAATGATGTAAATGTATTTAATGTATCTACAATTTGAATTTTCGAATATTAAAATTCTTTGCTATGAGCATTTTGTGAACTGTCTTACGGAAGCACTCATTCCACTCAATATATGGACGCTTCGTCACTGGTGTGAAGTTAGCACCGCCATTTTGGATTTTCAAAAAAAGAGGTTGTGCTGTACTGTGCTCAACTTGGGCTGGCTTGTGCCGTAAATATTTTTTAAAAATTCGCAAATTTGCAAATTTTACGAATGAAATTTTTGCGAAATTTCGTAATTACTAAAAAGTGAAAGTTGTGCTGTATTGTGCTCAATTTGTGCAGCCATATTCCAAAGAGATAAAAAAAATCGCATATTTGTAACTTTAACAGCCAAATAACAGTTTCGAAGCCTGAAGTTAGCACCGCCATTTGCGATTTTCAAGAAAAAAATGTGCTTTATTGTACTTCAACTTGTGCTGGCTTGTGTCGTAAATATTTTTTAAAAATTCGCAAATTTGCAAATTTTACGAATAAAATTTTTGTGAAAGTTCGTGATTACTAAAAAGTAAAAGTTGTGCTGTTTTGTGCTCAATTTTTGCAACCATATTCCGAAGTGATAAAAAAAATCGCATATTGTTATCTTTTACGGCCAAAAAACAGTTTTGCGAGGCGTGAAGTAAGCTCCGCCAATTTCGATTTTCAAAAAAAAAAAGTTGTGCTGTATTGTGCTCAAATTGAGCTGGCTTGTGCCGTAAATATTTTTATTTTTTACGAATGAACATTTTTCAAACGCAATTTTGTAAAAAAATTAAAGTTGTGCTGTTTTCTGTGCTATTTGTGCAAAGCTGTTTTTTTGGCCGTAAAATTTACAAATATGAGAATTTTTGTGTTTTCTCTTTGGAATATGGCTACACAAATTGAGCACAAAACAGCACAACTTTTACTTTTTAGTAATTACGAACTTTCACAAAAATTTCTTTCGCAAAATTTGAAAATGTGCGAATTTTTAAAACATATTTACGGCACAAGCGGTACAAAATGGCGGTGCTTACTTCACGCCCATTATTGAAAGGTGTGCCCAGGAACTTTATTTTAAAATTTGCGAAACGTGACTTTTCCGGTTCAAAAAATTATGTTTCAATCTAATTTTCTTCAGAAATGTAATTGGTAAGTTAGTGACTTATACCTTTGAACCGACAAAATCATATTCTAAATAATACCGTCGGAAATCACGCTGACAACCTCATTCGTCACCTTTAAGCGGAACTTAAGACTTAAAAGAGGTAATAAATTATTTGGTATAGTCCTTTTAGTTTCTAAAAAAAAGTTGTATATGTATCCGGTTAACTCTCATATCCTAAGCTATATACGTACCTACTTCAATCGAAAAAGATATACCGACTACACCAAATCCCATTTCCCATACATCCGTTGTAGTTAGCACCTCTCTTTCCGGTAATGGTTGCCATATCAATTAGTCTCATAAATAAGGATTTCAAAGATCAAGGTGGTCGAAAGTGACAAAAAAAGGATACCTACCTACCCTATGCCTATCTTTTTAACAAAAAAAAAAACTAACAAAAGAAAAATATGTCACAAACACCTAACTACAATTTATGGCCATTTCGTTTTTGTTCCCCTTTCATTTTTCTTTCTATTTTTACTCATTTCAGCTCATCATTACACAGCTAATTAACATTTTATCAAAATTATCACAAGGTAGGTGCCGTACACGCGGTGCGGCTCGCGGGCGGCGGCGGGAACTACGGTTCAAGGAATCAGTAAAATCGTAAAATCCAATCAAGACCCTCAAGGGAAGTTATTTATGCCACCCCTTTTTGCTTTCCCTTTGGGATGATGTGCCATCTGTGCAGTACAGTACCGTAGTAGTTCGTATATAGTTGTCGACACGACTGATTCCTCTTGTGCTCTTTTCGCTTCCCCAAATTATTATACTCACATGATGATGGTTCAGTGTGTAAGTGTTAATGAGAATTTATTATGCTAATAACCCGGTCTTTGGCTTATTCCTTCACTAACTCCTGTACTTACACCAACTTCCTACATACATTCTTTTGGTCCTTTGAAAAGATACCGTCGCGTTGTTTCGTTTGTTGAGTCGTTCTTCCCGCCAAATGTAATAAAAATATTTTAATAAGCCTGAATCTTGCGATAACACCTTCTTATACTTTTGTGTATAAATGTTTGTTACTTTTTGTGTATGTATAAATGTAATGCATGTATGTAAGCGTGGTTTCCGTTATACCGAAAACCGAATAATAGGGGATACTCGCACTTCCACCTTCCCCCACCAACACTACGGAGCGGAGCGATGTTAGAAATTTTCTATGGAGTTACAGCCAGGCTATTAGCAGATGTAATAACGGGCTTACATTATTCGTCGAGGGTATCGCATTCATTTTAATGGGATGCACTGCAGATATGACGAAGAGAACGACAAAAAGAGAGTGAAAGAGCAACGAATAAAGGATTAAGTGGGAAGTTTTCATCGGGTTGGGGGTTGGTGTGTGCGGGGGGTGTTGAAAATTACTTTCAGAAAATTTTCGTGTGCATTGGATTAATTCGGATTATGTCAAGATAATGTGTCGTCATTTCATTACGGTATATATGTATAGAAGAGCTTTATGCTGTGATATTGTTGCAGTATACAGCGACTAAGTAGCACTAGCAGACAGGACTCTCACTCTGTTTATAGGAGTTGATGATCATGATGAAGGCTAGCGCGCTATGCTACTGGATGGGTGATGGTTATAGGTGAATAAAGCTGCGGTTAAATTGTACTGTATGACCGCAGTGATGGTGCAGAGGGAGGTAGATATTGCGAGGTTAGCAAACTAATTGCGGATTTTGTGAAATTCACTAGAAAACCACATTTTGGTTGAAATAAATCTCCAAATGTTTGATGTTTTGGTTAAGAGTGGGTATAGGTATGAATACATGCAAATTTATCTAGTTGCAGATGCAGGTTGGAACTCTGTGATTTTTTTGTTTGCTGAGTCGGTCAGAGACAAGCTGTGTGATGTGCTTTTTGACCACATAAGATGGACGTTGAGAGTGAACTATCTAATTTGACGAATTTTGCATTTGAGATTATATTCAGATGTGACAGTCTGATGTTATCCTGATTTTCCATCCAACATAGTATCATAGTAACATAGTATCATCAGGGGAGCTTGGCCCCTATTAACAAGCTGTTTCTAACTAAACCCTGATTTTACTGCATGCGTTTGGCATCTGGAGGCGTTCCGCATCTTTTTCACCATGTTCAAAATATAATAAGTTACCAAAAAAGCGTAAGTCCCACCCTTTGACATAAGCAAAAGTATGTTCCCAAAAAGTGGCAACATTGAAATTTTAACCGAAGGGGCGTCTACTCAGTACCTACCTATTTTTTAAGATAACAATTGTTATTTCCCAACACGCTTTTGGCATCCAAATGCGTTTCTGCAAACTTTTATCATGTTCAAAATATTAAAAATTATCAAAAAGTGGATGTTCCATTCGTTGACATTAGAAAAAAAGGATGTTCCCGAAAAGAAGCAACACTGAAATTCTGCCTTTGCTGTGGCTAGTTAACATCTATCTATTAAGAATTCAATTGTTACTTTGATCATGAGGATTTTCCAAGTAATTTACACTTGTTTTTTTTTACCACTTCCCCAGATTGCGTGCCATTTTTCAAAATGGCGTCCAAGCGACAGGATTATAAGAATAACTTCTGAGCTAAATTACATCCTTAGCTTATCAAAAATAAATTTCAAATATAAATGTAAGATCTCATTCCACAAAAAGTGCAGGGATTTTGGTTAACTGACTGGACTCCACATTGGGCGCCATTTTACAATATCTACAAATTATTCCTCTGGGCTCTTGTAAGCTTGAAGAAAATCCAAGGTTTTTGACAACAAAATAAAGTGATGAGGCACATTTCCGTATTAATGATTACGTGTCAATAAGTAAAACTTCCGAATTACGACTGAAGACCCAAAAGTGATTCAAGACCTGTCATGACATCCAGGCACAAAAATGGTTGCGTGTGGCTTAGGGGCTGGTTGATCCATATTTCTTCAAAGACGAAGTTGTTTCTGCACCTTACTGTCAATGGAACACGTTATCGTGTCGTACCGATGACTTTTGCAGAGGGTGTAGCGATGAAGGAGCACACGAGGATAACTCTCACTTCCTTTGTCACTGTCCAGTACTCTGTCATTTAAGAAAGAAACACTTAGGGAGTCATTTCTATGACGACTTAAAGGGACTTTCTAGAACTTCAGCTAATAGCCTTCTGAACTTCTTCAATGCCTCTAAATGGCTTGACTGCTAACAGAACAAACACATTATGTAGGTTTGAACATTAAGTGGGATACAACTTTCTAGGGTATCACAACGGATCTACATAGAACTAAGTGTGACAAGATCAGACCTTTTACCTTACCTAACCTATCGTGTCATGGAATAGGACTATTTGTTGTCCTGTAATTTCCAAAACAATTGGAACCAACTAAATGGCCACGGCAAAACTTGCAATACAGCCCATTAAGCCAAGTCAAAAACAAAAAATTATGTGGAAAGTTGATTTTGTATTTCAGACCTGTCAACTGGCAGCCTAGATTGTTTGGATAATAAATTTTTCTAAAGTCATTGGTCATTGCTGATAAGCCAGCTATGGTTCAGGACTTGGAAGCCAACATTGGACAGATACTGGTCACGATGCTGAGGTAACTGGGTCACCTAGAAGAGATGGACATCAGTACTCCTGCCCCGAAAGTCTTTGTATCCAACCCCGTGGAACAACTCAGAAGAGGAGGTGAGCGTTACAGGTGACAGATAGCTTGAGACCGAGCCGGCTGGAAGGAGCTTCTTGGTTGAGGCCTTGGTCCACCCCGGACTGTAGAGACACCTTGTAAGTAAGTAAGGTCACCATGCTGAAAAAAGTGAACCAAAACTGGGCATTCTGAATGGACCATATACGACCTAGTCACGGGAAACATTTGAATGAAATTATCTTCAAAATGTAAAATGTCAGAAATTTTTTTCAAATAATGGAAAAGATTCTAATAATTAATTCTATTTTTATATTTTTATTTAAAATAAAAAAAATCTAACCAGTTATTATTAAGTCGAGCAAATCATTCAGTTTCATTATATAGGAGCTTTAAGAAAAAATCACAATCTTATCATTTAAAAAAAAACTGTACCTATTCAGAAGAAGTGCCATGTATAAAGCTTGTTTAATGTGTTTTGCAGAAAAAAAGCCACTGCCGTATGTCGAAAAGTTTTTCCAAATTCAAGTAAAACAAAAAGACAATATTCTGTTAAACAATTTTTGCCTTTTCAAGAAAAAAAAAAAAATAACAAAAAATGAAAATGAAATTCGTTGTCCTGTTCTTCGATTGTTTCCTCCTTATAGCTTTGGCTGGCTGATTCCAAAATTTCTTTTCTTTTCATTTCTTGGTCCAGTTTGCTTGGTTGATCCTGGCTCATTCACTATAACAATATTGTTTACTCTTTCAATTCAAGAATTTTTATTTGTTGCGCGCTCTTATGCTCCACCGGAACGGATATCTATCTAGCTATATTTTGTTGGTGGGTGGACATGTGTATCTTGGAATGTTTTTTTTGTGTTTTTTGTTTGTCTTCCCTTTCAAAAGGTATCTATGTAGCTATACCTAACCTACCTACTTGAAAATAGAATAAGAAAACTATTTGTTTTTATTTTTTTTTTTTGTGTTTGTATCGTTTGTATTTTAAAGCTCATCTATGTTGCTATAGAACGTCCTTCCATCATGGTAAAAAACAAGCAAGCAAGACTTCCACCCGGACTCACATTGGGCGCCATTCAGTATTTTTGTTTTGTGTTTGTGTTCAGGAATAAGTTTAACTGCAATTGAATCGTCATCATTCCAGTTGAAGAGTTTTTCTCTTTACATATGTCATAGGTTCACCAATATATACATATGTAGTCCTTGTCGGGACATATCCTATTCTATATAGTTCTTGAAGTTTTTCCTTCAATATAATAGTCTTGAGGGATTCCAATATTTGATTTGTTTGTTTGGGTGGGGAGAACGGGTTGGTTGTGGTGGTTTTAGTTGAGCAAGTCCAAGAAAGAAGAAGCGCCATCAGCAGGAGCACGCTTGTTTGGTTGGCATGTGCCAAAGGACATATATACTCGTGTGTATATAAAATGTCAAATGCGAACAAACAATTTGTGCACATAAACATTCACTTGTCATCACTGCTCAGTTGGGAGTTTTGTTTTGTTATAAAGTCCTTTTATTTTTGTTCAATTTTTGTATTTTATTTTTAAGATGAGAAAGTACCTACCTCCATATTATATATTGGTGAATTTGAAAAAAAAAACATTTTGTTTCCTGTTATTTGCCAAATCGAAAATAAATAAGTTATTATCCTTGCGCTGGCTGATGCTGAAGGCGCTTCTTACGCATTCCAAAATATACCATTGTGTCCTCTAAGTTACAATAAATTGATGTTTTTTTCTTCTTTTTTTTTTTGGAGAGTTTTAAGAAATTGATATGTGCCGTAAGGTCCCTGATCAAATAGAGATGGAAACAAATCGAGAGAAAGAGAGAAGATATTGAAAAGGACTCGTGTAATTTTAATTCTCCCCAGGGGTGTTTAGCTGTGCGTATACCATGACTAAAAGTATTTCAGAGAGCAAGAACTCGAAGGACTTTTGAAAAAAAAAAAAATTTTTGAACGAAAGCAATTCCGTGGAATTATTCAGCGAGCTGTGAAACCCAGCAGTAGGTCTTTGTGGAATATGCATTCGTCGATGTTTAAAATACTTTTGAAATTTATTGTCCTACAGGGGATAAGGCTCTGTATTATTCGGATTGGAACAGTTTGTTTTGATACCAAATACTGTATATTTCACTTAATCCTGGAAGCGAGTGTGATGCATATTTTCATCTAGAATGTGAGAAGGTGCAGACAGATGAGGTTATAATGTTGTCAGCCTTGGGATGCTTTTTCTTACAAGTGATTTAGTAAGTTACTATGAAACGGGAGATTAAAGATTCACAAACAATAAAAATTCAAATGAAGACAGCTCCTTAGAAATTCTATTTTGGGGTCTGATATTTGAGCAAGGTGTTAGTCTAAAGGACATCTTATCGTAGGCTTACCAAGTTCACGTGGAAAAAGGAAGCTTTTATAATATGGATAAGGAAATCTAAGCTTGCCCTGAAGAGATATTTTTCCTTAGACGCTAGAGCAAAGTGCCAAAACAATTGCTGAAAAAAAACTAATTCCTGAATGAAATATTTTTAATAAAGATCTGGATATAAGTTGCCTTTCGGCTTGTACCTCTCAGGAATGGTTCTCAAAAGCGTGGACCCTAAATTATTTAAATTTTTTCTAAGATGTCTGATAATGGTGATTCGAGATCAACAATTCAACTGAGCTATGTTGTTGGAAACTTATCATGTCATTGATAGAGCTCAGTGACCAAAAGGATGCTGCTTAGATTCGTCTTGCGATAAAGGAGAGCAACACAATCTTGCGTCGTGAACTTGAAGGGTCCCCAATATTGATGAAAAAGACAGTATGTGATATAAGTTATCTTAAATTTTGAGGTAGAAATGGGACTTCATCTTCCTAAAACGAAGAAATACTCTTCTAAATCACTGTTTATTGGGGAAAAGGAGATAATTGAGTGGAAAAAACAACTATGGAGACTTTGCATCAGACTTCTATCAGACTTCTATCTTGTCGTACTTTATGGCACAGAGGCATCGGGTTTAAATGTAGTGTACTTAGTTAAAAAAATAAATTTTTTCCGTAGTCTCCATTAAAAAGAGCAAATGCTTACAAAAACCAACGGAAAAATAATCCTGGAGAGTTTCACAAATTGCAAAATAAAATCACTGAAAGCTACGCAGCAATGAGAAACAATTAAATCTAATATGAAAAATATTTAAGAAAAAAGATTGGAGATTTCCCCAAATAGTCTGCTACAGTTTTAGATTCAACTCAGGAGTGTGTTGGGCTTTAGGAAACGCAAAATACCATACGATTATGACACAACCAAATTAATAATGAAAGTTTTTTTTTTTCTATAGTAAGTTGTTCATCAAGTCTCCACCCTTTTTCTCCCAGAATTGACTTCCAATTTTAGTTTTATTTCTGTTTGCATTTGTTTTTTGTGCTATTTTCGTTTTTTTTTTTTTGCAATTGGTGAAACTCTCCATGAATATTTTTCTGCTGCATTTTTAATGATTATTTCGTTGGAGCAGCTTACAAGATTAAAGCTCAAAACACTTCTGATATGAAACAAAATGCTGAAGTCTCCAATACTCATGAAAAGCTCCAACAGAGATGTTATAATGAAACGAAAACAAATCCAAAAAATCATAGAAAGCCATGTAGTAAAAATAAAAGCAAAAAAAATCCCAAATATCATTTTTCAAACGCAATTTATACCACAAGCAATCTTTTATCTTAAAAAATAAGAGTGGAGACTTAATTGAATAATCAGCTGCAGTTAAAGATTTTTCTCAGAAACTTGGTGGGCTTTATGTTCTGCAGTTCTCTCTTTGTCAAGCGAGATTGATAATATAAGCAGAGCATTTAGAGAAGTCTCCACACTGTCTTTGCATAGAATTGATTGCCTAGTTATGGCAATTGAGCTCTGTTTTCTCCATTACAGCATGGCTCTTTGATCTACGTTGGTTTTGTTTGTTTTTATTTTTAAGTTTATAATTGCAAAATTGGCGAAACTCTCCATGAATATTTTTCCGCTGCATTTTTAATGATTCTTTCGTTACCATGTTGGAGCAGCCTACAAGACTTAGGCTCAGTGTGTTTCTGATATGAAAGGAAATGTTCCTGTGATTTCCTCTACTCATGGATAATTCCAACAGTTGCAATAATACAAAAAAAAAATGCAAGAAATCAGAGAAAGCCATGCTGTAATGAAAGAAACAAACAAAAATCAAAAACGAAAAAAATCTCAAATTTCCACATACAATTAATAGTTATTATTATAGTAGACCAATCCATTATAAAGAAATTAGGCAAATGGAGACTTACTTAAAAAATCATTTTGGTATTACATAGTAGCAGGATATGTAAAGAAGTCTCCACACTTTTTAGGGCAAAATTTACTGCCAGGACCATTTATTGTGTGCGGATAAATGCCATTTAAATTTCGTTCTTGTTGGTTTTTGTTGTCTTATACATTACAGCATGACCTTGTGCTATTTTTATGTTTGGTTAAAGTCTCCATAAATATTTTTGGTTTTATTTTTCCTGAGTATTTTACTGCTTTATTGGAGCAGCCCACTGGATTAAAGTTACCTACGCTGCTGATATAAAGAAAACGTTTTGTGGTCTCCAATATTAATGGAGAGTTTGCCCAGTAGAAGAAAAAAGTAAAAAATAATTAAACGAAAAAAAAAACATTAGAAAGCTATACACGTATCTAGTGAAAGAAACATTAAAGCATTCAATGATCTGGGAAACCAATCAGTAAAAAAAGAGTGGAGACTTTCACGAAATCTGTTAGGATTATCAATTTTGCTCTTCAAACAAGGAAATAGAGATTTAGAAGTAAGATGAAAAGACTTAACCAACTTTTCATAACTGGGGGTAATCTCCAACACCAGTTTATATGCCTCTGTTTATGGGTGTGTACCTATAAGTTCCAATTCCAGGCATATAAATAATTTTAATTTCTATACAAACAATTAAAAACAACTGGAAATTCCTATAAGGAATACTTAATCTCAAAAATTGTTAATTTCCTTTTGGAACGCTAAGGACAGGGACAATAATATCAAAAGAATACCTTCGTTATGTACCGAACTTTGAAAGACCCATAGTGTATTCAAAGACCTTGTATTTAAGTGAATAGAAACGTGGTCAAGAATATCCCTTTTACATTATATTGCCAGTTGAACAAATCTACTAATTTCTGAAGGACACGAAAACTCAATTAATTTACTCCAAAGGATTAAATTCAAGGTATATTACAGATATGCTTATAGAGCAGCTTTTCAATCAATCCAAGCAAACAAACACCCACTCAATCAAGCTAACAACTGTGTCGTACATATATTTGAAGTTAGACAACATATGAACACCCCCCCCCCCCCCCCTTGCTCTTCCATGTACATAATGTACGACAGCAAAACTATAAATCTTGTGAGTGCTTAAGGACAAATTGCCTAAATGCCCGTAAACGATTCCAAATCGTCCTCTTTGTCCTTGTTTTGATGCGCATGCAGCACATATACTATAGAACTAGCTCGCCCTTAATGTTTAAAATCCCTTTGATGATGCAGTTATTTACCAGAAAAGGCGTAAGAGAACGCATCCAAGAGTGTAATATGTTCATTTGTTTGTAAAATTATTCACCTCATTTAATGCTTGTTCACAGTAAAGAAGCAGCAGCATTATAGCACCCAGGAAGACACAAACCACAACATATAGATAAGACACACAAACTCCACCCACCCTCCCTTCTCTGATTTCTCCCAAGAACATGACAAACCACATAGAAACGAAAAAAAACAATACAATAGAAAAGAGACAAAAAAGAAATAAAAATTCCCTTAGCTATATAGTTTCTAATGCTAAACATTCTTAGTCCTGAATTTCCTCCTTCACCCACCATCAGGACAAAATCGCATTAAATATAGAATCGAAACCAATTCAAAAGGAATATTTAAGGACACATAAATACAAGAACGAACATTTTTGGTCCAAAGAAATACACAAAAGAAAAACAGAAACCTTTTTCGGAAGAATATGTGGCATCAGGACAGGACAGGACAGGACACAATTTATAAGAATGTCCTTGTCTCTCTAAATTCTGGACAAACTTTAGTCAATATTTAACTTTCAATTGTAAGTGAATGGACATCACAGAACATATATGTACCAATATATGTATAAATATCCTTTCCAAGGACATCGAAATGCATGCTAATGCATTCAAAGTTGAATAAAGAAGGGCATTTTTGAAGAGTTTGTACTTTTTGAGCTTCTTAAATGCTCTGATGCTGCAGTGCATCGTCTCTTGTAATCCTTATGCATATATAATTCCAAAAGTTGCTGAAGATATTTGTCAGCATGCAGAAAAAGGACTCTTATGTTCTGCATATATGACTTTATATGGTAGAAGAAAGCCAAATTTTAGAATGGCAACATTTTTAGTCGACATGTCCATGTCCTAATGTTCAATTGTTAACCAGAAAAAGAAGACAAGTCCTTGAAGGACGACAATTTCTACCACACCAACACCACCACTTTATAGAAGAAATAAAACATCTCGTCCATTTGGTTTGACTATTGCTGTCATAGTCAGCAGTTTAATTTCCAACCCAACGCGCGATATATTCCCCATGGAGACGTCCATCAGGACTCAGGACATATATGTATATCAAGAAGAAAAAATAAAAATAGAAAAACAAATTCTCTTTCTACCACTGCGCTTCAGAGGGGGAAGAAATGTATGGGGTGTAGAAATAGCAAAGAAGTTCAAATATTTGAGTGACTTAACATTTCATATGCACACCCCGAGGGTTTGTCGCAACTGCTACAAGGACACAAGAAGAAAATCAAATTTTCTTCACTTTACCCATAAGAAAGTATAAATAGAGAGAGGGTATATGGTTTGTGTATGAAGCATTTTTATCCGGTATACCTACTCTAGAACCAGAACCAGATCCAGAACCAGCTTTAGTAGCACCAAGAATCCTTTTGCCTCTGATGGTGTCAAGTTCTTTATGTATTTTTCTTTCCATCATCATCTTCATCATCAGTGTGCTGTGGATTACGAATGTTTCGGAGTGATTAGAATATAAGGAGGACCATAAGCAAGAGACGTGTCGTAATAGCCGTTAGCGCAAGGAAGCATTTTCGTAAATATTTACACCGAGGTTGCGATGGAACACACCCTCCTAACCCAATCTTCATTTCTTCTTGTTGACATGAAGAGTGCAAACTCACTTAGCCCTTCGTCGTCCTATACAGTCGTATCGTATATAGTTGAAGTCGTAGTCATCGTCATCTTCGTCGTTGTCCTTGTTGTCCTTGTGATGTTGTATCGCATCGCATCGTATTGTTTGCCATTTTATGTTTGAAAGAGCGATGAGAATTTGTTTGTCTGTTGCTGACGGGCGCAAACGGAATTTGCATTTGAGAATTTTTATAAAATCGTACCACGCCCGCTAAATTGTGTTCCATTACCAGTTACCACCACCACCCTTTAGGGGTTTTTATGTGTGTAATCTTGTTGACGTTTTCTATGTTCCTTTCGCACTGCTTGCTAAATGCAATGAAAAGTACCTTCCTTCCTGTGTAAATACTACATACATAAAGCCCTAAGACATATACATAGGTCCTTGCGATTGAAGAAAAAATAAAGTGACATCACGTTCTTCAAAATTAATTTCAATTATTAGACGGAGAGTATCCTTTTATGCATTCGAAAAAGGAGATTTATATTAAGAAGTCTTCACATTGTAAACAAACGCCTGCGGCTAGTCAAGAATTGTAGAAATAAATTATAGAGGTTTTACCATTTGATGTTATTCGTGCTAGGGTAGCTTCAAAACCTGATACTTCCAAAACGTCAAAGTTTTTGAATAAATAAACTTCATATAGACTAGAAGGGTGTTAATTTAGCTGATAAAATATTAATTAAGTATTTTTATTTATTTTTTTCGTAAGCTTCATTGAAAGATCTAGAAGGAGAATAAAATTGAAAAGCACTTGGTATAGCAAAAGTTGCCTTTTGCAAGAATTCAAAAGCACTGGCATTCCATCGCTGGCTCCTCAAGCCTTTTACTTGATTAAGTCATCAGAGAACCCCGTTTTCATCGGGTTCAATGAAGATCATTTGACAAACGTAAACGTCATCCATAATCGCCTAGCGAAATGAACTCAGTTAACTGTTATTTACGGAGTTGAGCTTCAGCTCATCTTCAATTCATTCAAGAAGAAAAAGTCAGCAGGATTCAATGCCTTATCCAACGTTGTACTTCAACATTTACCGCAAGAAGCAGTGGACATTTATACCTCACTGTTAAACAACGCTCTGAATAATGCATTTTATCTAGTGCGGTGGAAGGCCGCTGTGTTGTGGTGCATCCTCTCCCGAAAAAGGGAAAGGGCAACTCCAATCCGACGAATCTCCGGGCGACATGTCTTCTTCCAAGTATCAACAAGGTATTCGAAAAAGCTTTCAATAGAGCTCTATCTAAGCGGGCAGAGGACAAAAATATCATACCGGATAATCAGATCGGTTTTAAGGCGGGACATAACCCACGTACGCTCGTTTCTCTCTGTCTGATTGATTTGGAAAAGGCTTTCAGAGGGTATTTATCTAAAGCTGACCAGACTTGGCATTAGTAAACCACTATTATGTGATTTTTTATATGATCAATGGCAGAAACTTCATTGTCAAAAGTAGCAATGAGACTTCTGTCACAATTAATAATAATGGTCGTCAGCAGAGAGTGGTCAACTCGCCGACATGTTCAAAGGGTAGACATGATGTATTCAAGAGGACACAAGCGTCTACAAGCTTTTTTTCAAATCGAACCTCTGTCTATCAAGTCCCTTTAACTGAAGATGGGGTTCAAATCCCTGTGGACGGTTTAAGGCAGCAAAATACGATGTTCCCACTAAGGCACTTCTCCTTTATCCAGGCAGCAGCGGAAGAATTCTCAAGATGGAATCAACGGTGGCGTCTACAGTTCCAGTTAGGCTGAACTACTTAGTGAACACCTTATACGGGCTACTACGACATATTCGGAGCTCAGGCCTATAAGGAGCGGTTAATCCGGCTCCCATCCCTTGGAGTTATATTGTAAGGGTCTGGTCCTCCAGGTTGGGGGTCGTGCTGTCGGGGTGACTTTAAAGCCATTTAGTTGCAAAGCAACAACAAGCCTCGGATACGGACGGATTTACCGTTGACGAACCTAGCAAACGAAATAAGGACAACGAACTTCGGATCTGTACGTGGAATGTTCTGTCTCTCTATAGACCACGTGCAGCCGAACATTTAGCGGATGTCCTAGACTGCAACAAAGCAGACATCACCACCATCCAAGAAGTGCGATGGGATGGGCCAGGCAAGAGAAAACTGAAAGACTGCGATATCTACTACGGGGTGACTGTTACCGACCGCAAGGGCAGCGTCTTTTTGGATGTGGATTTGTTGTTAGAGGCAGACTAAGGTAAGAAGTCTTGAGTTTCAACTATGTGAAGGAGTGCCTCACGACAATTCGCATCACAGCTAAATTCGACAACATAAGCCTGATATGCGTGCATTCCCCCACAGTGGAGAAAGATGACGACACCAAGGTTGATGAGCAGTGCCCTAGATATGACATTAAAATTGTCTTGGGTGATTTTAATGCCAAGCTGAGAAAAGAAGACGTCTTTGGTGGCACAATCGGAAGATATAGCTTACACGACACCACCTCCGATAACGGTCTCAGGCTAATCAACTTTGCTGCGGGTTGGAACGTTGTGATAGCTGGTACGCAGTTCTCGCATCTCGATACACAAGGGGACCTTCCGTATTCCTGGTCAATCAACCGCCAGACAGATCGACCACATAGCGATCGACGCAAGGCACTCCTCCAGTATCAAGCATGTCCGAACATTCCGAGGAGCCAATGTTGACGGCGATGACAAACCGAATTCCGCTTTGATGCAGATTGCACAATTCAACCAGGACGACGTTGGCCAACAATTATCTCCACCCAAACTCGACGAAGTAAAGATAGCTATATCTAAACTTAAGTACAATAAAGCTGCTGGAGCTGATAGCCTTCCGGCTGAGCTATTCAAAGCGGCTGCTTAATAGGTTAGGAGTATGCACCAGCTGATCTGCAAAACAAGGTCGGAGGAGAGTATGCACTATGAATGGAACCTCAGCATTGTTTGTCCGATCCTTAAGAAAGGTGATCCTCTAGACTACACCAATAGGCAATAGGTCTTCTAAATATCCCCTACAAATACTTCTTTGCGGTACTTTTTGAAAGCTTGAAGCCATATTCCTCAACAACCTGATAGGTCCATATCGGTGTGGCTCCATGCCAGGGAAGTGCACCATCGACCAAATATTCGCACTACGGCAGATTTTGGAAAAAAAACCTGGAGCTTCAAATAGATACCCACCACCTTTTCATCGATTTTAAGGCCGCGCAGCAGAGACGAGCTGTATAGAGCAATATCAACTCTCTGGCATCCCTCCCAAACTCGTCCATTTGTGCAAGATGACGATGGAGAATACACGCTGCTACGTAGGTATAAAGACATCACCGACACCTTTTATGTCAAAAAAGCTTCAGGCAAGACGACGCACTGTCATGTGACTTCTTCCATACTGTGCTTGAAAGAATAGTGCAAAACTCTCTCGCCAACACTAGAGGCACAATCTTTCAAGTTAGCCATAAAAGTGAAGGCCAATGACTGAGATGGCTGGGTCACCTAAAACGAATGAACCCCAATGCTCCGGCCCGGAAAGTCTTTGAATCCAACCCCGTGGGATAGCGCAGTAGAGGTGGACAGCGTTAACGGTGGCACATGCAAGTGGAAGAGGACCTCAACCAACTTGGCGGTAGAATGGTATGGTCTTCCTAGAATTTAGAGTCACTGCAGTAGTTTACCTACGGGTTCTGGAAATTAAATTTCAGTCTTCTGCGCTGAACCTTTTTGTTGATACTTGCAGATTCATTTTTTAACAGGACAATGCTCTTAATGTGAATTTATTAAGCGTGAGGTTTAACCAAAATTTTTCGAACGGCACTTTTAGTAGTTAAGTAGCTTCAAGCACCTATACGTGCCATTACTGCTAGCTGTCAAATATGCATACAGTGCTGCCAACATAGAAAAGTCAAACTTGGTCACTCTTTATAGCAGCGTGCAACAATTTCCAAATGTAAAACAGATTTCAATATTCTTACGGCCTGTCCTTTATCTAATTAAAATCTTAACTTTCCATTTCATATTTAGTTCAGTAAAATAGACGCCCCATGCCCCAACCGGGGTTACAGGACACGATGATGATGATGAAAAAAAGATATACAGTTTTACCTTCTAGAGTCTTTCAAGCTACGTAAGCCTTACTTAGGTTAAAACTTATAACAATTACAAGCTAATTTGAAAAGCCCCATAAAATTCTTAACTACATTGTATCTCTGTCTGTCTGCTTATAACCTAACTACCTACAACAGGTAATAATTCTTAAAAATTATTCGCAATTACCCTTCTTTATATTTAATTTCCCTCTTTTGAACATTTAATGCCCCATTAATTGCAGGTGCATCCCCTAATCATAAGCACACTCCACATCTCCGCTGAATAAAATACAAATTCAAAAAAAGAAAAAAAGGTCACAAAACCTTTTCAAATGAAGATAAGGCAAATCTAAAAACCTCACACCATCGTTTTGAATTTTTTTTTAAATATAACGCCTCATCATCAACATGCTCCTAATTAAAAGAGACTTCAATTAACAACGCTCTGTGTGCTGTAATCAACATTACCAACCGAGGAATCAGTTGCTGTTGCTCATTGCTCACAGCTCGCTGCCTGT
Organism: Dasysyrphus tricinctus; assembly: GCA_963921185.1. Classification (NCBI taxonomy): domain Eukaryota; kingdom Metazoa; phylum Arthropoda; class Insecta; order Diptera; family Syrphidae; genus Dasysyrphus; species Dasysyrphus tricinctus. The sequence continues at coordinate 124,148,388 of OY992533.1, read as the reverse complement.
GGCTGCTGATACTGATTCCTGCTGCTTTTGCTTCCCTCTTCTAAGCAGAGGTCCTGTTTCAATAATTCCTCATGCTTCTATTGTTGTCGTCGTCGTGTCGTGGTAGTTGGTCGTAGTGTCGGCTGTTCTAAAGTGGCTGACATAAAAGTCACTACGCTAATTTACTCCATCCTTAGTTCACACCAAATGTACGGCCTACTTAAGGCTTCAAGCTACATCTTTCACTTGTTTGTGCTTGGTTCACCTATATATCTATTGTGGGTGTTGTATTTGATAGTGGTAGTGACGGCTGTGTTGTTGGCTTTGTTCCTTTGTAGTGATTCCCTACTTAAGACCCACTATACCGATGATGATGCCAACGCCTCAACTCGTTACAGTTTATATGTCTCATCCCTTTTCTAACACGCTGTCTCTTGCCGAAGCAACCCTTCATCCACCATCAGTTGGGCTAATTAGGGCGCAAAGCAGGATCAGCCCAAGTCAATTCTAGAATAATTTCATTGCAACCATTGTTCATTTTGCCATATTATACGTATGTATGTGTCTGTGTGTGTGTGTGGTGTATTGTATTATCCTGTGGTATCGTGTTGTATAGGGAGTCAGTCCTCAGAGTCCTTGCCATCTTAATTATTGGCAATTTAATTTTATTATTATTGGACCGAGTGTCAAATGGGCTATAAAATTGCAATGCAATGTTATTGTTATTGTTTCACTTTGGGGTAATTCGTTTGCTGTAGGCTGAGCAACGAGCGTGTGTTTCATATATAGCTCCTTGCTCCACGTTACTGCTCTACTGCTCTTCTCCGCTGCTATCGCGTTTATAATTCTCTGATTCTCGAGCTTTCTGGTTCGTCGTCTCTCTATACCTCCCTCGTTCGTCTCTCGTCCTCGCTGTCTCTGGGTCAGCAGGACGAAAACGTAGCATATCATATTCTCATGACGTTTAATTAACGTTTATCGCACCGTTTCAAGTAACAGTAAAGGAATTTAGTTTGTGTTCGGTTGATTGGTCGAGTAATTCATTAGAATTTGAGGAAGTTTTCCATGGGAGCTTATAATGTAATGTTATCGATGTGAAAAGAGAGATACGAGTATTTGTTGTAATATTTATATACTAATAACCTTGCTCCTTCTTCTATGTATATGGACTCATTGGTAGTTGTTGTTGTTGTTATTAGATGGTGGAAATTATATTTCCATGATTAGGTAATCATTTTGGCATGCTTTTAGCATCAAATCACCTTGGCATGGGTTCAGTGAACATTAGTTTATATTCATTAATAATGTATTTCCCAAACCTATGTATGTATATGCTTACGCATATAATTATATGTAGATGTTGCTTATGGTTGGACGCTATTGCTGGATCCCAAATTCATATTCCAATATAGAAGGTCATGTCGTCAGCAGTTGCTATGTTTAGCAATGAGAGCAAATGAGAAGATTATCTTTTTGGTGCAATTGATTGTTTTTTGTTTTGTTAGTTTATTGAAAGGTTTTCAGTATTTTTGGAGAAATTCAAGAAAATCATTAGATACTTCCTCGAATGATTGTCAAGCCTTAAAAGCTTGAAAGTAAAATCAAAAATTAGTTCTAATGATATGTATATTGGACTTTGGATCAAAAACCATGCTTTGAAAGAGAGAGGTCACTTCCCTCTTCTTTCGATGTGCATTGGGAACTAGGGAGGTTTGTTGACAAGATAATAACCATTTTTCCTTGTTGTAGCCAAGGAAATGCTACGGATATCCAGACCAATGCCAAAAAAGGGATATTCAGAGAGGAAGTTCGACTTCGGACGGCTACAGTCGCAAGAAATCGCCAGGTCCTTTTCCGATTGAGTCTCTAGTGCGCTCTTAAATAGTCCTATGCCGCCAACTTTAAGTATCGAGAACCAATAGAAGAATTACCAGAAAGCCATCAGAGATGCCGCCTCTCACGTGCTGGTCCCTGCATGACCACCACGGTAAAACCCTTGACCACTGCTAATCTCCTGGTTCAACGAAGACATGCAGCCAAACAACAGGCATGCAAAGTGGCGCTGCATAGAAGGACCAGAGCTGCTCGCAAGCTCTACGAGCAGAAGAGGAGAAATTAACACCGTCTCCTCAGAAGGAAAAATATAAAGCAGAAGCTCGTGATCAAGGAAATAGCAGGAATGAAGTTCAAAATTTAAACCAAAAAGATTAATCAAAAAGAACTTCCCAGGGTTACAAGGGCCGAAACGAAACTTGCAAGGACAATCAGGGGAACATCACGGTAGAATCGCAGTCGGAAAATAATTTCTGCAAATTGTATAACGGTGATAATGAGCTGAATTCTGGTGCTATGCAGATTGCACCGTTCAACTTGGACGACACCAAATTTAGACGAAGTGAAGATTGCTATATCGTAAATAAGGTCTAAGGTCCATTAAAGCTGCTGGAGCTGGTGAACTTGCGGCGGATCTATTCAAAGCAGCTGGCGCTGAATTGGATAGGAGTATGCACCAAATCGGAAAAATGTGGTTGGAGGAAAGCATGCCCGATGAATGGAATTTCAGCATTGTTCGCATGATCCTCAGGAAAGAGAATCCTCTGTACTGCACCAACGCCAGAAGCATCAGTCTCCTTACCATTGGATGCAAAATCTTCTCTGCCGGCCGTAGAGCACTTAGTCTATAACATGATAAGTCCATATCAGTGTGGCCTTACAGCAGGAAACTCCACCATCGACCAAATATTCACACTATGGCAGATCTTCAAAAACACCTAGGAATTTCTAATTGATACCCACCACCTTTTCATCGATTTCAAGGCTGCATATAACAGCATCTATAAAAATGAGCTATATAGAGCAATGTCTAGTTTTGGTATCCTTCCAAAGCTCATTCGTTTGTGCAAATACACTGAGAAAACTGTACTATGAGTTATTCAAAAAGATGCATGTTTGATTATATGTTTAACTAATATAAATAGAATTCGGTTTAAACCTAATTGTAATCTGTTTAAATGCGAAAATACTATTATTTTAAAGTAAATTATGTTTAAGTCAAAACCATTCATGTTTGAATATTTCATCAGAACTAGTGGATAATTTTTGTATGTGATTCAAACTAGCTTGACTTTGATTTTTGAAAAGCCTGTTTAATTTTTGTTCCCACTTGAAAGTATTTAACATAAAATGAATATGAATGAGTTTGTTTTAAATATGAACCCACTGAAAATGTTAACAGGAAAAAGGAGTTGAACAGAAATCTTAAATTCAAACTCAAATCAGTTTGAACTGAACTCAAATGAAGAAAAATTGGGGATAAATTTACCTTGTGGTGATGTCATTTGGGGAAAAAAGTTTTTGGAACACTTGCTATCTTTAAAGGAGGTTTTTGGTAAGTTATAACATTTTTTTAGGTATTGATATTAAAATTAAATCATATTTTCTCCTTTTTATATACAGACAAAGAAGAACTGTCTTTTCAAAAAATTTAATGGAACAGCTTGACATGATTTTTTTATAATCAGTATTGGGGACATTTTTAAGCCAAAACACATTATCGATTATCACAAATCACCCTTGTTCAACTGTGAAATGCTGTACTTTGGGGCTTACTTGGGTGTTTGAAGATTTAAACCAAAAATTTACCAAAAGTAAGTATATCACAATAAGAGTAAAACCTTTTTTAACTTTAATCAAAAAAGCTAATATGTACTGTAAATTCAATTCTAGGTACTCCACAAACTTCCTCATTCAATTATTAAATGGAACATAAATTAAGGTACAATTTAGAAGCTTAATTTAATTTTGTTTAAATTGTTTAATTTTTAACTAAAAACTTAATGTGTTTTTTCTTCATGTTCGATTAAAGATTTATTGAAATTTTCAAAGACTTTTTACTGTTTTTGTTTTGTATGTCCTGGTCAGTTTTATTGAGTAAAAATAAAAATAAGTTTGGGTAAGTATATTAACATATCTATACATATTTTAAACATAAAATATCATTGAATCAAACACGGGAGTGTTCAAAAAAATTAATATGATTCTATTTGAAACAAAGTTAAATGAAGTAAATGAAAACAAATAGAAATATGTTCATATCAAATAGAAACCATGTAAATTTAAACAAAAACACGTTTAAATTGAGTCAACTATGATTAAATACGTTTCTGTTCAAATCAAACAGAAATCGCTTCCATGCCAAATCGTATGTGTTTGAGTTTGATTTAAACATGAATATATTCAATATTTTTCTCAGTGTAGGGATGGAGAATTCACGCTGTTCCATCAAGGTCAGCAAAGACCCCATCGATACCTTTGATGTCAAAAAAGGTTCTAAACAAGGCGACAGGCTGTCATGAAACTTTTTCAATATTTTTTTTTTTAAACAATAGTTTTGTCGTCAACACTAGAGGCCCAATCTTTTTAAGTCCATCCAATTACTCGCTTACACCAAGCCGACGATATTGACAAATCAGACGAACAAAGCGTGATATCAGTGGTGCTTTCGTGAGTATTGAGAAGCAACCCAAGAGGATGCATTTAACGGTGAATGAAAGACCTCTCCCCCAGCAACTGAAGTTTCCCTGGATAAGACGCTTATCATCATGGTCCTGATGTATCGTGTAGAGGCATGGACACTTTTAACGGATAAACGGTGGATGACAAAGCATTAGGCTGTTTTGAGAGGAAAATTCTCCGGTTGATTTTAAGTTCCGTCTGCATAGGTGGGGAATGGAGAAGAAGGTAGAACAACAAACTGAGGTGGCTAGATCAGCTAGAGCGAACGGATATCAATGCTCCAGCTCAGACATTTTTGAATCCAACCCCCCTGGGACGGCGCAGTAGAGGAGCGCAGCGTAGCATGTGCCGCATGCAAGTGGATGAGGAGAAAAACAAACAAGGCGTGCGAGACAACTAGCTAGAAACCGAACCGGCTGGGAGAAGCTTGTTGTTGAGGCCCTGGTCCACCCGGACTGTAGCCCTACCAGGTAGGGCCTACCTTAACTTCCATAATGCTGTTTGGAATCGATGCATTTCATCACAGTCCACCTTCACAGCTGTACGAGCATGAAAATAAATACCTAAAATCGCCAAGGGACACAAAAGTATCAGTTTACTGAGAATCACTCACCTATATATTGCCACGCTAACAACACTGTCAGATTTTGGGTAGAGGGCATTGCAAACATACCATTTTTAAACGTCTATGAATCGAGAACATTGCATCTGGCAATGACTCGTTGGATTCAGAACACATGATCACATTCTTTGTTTAATCTCGTCCCCCTCTTAAATGTATTGAAGGGAGAGGAAGGGTCTTTTGTATTTGTATAGGCATTGCTCATAATACTCGTACATGGCATAAGGTGTGATAAAAGGCTAGATGGGTTAAGTTGGGCTAAGACATGGGATGGGGGTCAATTTTCCCCTCTGAAGGTGGGAGGGGTGATTTTGTAAAACAATATCTGAATATAGAACATAAGTTATCACATATTACATCCTATCTAACAATTTCCCTTCTATATTTATCCATAAACGCTTTTCGATTTCATTCATCATATTCATTTGAGCATTGCATAATGCATAGTATCTACTCCATAGGGTAAAAAGGCGACCATTTTTGAGGTGAAGTAAAATAACGCCAAACGAAATATAGCCAAATTTTGAATTTGGCCATATTTCCATCTGAAAAACGAAATAACGCCAATTTGGTGTTATTTCTTATGCCCGATGGAAATAACGCCAAAAAAATAATCGAAATAAAACCAAATCTATCTTAACCAGTTTTTCGGCCTTATTACAATGCGAAAATAGAATTAAGGCCAAATATTTCTTAAGAATCGTTATTTCATTAAATACAGGTTCTTTAAATGCAAAAGAAACTTTACATTCATCCAACCTCGCACCCACTCCAAATCCTATAGCGAACCCAAGCAGGGGGTTGCAGAGGGGCAGCATGCCCCGCCATACGTACCCCACTGTTTATTTGTGAGTTTTAAAATTTCACAAACCAAATAAAGGAGAGGGTTTATTAGGTTTGTGAAACTTAAAAATTCACGAATAAACAGTGAGGTATGCTTGGGGAGGCATGCTGCCCCCCGGCAACCCCCCTGCTTGGGCTCACTATAGGGTTTGGGGTGGGTGCGAGGTTGGGTGTATGCAAAGTTTCTTTTGCATTTAAATAATCTGGAAAATTTGAATTTATCCTACCATTAAACTTCTTTTCATAAGTCTCCTCATGTCAGGAAAAAAATTCAGTTTCGGCAGAATTAGATATTTGAAAATATGAAATAGGCTGAAAACGAAATAAAGCCAAATTGGTCTTATTTCGGTTTCATAAAGGAAATAAAACCAAATTTTCAGCTTTATTTCGTTTGGCGTTATTTCACGTCACCCATTTTTGACTCCTATTGCAATTTTAATAGAGTTGATTATACGAGTATAAACGAAAATATTAGAAAATGACTTCATTCCAATTCCACTTTAATGGAGTTAATTAAAGGAGTATAGTACAGGCTTCCGTAAAATGAAAAAAAAAACTTGTATGTAGTTAGACCTGAGATCAAACCCGAGTTTTGTTTGTAGCTTGCCGTACTATCCCCTTACCTAATCTAACCTTCCCAAGTAGAAATTAGTAGCTTCCCTGAAAGTGCATACAAAATTATGGTCACAATTTAGGATAATACGTAAATATTTTGAGTAAATAGAGTTGTGGTAATTTGAGAAAACACTCTGTGCACTCTGGAACTACTTTGTGACTTTAAACATCAAATTTTCTTATTGGTAATAAAATGGTTACCTTTGTAACCTAAAAAGTTACTATAAGGCATTATCCAAAGTCAGAAAAACCAAATCGTAACTGAAAATGTATCTACTTCTATACTACTCAAATGTCATACGCTATGAAGCATATTGTGCCTTCTAGACGTTTCCATTAAGTTTTAGTGTACCTTTCGGTTTACTTACACCATATTAATTTTAATTTGTGACCTTTTACAATAACTGCTCAATTTAACAAAATGAGAAAACTTGGTTATATTATACCATGCTATGATAGTCACAAATAGGTAACAACGACCAAATGAGTTTATTCTCTTGCGTAGGTCATAATAGTGTTATCGTTGGTACAATTGTGTATTCCCCATTTGGTATCAACTAAGTGATTAAAAGGTATCAAATCGAGTTTTGTGTTCATAAGACCCTTTGACTGTGTCGTTCAAATGCTGATGTGTCGTCACAGCGTGGTAACATTTTACAACGAATTCTACTTGGGTTACCCCTTCAACCAAGCCTTGCTGACTAACAGCTCCACCAATCTCAGATATTAAATAGGGCTTGCAGTTATAACAAAACACTTTGTTTAAGAAAAATATCAAATAATAAATTAGATCAAATAAATAAATAGATAGGTGTAATAGATTAGTCTCATTATGTTCACTAATACAAGCATTATAGAAACGAAGTAACAAAATCTAATATAAGGATTGTGTAACGATTTTATAGGATGATGACTACTGAACCGAAAGCTGTTTGGTTATTTTTTATTAGAAGCTATATAGAGAGATTACATAAACGTTGGTATATCGCTTCTATAACACTAATATAAATTGTACCAGAAAATATTTATGCAATCATCATACTCCTATAACGTATTTACTTCTTGAAAGGAGTGATACAGTGACAAATAACACTTTAATGTCTGAAATGCGAAGCAATTATGTTAGCTGAGATACTCTAGCAGAGCTTTGTTAGAGTTGCTGTTATTTTTGTTAATATTTTGGTTGACATTAAGTAATTTATCTTTAGAAAATTGCCCTTCCCTCTGGAAGGAAATGATGTGTAAAGCCTTGTGTTTGTTGCTTTCTTGGGAATATCCTGGAGCCTGGACAAGCATATCTCCGACTATGATGCAAAAAATTCTCACTGCTTTAGTGCTATTTAAAGTTCACATTAAAATTTATTACAAAATATGTAGATGGAATTAATACCACAGCAAAGACTTATCAATTTATTTATTGCAAAACAATTTAATAACATATTAAAGGCTTATCATAAATGGACAACTTTGAATATAAATTCCCAAACTATAATGCAACTAACATCAAAATAAGGACATGTTAAAGGCATTCTGACACTACATCCGGGCTCATCGAGGACACCTATCATTTTTCAATGACAGCCAATTGAATCGATTTAATAAAAAAAAAAATTAATCACAAATCCATCGGCGGTTATGTTTTAGCTTTTGATACCACACCACACACGCATATCTACAGCACAACCAGTTCTGTCCTGCGGGATTTACCTACCTATAGTTGTGCTGCTGATGCGGATTTCATGTCCGTTTTGTACTTTTACCCGAAAATCCCTTCTATCATCATCACATTCTATTAATTTGTACAAATCGTTCTCAAATTGAATGTCATGTCCGCCCATCACATCAAATCAGCCCACATGATATCCTAAATCGTGTATGGCATATCGCATATGCATCATATGAAAAAGGACTCAACATAAAAAAGGACCTTCCCCGGTAAAGAGTCTGTATAGTTAGGTAGGCTCACTTCGCCTAGAGGCTCCGGTTCATTTGAATATGATGAATTGTTTTATGATTTATTTTCGAGGAAAGAACACAACGATGAGGACGACCAACCGGATGAACGAACGACAACGGTGACTGAATGAGCCAGTGTGTCATGTGACATATGGAGCGATTCCCAGTTTAGCTTGAAGCTAATGTAGGCAATAGGCATATACAGACAGAGTTATATGGATGTTAAGGTATGAATTCCCGGAATTTACTAAAAAGAAAAATCAGTCTCGAAACAATGCCCTCCGTCTGTTTCTGACATTTTGGCACTGAATTCTGTGAAGTATTTGAATCCTTCCAGCCACAGGATGGAGCAGTATTTCCATCTATTCAAAGTGCCCCTCTGGGCAGTGGAAAGGCATTATAAACAAGAGAGCCCCAATTGATCAAATGACCTCCGTCCATCATCAGTGTGTTTTTGCATTGTATTTGTGTAGGTATATGTATGAATATGTGCATGTAGTCACAGAGAGTAGGAACGTGAACTGCTCGAAGTCTGTGAAACTAAAAATAAGCTTTGTCCACCTGAGCCTTTCCACAGGCGAAATGAGATCGGCAGCATCAAAAATCTGGTCGCCCAATTAAATTCCAATATCTATTCTCCTGATGCATCGCATCCTCATGATGGTCATTCTTGTGAGGATATGTGGTCCTTTTTGTGTAAGTGAGAACACAGTCATCCTATAGGGATAGGATGATGTTCTGTCCATATGCAAAGTAGACATTCGTGTTCCATCTCAAGAACAGATTTAATCAATTTGGAAAATGTTATGTGTTTTAAGGATAATCCATTTTCAAAGCCCTATTGTGGTACAACTTACAGGATATCTCCCAACGTGTGTCATCGTTGTCCACATTCTTCCGCTGCTGGTCATCACCATCCACCCACAACTATAAAACTACACCATTCACATCATCTAGGAGAGGGATGTTTAGATGCAAAAATCTCTCTAGTCAAAAGGAGACAAAAAACTATATTCCTGATGCAATCATACGGGACATTTCTGGGTCAACTACTTCGGAGTTCTCAGACTAAACTCAAGTCGTATAAGTGGGATATCCTTTAACAAATTATAGCTTGTGGTATTTAATAATATCACATTGAGTATGTGCTTATGTGTTTGTGTGTATAAGTTAATATCAAATACAAGCAAAAACAATATGAACTCTTAAAGTTGACAATTCGATTGTCATACCGGAAGTGGAATTAATTCGAAAAGGACATTCTGAAGGTAATAGCTTTTCATTTAGTTAAAGTTCCAATTTAATAAGAAGTCATAGAGTCTGAAAAGGAATATAGTATTTGTCTCAAGGATTCATTTATTATGGTTTTACTTTCATTGACCCAGTTTATGATTTTTATTCCATTTTCTATATTTAAATGAAAGGATGGTAACATTTTAATCGGAGACCAGGTGTGGGTGTGGGAATATCATGGATGATGGTAGTATTTTTTTTTTTTGGAAAAGTAGAATCCTTGTTTAACAGACAAGAACATGAATCCATATAAATAGTTTTTGTTCTTGATTTTCATTATATAACTGATGTGCCTTATCTGGTCAAAATTGTGTGTGTTTGTGATGCATAAGTTAGAAACAATGAATTCAAATTGATGTCAAGGGAGTTTGGTTTCTAAAGACTACTATAACTTATAGAATGACCTACTATTGGAATCGAATCTAAATGCCAGGAAAATGAAGATGATTGGCTTAAACATGGTTTATTCAAATTTTGTCAAAATAGAACTTCCATCAAAGAAATTAAATGTTTGCAGATACCTACATAGGAAGCTTGATACTAATTGACATTGAATTGAATAGGTTGTAGGCTGAAGAGGTTTTTAATCAAAATTAAAATCTTTGATCTTTGTGAATTTCAAGGAAAAGTCCCTAAGTCCTTGTATATTATGAGGACACTGCAAGGGTAATGACTTCCCTTAACATAATTCACATAGTGCTAGCGATTATGTATGCAGGGACAGACTAACAAGGAGATCCTGATGCATATTGTCTTTACATTTCAGAATATTACAATCAGAGGAAATAATAGAGGTAAGTAAGGCATTTCACATTCGTAAAGTACTGCTAAGGAATAAATCACTGGACTAAGCAGTAGGTGGCCAAAGTTAAGCTGATGGGCATATATTTCATGGTGGATCTGCTTTAGGGATGAATATACAACTTGTTATTCCACAAAAAGCACTATTTTTAAAAGTAACGATATATAAAGTAGAAACACGAATAATGTAACGATGCAGTGACGATGCCACGAAGAAAGAATTTTCACATCATTATATCAGGAGCTATGTTAGAAGTGAGTTCTGATTTCAGCAAGAAAATCATCTTCAAGGTCATCTTAGTTCCCGGATTCAGGACGATACCAATCTAGAGGAAATCCACCAAGTGACAATGCACTTGAAGAAAGCCACTGTTTAGTATTTGGTGTGGATTTAAGACCAACGGTATCATGGATTCGTAATTTTTCCCAAACAACAATAGCACTGCCATCACAATCAATAGATATTGAGAGCGCTTGATTTAGGTTAATTTGGTTTAGGTAGAAGGGTTGGCAGTTGATCTTGTTACTGTCAAACTTAGATCTATGTAGATCCGTTGTGATACCCCAGAAAGTTATATCTTACTAAATGTAAACACCTATGTGTTCTGTTAGCAGTCAAACCATTTAGAAGCGGTGACGAAGTTTAGAAGGCTATTAGCTGAAAAAATGATTCCCTAGCCCAGCTGGAGTTTTTTTTGTGGGGTATAATTAATTCTCCGGTCGATGCTTAAGGAACACTTGATTGGTGTCCGAAGTTTTTGGGAAAACTTATGCCACCTACTAGATATATGTAGCTACAGTAGACTGCCACAGAATAATCGAAATATTAATTTTTCATGATTAATTTTGTAGAGGCTTGTAACGTTTCATGCTACTCCACTTGGCCACATGACGTAACAGCTAAATCTACAACATTATTATTTTTATTGAATAATTTTGAATGAACAACAACAACTTGTGTGTGTTACCACCAAGTAGGCTGGAGTTATAGCTATTTCACAAGCGCCACCTCGATCATCAGACTCCTTTAGTGGTGCTTAGTCTGGTTATGCTCGTATTAATTGAAAAACTCTTTGCCGTCATCTGGGAGCGAACCATGAACCTTGCGATACACTCAGTTAAACACATAATTTTTGGAAACTTTGCTGCTCTCTATCTTCTGAGAGACTAACTACAGAGAGTTTAACCCTTGACATCAATTCTTCAAAATTGCAAGCTTAATATTTCTTGTATGCACACTTTTTGCCACCGGCGAATAAGCATTGACATAAATACAATAAAAATGTACATCAAATTTTACACCTATTCGACACGTCTTTAGGTAGGCAAAAAAACGGTTATTGGTTTATCACTTCAAAGGCTATAATTGATATGACTTACCGTTTTACTCAAATAACTTGACTTCGACTCACCCCCCTTGTATCACCAACGAATTCTTGGCATACGAATCGGTGCATGGGGAAAAAAAAGAAAGAAACCGACTGAACAATAGCAAGCTAGGGTGTGTTAATAAAAATGCTAGTCGCTGTTGCAATTGATAAACAACGAAACCTACATTGGGAATGAGCAGAATGTGGCTTCAGTGGCGCGGTGTGTAGTGCATCGGCCTCTAAATCGCAAGGTTCATGGTTTGCTCCCATATGACGGCAAAGAGTTTTTCAATTAATACGAGCATAACCAGACTAAGCACCACTAAAGGAGTCTGATGATCGAGGTGGCTCTCGTGAAAAAGCTATAACTCCAGCCTATTTACTTGGTGGTAGCACACACAAGTTGTTGTTGTTCATTCAAAATTATTCAATATAAATAACTTGACTTTTTATGTTGTTGGCTCTCGGTCTACAAGTAGTGTGCGATAATTATTACCGCACTTAAACCACCGGTAAGTCAGGACAAAACTATATATGAAAAATAATCTGATTATTTTTCTTTTTTAATTTATAAATCCACATTGGGGGAAGTATAAAGTACTTTTTCATAGCTTTTAGACCATTAGGTCGTGATGCTTGGTTATTATTAATGTCCGAACATTTTCTGGTATATTTAAGACAATCTCCATTTCAGAGATGGTATGACTTTGCCCTTGCTTATTGTGTGATACAGCGTGTTTTTTAACCACTTCTTTAACCATTTCAATTTGAAGGCCACGATTAAAATCGCAATTTTTATCAAGCAAGGGGTATTTAATTATTCCACGAAGAACTTTGTTTTGGATTTTGTGGTTAGGTTCAGCATTTGTTTTCTTTGCACAGGCCCATAGTTGGATGCCATAATTTCCAAACAAATTTTAGCAGTTGCTTGTATAACATTACTTTGTTCTGGATAAATAGGTCTGAGTTCTTGCCTATTAGGCGGTATATTTTTTTGAACTTCAAGCTTAGTTCTTCTCTTGCTATTTTAATGTGCTCTTTCCTCTTTGCATTCAAAGTCATTCAAAGGTATTTGGCAGTATTGGCGTTAGGTATGCTTTATGTTTATGTTTTCGTTTGTAAAGTCGATTTTGTTTCATTTAATTTAATTTATTGCGTCCAGTCAGTAACTTTATCGACTGCATTTTGCATTTTTTGTGTGTAGTCTTTGTTACGGATTTATCTGTCAAAGGCCTGAGCAACATCTAAGAATAGAGTCAAGCAAACTTGTTTTTCTTCAAGTGCCTTTTTCACAACATCCGTAATTCGGTGCACTTGGTCTGTCGTGGAGAGTTTATTCTAAATCCAAACTGATGGTTTCAGAATAAGTCTTCTTTCTTCATTTTTTTGTAATCCTTTTCAGTGATATTAGTGTGTAAGATGTTATCTACTTCTGTTTTTGTCTTATCTTGTTTGGGTATAACAATGACTTCTACAATTTTCCAACGATGAGGCACATATTATAGTTTAAAGCATGCGATAGACATTTCTTCCAAAACCTGAGCATTTATTAGATCGTACCGTGGTGGTTTTTTGTTAGACAACTAAAGTCGACATATGCTCTTAATTCCTTGAGCGTGACAATAGGAATTTCACATTCGTCGTTTCTTTTAACAAACTGTAAGGGATCAGTAGCTGTGTTTGCTGGGAATAGCTTAAGAACATTCGCGAGATGTTCAGCGAAAATAAAAGCCTTCTGTTTTGGGATGCTGATCCATTTACCATCATGAGATTTTATGGGCGGGTTTTGTGTCTGGGGTCTTTTAACGTGTTTGGCTGCTTTCTGGCAGGAGTATTCAGTAGAAGCATCAGTCATCAGACTTTTCTGGAATCTACTAAGTGAATTATCTTTGAGCGCACAGATTCTATTTTTCTTAGTTCATTGTTAAGAAGGGTAAATTAAATTAAATTAAATTATCCCACGCCTCTTTCCCCCCCAGATAACGCGCGAGCTGGGGTCAATTTCCACAGAGTATGACGGCAACTTCGATTGCAAGTCATATCGGCACTTATGCAATTAAATTAAGTTTCTTATGATGAAAATAAAGAAAGTTAATATGGTATGCTGATGCCAGAATAACATAACAACTTCCTTCCAAACGCGACACGAACATCAGTGAGTGAAAAAAGATTGGGTCTGCTTAATTCAAGCAGTTAGAAAAAAGTAAAAAATGAAAAATAGGGTCAAACTAAAGCCGATCTACATACATATAATAAAAATAATAAATAAACAAAAAAAAAAAAATATTAAAATAATAAAATAAAAATTATGAATTTGAATGAAATAGCGTGCTAAGGCATTTGTTAGTTAGTTGAGTTTGAAGTTTCAGTTTCTCTTTATATTTAATGGTTATGATTATAATCAAAAATATTTGAATTAAAATTTACTTCCCTCAACATTCTAGTAACTGGTTCATTTCTGCAATAGTCAGTTCTGTGAGGGGATAGATGGAACTGGGGTACTGATCTAAGAGAGTGTGAGTTGATGTTAATACTCATTACCTCAAGGAGGGCAAAAGGATCAGTAATACCAGACAGAATTTGATGAACAAAAATTACATCAGCTACTTCACGACGTTTTTCGAGAGATTGTAAGAACTGTTTAATCATCTGGGAATCTCGTAGTTTTCCATTTTCTTCAAGTTCTACTAATTTCCATTTCATTTCGATAGGATTTAAAAAAAAATTGTAGGTATGTAAGTTGTATCTCCCCTCCTGAGGCATGAGGGGCAATTTCTAAAACATTGACTTATAATGCAAAGCAAAAATTTTAAAAAATCAACGAAAGCACATACCTACCATAATACGCTATAGTTTTTTTAAAGCTAAATACTCCATTCTTTTATTTGCTTTTTAAGTCAAGTTGCTTGTAAGAAATTAAATAATATTTAAATTTTTATTGAAGTTGATATTTTTCAACATTTAACGTAATTAAGTGCAGTATTTGTGCTCGATATTCAATCCCCTTGTAACTTTTTTTTCAGTCAGTTATTGAAAATAAAATGCAAAAAATTTTTCTTAGTTTTTGATAGAAAAGCAACAGGTACTTTTCCTAAAAGAAAACCAAAAAAAATTATTCATGGAATATCCATAGTTAAACCCTTTTTCGGGATTTTTTGGCAATAATTTCTCAAAAACTAAGAAAGATTTTACATTTGGTTATCGGAAATTGAATAAAAATTAATTAGAGCATTGAATATCGAGCACAAAATAGCACTTAATTACGGAAAATTTTGAAAAATATCAACTTGAAATATTCAATCACATTTTTGTTTCAAACATTTTGACAATGTTATTCCTCAACATTTTGAAATGTTATTCCTCAAAAACTATTCGCTTAAACTATAAATACATAGTTAATCGCTTAAACAACTTGATTTAACCCTGAGGCCACACGAGCAAGTACTTGCAAGCAAGTTGGCTAAATACACTGCGTGTCAAACTCGTAATTTGCATTCCACTTGCCTCCCACTTGCTTTCCACTTGCATTCCACTTGCTTGTCTCCCAACTTGCTTCTCAACTTGCTTCACTACTGGCTTCAAAACTTGCATGCCAGCATTGTATATCCAATCTATAGTATTCTCATGAAACACGATTTTGTAGGTAGACATTTGGTCGATAGGTTCGCTGTGATCGCCTTACCGAGATCCCTTAACAAAAATTAGTATGACATTTGGACGCATAGATGGCCACGAGCTTTTTTTCTTCATGAGAATACTATAGAATTTATATACAATGATGCCAGTTGATAAGCAAGTTGCTTGGGTTTGTTTGTGTTAGTAAACAAATGTGTTTGTATTGCAACTTGCTTGCAAGTACTTGCTCGTGTGGCCTCGGGGTAAAAATCAAATACAATAATGGAGTATTAACTTTACAAAAATTAATAGCACATTATTGAATCTGTGAAGTTTTGTTTGTATTTTAAGTCAATGTACATAAAGGTCTTAGAATAAACCCAAGAATCATGCCTTAAAATATTATTGTTGATGAATTAAGGGACACCCTGTGTATTGGATAATAATATTAAATACTTATAAAAATATAAAATTTGTATATGCATGTACCAAAATTTTTCCTTAAAAATGTTGGAAGCATTTAATATTGTATACAAAATAAATAATTAACCCCTCCAATTTTAAATCTTTTTGCATAAATTCAATTTTGTACAAGAATTCATAAGGAATTTTTTGTTCACCTCCAATAGGTTAAAGGAGTTGTTTTAGCAGTTTAACGAGTTCCATGCTTTTAAAACAAAAACGGAAGAGCAAATACGTGCGACCCAATCTTACGTTTATCAGTTATTTTCGGGAAAGTGATGGTTACAAGAGACATTTTGTAATAAACAAAAGCTTTCAAAGTTATATTTTTGGAACCATATCTTGATCAAAAAGGATATAGAAACTCATCAAGCATCTAATCTTTAAAAATATTACAAAGAGTAAAGTTATAAGACTGGACTTAAGGAGCCTTCCACTTTCTATAACTTAATGAACACAACAACCTCAACAAATTGAATAAGACCCTAGTGCGAGCGAATAAATTTGAAAAAAAAAATAATATTTTATCAACGAACGTCCTACTCAAATCTAGACGCACAAGAAGTAATCAAATCATAACTAATACCCACTCACCTTCAACGCAATTACAATTAACAGCAGGGTTTCCCGCAAAATCCTTCGCCTTCTTTACCGTCATCAGGTCGTTGAAAGTTGACTTTCCATTAACAAAAGTGTGATAATTTCATAACTCCATGGGGTCTCTCCACTAACGGTGACGACGACGATGATGACGCATACCCACCAGATTCTGTCGCATAATGACCGCCATAGTATACACCCGAAGCCCGCCCTCCTTCCCAAAAATCTAATGACACAAAATTCACTTCCATTCATCTAGAAGCATTTACACAAATGAAAGCAAGAGCTATATGTAGAATGGATAGAGGACAAAAAAAAACTGTATATGAAAGGATCTACCTTCATTCATAGAACGAAGAACGAACGAAAATGAACCTCAAACTTTATCCTTGCATCCTTCCGGCTTCATTGATTTCAATTGAAATTCCATCTTAATTTACCATTAAAATAGAGAAAAGACAAATGAACAAAAAAAAAAGGATACAAAACCCAAAGCAAGGCGAAGGCAGCATCACAGACGTAAACACACATAGTCATAGCTTATTCGCGCAGACAAAGCAAATTTCATGGAACAAACTTTTGCCTCGTCCTCCTGCCACATCATACACAACGTGCCTCGACTCTCCATCTCCATCTCCATCTGCAGGCTGTGTGCTGCCTGCTCCCGCGCCATAAGGATAATGACTCAGAAATTGCAATTGTTGTGTGTACCGAGTGGATCCACTTTTTATATAGCCAGAAGCAGCATCCAGCTCCATCAGCTCCCAGCTTTTGATTTTGTGTTGTGTCCTTGTTGTTTGTCTAGGCGTCCCTGGCAGTCTTGTTTCTGTTGATTTCCCGTTTTCCGACGTTTTCTCTCGTTCCCTTATGTTGACAAAACTCATTTTTGACGTTTGACTAAAAGTTGCTGCCTGCTCTGAAGCTGATGTAGGATATGCTATCATTATACATACCCACACACAGATTTATATGAGGGTCCTGTTCCTATAGAAATTTTAGTGTACAATTTGTAATTCCAATCTAAGAGAAGAGGCAAGGGGGTGAGTTTTTAATGTATTTTAATGAAAGAGTACACATATACCGCCCCACACTGCTCAATGTCTCTAATGACTGTGGAAATATCGAAATTAATATCCTGCCATCTCTCATCAACATCCATCGTCAGCATCAAGGATGATGGAAGTTTGTCGTCAGCATCCATTCAAATAATCATCATCAGCGGCATCAAAATCAGGATCAGGATCAACATCACAAGAAGAAGAAAAACAACAATAACAACAACAACAACAATAACCAACAATTCTAGTCTCTCAGGATATCAGTCTTGGCTTGGTCTCTAGTCTCTAGTTTCTACTCTCGTATAAAAGTATATGGTAGAATGAAAACGAAGGTTAAGGTCGTCCTTGCGCACTACTATGCACCGCATATCCTATTGTTTTGTAGTAAATTTAATTTGTCAACTGCAAAATAAGGGAGATACTGCACACGACTTTATTATATTGAAGGATGAAACGAAGGGTATTCGTAGCTATATTTGTGTGTTGACTTAGGTGAGTAAATAATACCGTTATTTGGTGGATTAAAAGTGGGAGTTTTGAACGAGCTGTTTCTATCTCTTTAAGCCCCTAGGTATATCGAGGATGATGTTTAATCAAGTTTCTATTTGAACAAGGAAAATCCTTTTAATTTGATTTCAGGCAATGCCTAAGTCATGAGCTATGTGATGTTCCGTCGACGGTATATTCTAACCTCTGGTTATGAGGGTTCAGTTGTTTCAATTTCAATTTAAGTTTTTTTTTTGTTCGTTTTCAGATTTTGCTTGGTTTGATATTTTCATTTTCCAATTTGATGATGGAAGGTAAAACAACTGCATTAGTTAATGAAAAATTGCAATTTTCGTATGTCCTTTTTATTTATTATTATTGGCCAAGAATCGAAACGTCAAATGAACTTGCAATTGGGAGTTCAATGTATATCCATCATACTTATTCATACACAATAGAAATACGTATGTATATAAATATGCTGTGTATGATGGTCATCAATTCATTAGAAGTGAAGTGCACACCCTTTTAGATATAATTAAAGGACTACAAACCCCAGGAGCATGTAAATGCATACACACATTGGCTAATGTAATTAATAGTCATTGATCAGGGATATTTATGGAAAATAATGAAAATTTATTTGGAATGTGCAATGTATAATTTGCATAAATTACTTTGAGTAAGTTTTTGAGGGGGAATGGGGTGGATGTGGGAATGTTTTGCTTATATGTGCAGTGCAGAGTTAAATGAATGAATAATGTTCCTGATGAAGTGGTAATTAATAGCTACAGATATTATTAGGCAAATTAATTTTTTAAATTTTGAGATAAATACAATTTTGAAAACATAGTAAGGCTTGTTTCACACATATACGGTTTCATTC
Organism: Dasysyrphus tricinctus; assembly: GCA_963921185.1. Lineage (NCBI taxonomy): Eukaryota > Metazoa > Arthropoda > Insecta > Diptera > Syrphidae > Dasysyrphus > Dasysyrphus tricinctus. The sequence continues at coordinate 124,129,287 of OY992533.1, read as the reverse complement.
GGTTCAGTCTGTATTCGGTTCGTTTTCGGTCGGACCTGATAAGTGTGAACCGATGAAAACGGCAGGAATAAAAACCTAATAGAAACCGAATAGCACCGAACGTCCCCTCGACACGAATCGGTTTCATTCGGTTTCAAGGGCACACAAACTTATCGTAGCGTTCACACATATTCGGTTCTATAAGTTTTTTTTTTTCGTTTTTATTTGGTATTGACAACTAGTGCTGCAGTATGTTGATATTTTGGAATTAAAAATTGATATTTGAATACAAACCTTATAGGAACCGTATATGTGTGAAAATAATCAACTGAAACCGAAAACGAACGGAATACAGACCGAACCGAATAAAACCGTATATGTGTGAAACAAGCCTAACTGAAGTTGAAACAGAATAGGTTTTTCGAGGCACCAGAATTGTTCAAAATAGAGGCTATCAAAAATTCAAGGTATTTGCTGGTGTTAGACCGTAGACTTATAAAGTATTGTCTGTCATCTTAAATCAAGACGAGGTCTCCAATTTGAATTTGTGGCTACGGCTTGAGCCATTTCGGGCATTGTTGATGACGTTCTAAGTACTCTTTTTGCCAATGGTGCCAAAAAAATTGCAAACTAAATTGGATGGCCTTCCACCGATCAACATAGTTTGTCTTACCAATCGTAAGATCCGGCTCGAAGGACCAATGAAATTGGCTCAAAAAACAACATTCAACCATCTTTAAAATGTTAGTCAAGTGGGACTACAAAAGACATTACCCTAATAAAGTGACTCAATGCTACAATTGCCAGATGTTTGGCCATGGGGAAAAACATTGCAATGTTAAAATGTTTTGTCCTAACTGTTCTGGGAAACACAAAGCTGCTGATTACAAAAGAGCAACCTTGTTTCTCAAAAAAATCACTCTATTTTCTCATTGAGTGACTTTCCTGTTCTTCCAACAACGGACCAAAATAAAAACAAAACTAGAAGTGGAACATCTTCAATGCAGATTCATGCAGAACCAGAAGCTGTACCAGTGCAACAACAACAACATTATACTAACAACAACAACCATCAGAGTTTTAATAAGCAATATGATTTATTTTCTCCAAATGAATTAATGTCATTACTTAGTGAAATGATGCCAAAACTTAATCTATGTAGATCAAAAGCTGACCAATTTAATGTCATCACAATGTTGGCACTAAAATATGTATATAAGCAAAATGTTTAATAAAAGCCTTAAGATAATTACTTGGAACGCAAGAGGCGTTCGCCACAAAAGTTTAGAATTATTTGATTACTTAGTTCGCAACAATGTTGACATAGCTTTGCTTACAGAAACATGGCTTAAGCCCGAAGTAAATTTGTCTCATTCTAATTACAACTGCTATAGACGTGATAGGGAAAGTGTCTTGGGAGGAGGAGTGGCAATTTTGGCAAAAAAAGAGATTTGTCAACGCATGTTAGGAACAATGAATTTAGAAATAATTGAATGTGTTGGTATTAGGGTAGGAATAAATGAAACCATATCTCTTGATATTTTTTCTGTTTATTTTCCTGGAAAAAATAGTAATAATGAAAGAAAAATATTATTTAAAAAAGATATTCTAAAGCTTATGCGTAACAAAGACAATTTTCTGCTAGGTGGCGATCTTAACTGCAGGCATCAATCTTGGAATTGCGTAAGGGCAAATTCTTGGGGTAATATTTTGCACGATATTATGACTTCACAGAATAATAACTATTTAATTAGCCCTGTTAATCCTACTTATATTCCAACTAACCAAAATAAAACTCCATCGGTATTGGATTTCTTTGTTACGAATAAAATTGATTACTTTACGCAACCTATCACACTAACAGCCTTAAGCTCTGATCACTTACCAGTGCATACATCTTTTACTGGCTCAACTTCTAAGCTAAATTTGCAAAGAAAATATATATTCTCAGCTGCTAATTGGAATGTTTATCGGGCGTATGTTTCGAATAATATAAATACGCAAAACTTAGCGCTGAATGAAGTTAACCAAACTTATCAAATTGATGTGTATTTACAAAACTTTGTCGATATCATCAATGATGCAGTAGATAAAGCTGTACATAAAAAAACTCTTGCAATTAAACCTGCAGCACCTTTACCTAACGACATTTTAGTTTTTATACGTTTGAGAAACACGGCTAGAAGGTGTTGGATAAGATACAGACAGATCTATTATAGGGATATGGTTTCAAAACTTAATAAGCAGATTAAAAATGCCATTCTTGCCCATCGAAATAAAAGATGGAATATATTGCTGTCTTCAAGAAGAAGGCCTTTGACACTGTTTGGCATGATGCTCTCTTACATAAAATGAAATTGTTTAGATTTCCTCTATTTCTGATCAAGTTAATCCAAAGTTTCTTGAAAGACAGACTATTTGCGGTTTTTATTGGAAATTGCAATTCAGATTATCTGGATATCCCTTTTGGAGTTGTTCAAGGATCGGTTTTGGGCCCTATTCTCTTCAATGTTTTCGTGGCAGATTTTAAGATTGCAAGTAGCAATACACATTGGGCAATGTTTGCAGACGATACTGCAATATACTCTACATGTGTAAACCCTGTTACTATAATGTCTTCACTACAAAAATCACTTAAAGATATTGAAAATTACTTTAAGAAATGGAGAATTAAGGCCAATGCTACTAAATCTCAAGCCGTTTTCTTTACACGTCGCAGGGCAAGTAGTTATTTACCGTCAACCTGCCTTAAATTTTATGATACCGATATACAATGGGAAAACGAATGTAAATATTTGGGTATAACATTAGATAAAAAGCTAACCTTTAAAAATCATACAGCAGTTACTATTAGAAAAGTTAATATGTATATAAGAATACTGTATCCATTTATAAGTCGAAGTTCAAAACTTAGTACAGAAAACAAACTTATTTTGTTTAAAACAATTTTTCAACCTATCTTGTTATACGGTGTTCCTGTCTGGTATGATTGCGCGGACTGTCATAAAAAGAAATTGCAAATTATGCAAAACAAAATACTTAAAATAGTTTTAAAATTACCTAAACATTTTTCTACATTCAATTTACATGAAAGAGCTAGTGTCAATCTTGTTGCGACCCTATCTATTAAATATGTATCTGATTTTATGTATAAATGTCAATTCTCGGACAATAGTCTAATAAAAGAACTATGTGCAATTTAGATTATAAGTATTACATAAGGGTTTTATTTTGTAGAAGTTTCCCTTAATTAAATATTATGTATTCTCAAGTATTTCCATTATTATATAAACAAAAATTAAAGCTGAAAAGAACAAAATGTTAAGTTCTGAAACTCTTAAAAAATATTATTTAAATATAAGACTTTTTGTATCTTAATCTACAATAAAAAACAAACAAATGAAAAAAAAAATGAAATTTCAAAACAATTCATCAACCCGTTTTTGAAATATTGAATTTTCAAAAAAAAATTTTGAATCTTTTTTTAAAAATCCAAAATTATTTTTTTCCAAAATTTTGGTATACAGTATTATTTATATTTTAACAAAGCTTTTGCACAAAAAAATTTCATTGAAATTGGATGAGCGGTTAATGAGAAAACCGAAAATCAAAAAAACCGTTATATGGCAGGTACCGTTAATAAATGTTTTTGGTAATTTTTTTTCTTACCAAAAAGTACACCATGTCTACAATAATACACTGATTTTTTTTTATCAAAATCGTTGGAGCTGTTTTTGGGATAAATAAGTTTTTCCTTAACGGTTGTATGGCAAGTACCGTTATTTTTTGAGCTAAAAAAAAAATTTCAATTTCCCCTCTGGAGAGTTACAAAAAAACCTTAAGTTCAAAATTTGAAGAAAATCGCTTCAGTGGTTTAGGCTGTAGGTTGAGGTACGGACAGACAGACAGACAGACAGACAGACAGACAGACAGACAGACAGACAGACAGAATTTTGCCACCCACTTTTTTGGTGTTCTCTATCATCGTAATGTCATGTTTGATTGTTATCTCGAAAATTTTTTTTTGCACGAATCCAAAACTTGCCCTATAGTACCTATATCGCAAGTAAAAACTGTATACAGCGAAAAACGGTGTAGAAATGAGAAATATTTGTGAAAAAATGTTATTTTTCAATTTTCTGGAAAGCTAGAACCATATTGTTCTTATCATTTGAATCCAAATAAGTAAGAGCACTTTAATCTTGACTCCAGAAAAGTATTTAGGAACATATAAATTGGTAAAGAAAGTTTTATATTCTTTTTCAATTTTTATCTCAAAATTTTCAGTTTAAGAACTTTTTTTGCCCAAAATAATCATTAAAAGCTTAAACAAAAGAATGTAGTTCTGGCTTTCAAAAGAGCTGTTTGTATTGCCATATATAGGTACTATATAGAGCAAGTTTTGGATTCGTGCAAACAAAATTTTTGAGATAACAATCAAACACGACATTACAATGATATAGAACACTAAAAAAGTGGGTGGCACAATTCTGTCTGTCGGTCTGGTTGTACAAGACTACAGCCTAAACTACTGAAGTGATTTTCTTCAAATTTTGAACTTAAGGTTTTTTTTAAACTCTCCAGAGGAGAAAATGAAATTTTTTTAGCTCCAAAAATAACGGATTAGATTAGATTAGATTATTTATTTACAACGATTATGATTACAAAATAATAAAAAACTATTATGAGTTAAATAAAGTTGTGGCTATGGCGTTGCCGGCCGTCTGCCGGATTGAAACGATTAATAATATGAATTATTAAACAATAATTTAAATGATATTCAAAGAATAAAGAAAATATTTTGAACAATGTTAAAAGATGTATTACAACGAAGATGTTTCTTTAATATTATGTATGTATGTAATTACAATATTAAAATTTAAAACTGGTTTTAAAACATATAAAAACATGATGTATGTATGGTATATATTATAATCTTTTTGTTTTTGTATTAAAATTTGTCTAACTATCGATATTCAGTATTTATGTTGTGTCTATATTTAAGTGCAGCTGTCAAATAATTAGAAAGGGCTGCCCAGTTAGCTCCATGCAGTATGGTCTTTGCTTGCTCCATTGTCAAAGTCAACTTCCCAAAGTAGATGGATCTTAGGTCCCTGTAGATAGGGCATATTGCTAAAAAGTGGAAAGTATCTTCTTTTGCTCTCATATTACATATCGTGCAAAGATTTGTTTCTTTTTTAATGAATGTTGAACCATTTAAATTTAACATATCACACCTAGCTCTGCAAATTAGGGATATCGATTGAATACTATTAGAGTCACTAAAATAATTATTGATGCTTAGACTGAAGCTAAGCTCGGGGTAGATCAGCCTATTGACAGAATGAGTTGCTTGTTGGATGTATTCGTTACGCTGTTGAATGTCATATATCTCTAGCAATTTATATAGGTTTCGTTTCAACTCTCCTTGATCTTCATATTGTATATTGAAGTTGAAGCTACATTTTTCTGATAGAGTTTTCCATTCATTAGCCCAATCTACTTTCCTGTCAATTATGTATCTTGTAAGTATATGAGGGATTCTACTCATCGGCGATCTCAGTATTTTAAGGATGAAATCAAAATGCAGCTTGAGAGTATAATTGTAAATCGATGGTTGTCCTGTTTCTAACATGAGAACGTAGTTTGGTGTTTTCATCGGTAAACGAAAAAGTTTTTTTAAGAAGTATCTTAGAAGTTTTTCTGCTTCCTCATATGGACGGTATCCCCAAGTTTGGCAACTGTAGCACATCACTGAGCGCATAATTGATTCAAAGACCTTATATTTAGCTGAGGTTATGATTTCATTATTTCCAATTATATTCTTCCAGGAAGCATTTATAAGATTCTTCGATGCCGCCAGTTTTGTTTCTAGATGGTAAAAAAAACGCATGTTTGCTTCCAGAGTAACTCCAAGGTATTTGTATTGAGTGACTGTTTCAATCGCTTCACCATCAAAAAACCATTTTTCATGATTCCCTAATTTTGATTGCCTGTTACGGATAACCATGATCTTTGATTTTTCCAAATTTACTGAAAGGTTCCAGGTTTTACAAAATTCATTGAGTTTATTGATCATCAACTGCATGCTATGTGGATATTCAGCTAACAAGACTATATCATCTGCTTAAAGGAGCACTTTTATTTTGATTCCTGCTATACTTACTCCTGCAGGTAGATACGAAGAAATATCGTCAATGAACAATGAAAACAATACTGCACTCAGAAGACACCCTTGTTTCACTCCTGTTGTAGTTTCAAACCATCCTGAGGTGTGTTTTCCATCCCATACAGTTTGCCGTGTATAACGGTACTTGCCATACAACCGTTAAGAAAAAGCTTATTTATCTCGAAAACAGCTCCAACGATTTTGATTAGAAAATTTGTGTATTATTGTATATATGGTGTACTTTTAAGCATTCAAAAAAATTGCAAAAACTTTTATTAACGGTACCTCCTGTATAACGGTTTTTTTTTATTTTCCATTTTCTCTTTAACGGCTCAACCTATTTCAATCAATTTTTTTATACAAATGCTCTTTTAAAATGACAATAATATTGAATACCAAAATTTTGAAAAAAGAAAATTTAGGATTTTTTAAAAAAATATTAAATTTTTTTTTGAATATTCAATATTTTAAAAACGGGTTGATGAATTTTTTTGAAAATAATTTGGTAAATGTATATCAATTAATACTCAAAACTGGCATCCCAAAATTTTGTTTTAAAAATATGACTAAAATTGTATGTATGTATAAAAAATTAGCTTTTAAGAAAGCCGTGACTTTTTATTTTTTTTTTGCACATAGCTATATGTTTCTATTTTTTTAAGTAACAAAATGGCATACTTGGTTTTGAGCGCTAAGCTATTTTACTAGTTGTTTATACTATTTAAAGAACGATTTAAATCCTTTTTATATATTTTTCTTTTTTATATATATTTTTATATATTTGTTCTGTAATGACTTGCATATTTCAAAAGTTGTTAAGCTCTAAGCAACTTGAACATAAGAGCAAGATGTGCATTTTGTTTTTTTTTTAAATCGCCAATTCAAGATCTTCGAAAACGTGTTCAGGTGTTCAATATGAAATAAAGTGAAGACCAAAGATTGGTTTTCCTTCGAGATATTAGAGACAAAAACATTGTTGAATAATAAACATGCTTTTTTCTTAAAAATCTATATGTTTCTATTTTTTTCAACAGATATGATTCTTTATTCTGAAGATATTCGCACGAGAAGTAATTCTTAAACAATTTTTGGTTTATTTTTGGTAGCTTTTTTTCACTTAAAAAAATGGGTTATGAAATATTTAAGCTAAAATTAAATTACCCCTAACCCAAAATCATTGTATGCTCTCAAGATATTCGAGCCAAAAAACTTTTTTGAATAATTTTCACAATTTTTTTTTCAAATTTAAAAGAACCTGTAGGTGGATCTGTTTTTATATTTTTAAAAATTCCTTAATACGTTAACATGCGTTATAGAATTAACTCGAAGTCGATAGCGTCATTTGTCTTGAGATATTCGAGAGTAATGAAATTTAACAAATTTTTTTTAAATTGCTATAGAAATTTTTTTTTTTAATTAAAGCAACAATTCTCATACTATAATTTTATAAATTTAATTTTAAATACTATTTCTAATTCTCATACTATAGTTATCTGTGAATATTAAAAAGGGGTTAATATTTATGTATAATTCATTACTAATTTTTAGTTGTAAACTAAAATTTACCAATTAAAGATTTTTTTTTTGTGGGAGGAAATTTGACTAAAAATAGTTATTTATTATATTTTTAATTAAAAATTTATAAAAATTATAGTATGAGAATTATTGTTTTAATTTTTTTATAAATTATTTGTACTATTTTATTTGAAAGTCCTTTTTGTATGTATTGACATTATTATCTATTAAATATAATTGATCCGAAGTCGATATCTGTATTAATTTTTGAGATATGGTAAACGAAAAAAGTGAAGTACCGTACGTACAAACATGGACATATCTCTAAAAATTATGGATTCCGATTCTAGGGAACTCGAAGCTTTAAAAATTTTACAGAAATTCGTAGTTCAATATTGTCTTATATCAAAAAGGATGCATATTCTCTCTATCTAGTTCCTATACAGCCTAATTGTAACGGAAAAAAAGAAAAGAAATATTTTGTTTGTATTTAGAGTATAACAAAAAACACAAAAACAAAACATAATGTAAAAAGAGAAAAACAGAAAATATACCTACCGTCAAGTGACAGGAATTTGAAAATTATTTGGAAAAAAAAAGAAAAAAAAAAAGAAAACTGAACAAGAATTAAAATTTTCTTTGATGATAAAATATTGATTGAAGAATTATTTGGTTTAAAAAGAAAACGAATTTAAATCTTGACATTGAAATTGTCTCTTCATCTGGAACTTTCTTTATTTTGCCCTAGAAGAATGGTATTTTTGATAAAATTGTTTTTGGTTCATATAGAATAATTTTCCTTGACAACTTACAAGAAAATATAAGACCTATAATTGGATTCAAAATGTCTAAACTGCTTACATATTTTGGTTTGTGGTATTTGCTCTGCCACTGATAGATTTTAGTGAATTTTGTATACATAATAACGAATCATTCATTGAAACGGTATAGTCAGAAATTAAAATTTCAAAGCTGGTTGACAACGAAATGTTTTGTATTGACTCGTTGAAATACTCATATGTAGACTTCGATTTCTTCAAAAAATAAATACAAAATTACATATCAAAATGTTCCAAAAAATTCAACACACACAAAATAAAAAAAGCTTCCTCATAAATGAATATTTCAGAAAAAAAATCTTGATTCTATTTTAGTGGCTCCTTTTAAATATGAATTTGGTGGCGCAACAGCTCGTCGAGAACCAGAGCCTAGTGACTTACAACTCTCAACCAAGGGACCTACAATTTTTTGCCGAGTCCGAACGGCTAGATAAGAAGCACTTATTCATGGCAAGTATACTCTAATTTGTTAATTTGTAAGTTCCTCGCAAGAGACAGTACCTCGGAAAACACTTTTACTTTGTTTTAAGGTAGCACGGCTGGGAAACGAACCCAGACCTTCGGCATGACAGTCCAACGCACTCACCATTATCCCACGAGGCTAAATTCTATAATCAAAAATGTTAGTTCCGTTTTTTTTTTCAAATCATTCTGATTTTTTTTCTATAAATTAAATATGTATCATTTTCTAAAATCTAAACTATGAACTGATCAAAATGTCAAGTTTTAATAAAGGTATATAGTTAATTGTATAGTTAAAATTATTACTATTAAAATAATTATCAACTGTTCTTCTACAATTTTGAAAATCAACATTTTGCTTTATCTTAATCATTGGATATTTTTTGTTCGAGATTATAAAAATCGACCTTTTGAAGTTGATATCTATAAGGCTGACATATCGTACTGTATCAATTTCTGTTGCTTAATATGCTGGTTATAATAAGTTATCAAATAAAATGTTTAGTATTTTTGCATGAGTTCATTGCAGGGTGGTGGCCATCATGATTCAGTGGTGCCTTTTACGGAACGAAGCATTTACTTATGTTGAGCGAAAATATTTAAATTTGTAGCTCAACACTTCAAATAAAAGTGTGTCCTACCTACCTTTCTTCCTTCAGGAGATAATTCTATTAATTCAAAGAGTTGCGATACATTGCATAAATTCATCAGTGAAAAATTAGATAGCTTATCTTTTGGCACACTTAATCTCTGTTTAAAATGTATTACAAGTACCTATGACTTCATATCCATTGTTAAAGAGAAAAGGTAATTGAAAACTAGTTCATTTCCAATTATTGATTTCTCCAACACATGCATCATATTACATAAATACCTACAAACCTGAGTACTATATGTTTTTCATATGAGCCTTATACTTTATACAACACTTAAGACTTGACAATACATTAGACATTGCATGACTTACTTGCTTTTCCGTTTCCTGCTGTTTGTGCAATTGCTAACGATCTATGCCAACAGTTCAGAAGGACAACTTGTGCATTGTGCAACCAAACCAAACCAACACAAACAGAGATACAGAACGAACTGATTACATTGCACCATCCAATTCATCCAAAGTAGATATTGTATTTCAAAGTAATAAAACTTTAAAATGTTGCCACATAAATTTACTGAGTAGGTAACTACTTTGGGTGTAGATCCACACGAAATGTACATTCTTGGCCGTTCCAGTTGTGAAATTGTCCACAAAACAAAAAGACGAAGCCGACCTGGACGACGACGAAGTTGCAACAACACTTTGTGGTGTCTCCTTTATCGCACCACGACAAAAAATGCATATAATGAAAGATGGCCTCAATATGTTGTAGCTTCTTCTGAGCTTAAGACGGGACAGGACTATAACAGCTAACAGGACATAAATCAATTCATGCCAACGAATCAAATGATTACCATCATTCGAGCGCATACCTATACAAGAGCGAGTAGGATACAACGAGTGCAAGAAAGTATGAAAGAAGATAAACTTTTTTACGCCATACCACCACCGCATCGTGTCGTTATCCTTGATTTATCCTGTTGCCATGTCTACACCATCCAACACACTGGTTTGGGTATGGTTCGAGCTTGGAGGTAACTTTAGAGTTATACCTACCTGATAAAAATGCAAATTTACGGTAATTTTTTTTTGTGTGCTTCTAAGATTTTTTGTATCTACTTTTTAGGGTGGCAACGAGAATAGCCAGCAACAAACTCTATCACAACAAAGTTTCGTCCTTCTTTTTATATTTTTCTTTTTTTTTTATTTACCTCATCTCCCAAAGATGAAAAACTTTATGTTGGCAGTTTATCATCGGAGTGTTTCACAGGCAAAGAACAATTAATCATTCGAAGTGCTGCAAGCTAAAGTCGTAGTAGTTAGTATAGTTCACTATTCGCGCGATGCTCGTCTTCTTATTTCATGTCAATTAACTCATTGTAAAGGCTTTGCACAAGCAGTTTCAACATTCAACTGTGATGATGCAACTCCACAACTCCTCTTAACAAACGAAGAGTTTTGTATAAAAGTCTATGGGAGACGAGTAATGAATAGCTCTAACTCTTCAGTGTCTCGACATTTTGCGCTCCCAGCTACCAGCTAAATTCCAGCTTCCGCTATTACCACTTCTTGCACACACAAAGGGATAATTCGAAACAAATTGAGATCCTTTTTTGATGAAGCGCTCACTTTCAAAGGATTAAACTAAATAGCAAAATGAAAGAATTAGAATCATGGGAATGGGGGGAGAGTAAGAGAGCAAGAGAGATACCCATGTGAGACAAAAAAAAAGTTGGCCTTTCCTGTCTGTCTGGTGTTTTGGTAAAGCGTTTTGCTTCCGTTTCCTTTTTTGTTGTTGTGTTGTCTCTGACTGGGTGTTACTTTTTGCTTTCCAATTCGCAGACAGTTGAAATTCCATTCAAATGTCCTTTAGCTTTTTTTTTGTTTTTAACTGTAAGCAAAACATCCAGAAGGGATGTATATATTGTTTGAAATTAGACAGTTGCCACTTACACTCAAGTACGTGATAATGATAACGGGAATATGTGGAGAAGTTAAGAGCTATATAAGTAGTGACAGCCAGTATAGTGGGTCTGGGTCTGGGTATATCTCGCACATAATAACGCACTCTAAATCGTTCACTGTGACATGGAGATAAGGCGACTGATTCTGTTTAAGCATAGAGCTAGGGACCCACAAGGTTACCATATATCTGAAATGTTGAAATCGGTCATTGAAATTGTTATTGAATTAAAATTACACATAAATGTAAAAGGAACATATTAAAAGGTACTATATTTTGATTATATTAATATTTTTATTGATTTTAGACCCCTCTCCATGTGACCTGAACCGGGCCTTACAACCTGATAGTAAACTGTCTTCGAAAATAAAATTAAAAGGTATGGCAAAAGGAGGAAGAATATTTTCTAAATAGGAAAAAAAAATAAAATTCAATTTATCAAACACTATTCATTCTCACAACTTGTTTTCAAAACCTAATTACTTTCAAAAATAAAACGCACATCCACTTTCGCACTGTACTTTCGTTAATTTTTGATTTTTTTTTTTAATTATAAGTCAATTTTCAGAAATGTCCACCCCTCCCGCCACAGGGTATTTCCATTTCGCCCCTTACAATTTTTTTCTTAGAATGATTCCATAAAATCTACCCAAAATATCACGCATGAATAAGAGAACACCCTGCATAACATAATATGGAAGCGAATACTAATGAACTCTGAATGCCGGAACCCTTACTTTAACAAAATTATTAATGCAAATTGCTTAAAAAAGTTGGTAGGCGGAAAAGAATTCTATTTTAATGCTAGCATTAGCAATTTTTAATATCTTTCATACAAATACACAATTTCTTACCTATAAGAAAACGTTCCCTTTAATAACTTGTACACCTAGGTGTATACGTAATTTTTCTTTTATTTAAGTTTCAAGAATTAAATTAAATAATTTGTGTTTGCAGTTAACGTTTGTTAGTCCATTCAATTTGTCGATGAGATGATACCCAAGTTAAATGGGTGGAGGCATGTTTCTTCTAGCACAGACATACTTGTTCGTATGGTCGAAAGCTAGGAATTTTAAATATTGTATAATAAAAACATTGATTATGTATTATAGTCCAGTAACTATATACATTAGACCTTGCGTCAGGTCCGGTAGTTCTGATTTTTTGCTGAGTTGCTTATGATGTTGGCCTAGTAATATATCCGATTTTTCGACCTCGAGCGCCGAACGCAACATTGGTAAAAATCCAAAAAACCGCGAATTTTTCGCGGTTTTTTCACTTATTGGCCATTTTAACCATTACGCCTTAATTTCCGAATAAAACATTGCTCTACGATTTCAACCTTACTTAATTTTCTTCAATTTGAGTCCAAAGCCGGTTCTGTATACATAACAGTTTCTAAGGGACGGCTTCTCAAAATATAGCAATCAAAAATTTTAAACAACAAGTAGTATATAAGACAGTATAATAACAAAAACTTGGTCTTTGACATATGCTGCATCAAAGCAATAGAGCGTGTAGATTGGGCCAAAAGAAGAAAACAATAGTACCGGATGGGGGGTATATATCCCCCCGTTTAGGCGGGAGGGGCAATTTTAAGAAAAGTTGACTTCAAATAGAAAAACAACTTTAAAAAAACAATGGTAACATCTGGACAAAAATCCATTGCTCATCTTAAAGCCAGAAATCTATTCTTTAATTTTATTTTTAAATAAAGTTTTTTTTGTTGATAGTTTTTGAAAAATTTACTTTCAAACTCAAAATTTTGAGAAAAAGACGATTTTTTTGTGTTAATCTATTTTTTTTTTTTTATTTTATGGTATTAAGTACTATTTTTGTTTTTGATTTTCAATGCACTTATTCATTTTTAGTTAAAAACTGAAAACCAAATGCTAAAATGAATTCTAGTTTTTGAGAAACCTGTAATTAACATGATCAACTTCAATGTTTTCAGTCTAGTATCCTTTTTCTTCGGGGTGGGAGGGCTCTACCTCTGATCCGGTAGTTCTGATTTTTAGATGAGTTGTTTATAATGTTGGCCTTAGCAATAATCCAAGTTTTCGACCTTGAGCGCCGAACGCAACTTTGTGAGATATGCATAAAAACCGATAAATTTTCGCGGTTTTTTCAGTTAATGGCTATTTTAACCTTTATGGCCGGGTTTAAGATTATAACTTTGCTCTACCATTTCAAAATAATTAAATGGGCTTCAATTTGAGCTAAAAATCAATTCAAATTGTGAATTTTTTCATCAACTTTTGAATTTAGAATGCTGCAAATAGAATTGAAGGGGGCTTATTCACCCCTTGTGTGAAATCGTTTGCCCCTTTTCAATGATTTTTTTTACACTGTGTAGCGTGTCGTGTTGGCTTTATTTTAAGATCTTAATCATGAAGATCGGATGAGTAGAAACGGAGTTATGATTTTTTAAAGTCAACCATATAAAACTCGAACTAAAACAGTACTTAGTTCAGTACCCACCAGTGAGTTATCTGAAGCGAATGTTTTAGTTTGAGTTTTATATGGTTGACTTTAAAAAATCGTAACTCCGTTTTTACTCATCCGATCTTCACGATTAAGATCTTAAATACAAATGGCATACAAATGGATAACAATTATTTTTGGATGCAAAAATAATTTGCATACAAATAAAGTCTGTAAATATATATTTTTTTTTTGGGAAGTGCAAACCGACCATCCAAAAAAATATATTTTATTCACCAAACTTTTTTTCGCATGCACAAAAATTTCCGGTCCATTGTTATTGTTTTGCCGCAATGGTTTTTTATTTTGCATGAAGCTGTAAGCCAATCATTAAAAAAAATCATTTTATATTTCCCCTCAATAATTTTTGACATGCAAAATTATGAGTATATTTTTTTCGCACGGAAACTGTTAACAATGCCTTAGCTGAAGAAAATGAATGCCATATGAATTCATGAACAAATATAAATTTATTTAAAAATTGATATTGAATTTTTATATTATTTTTTATAAATACAGTCAAACTTCTTTATAACGAACTTCCCTATAACGAATGTCTTTATATTGCGAACTGCCCCTAAAATATTCTATACAAATGTGTCTCCATATAACGAAGTTCTCTATAACGAAATTCTCTTTATAAAGAAATAATTCTTGGAATCTATCATCTTGTCTGTTTCTTTATAACGAAATTTCTATAAAAACTGTTTCGCTCCTAAAAAAAATTGAACGAAACAAAGTTTTTTCCAACTTTCTGCAAATAAAATCATTTCGGTATTAGAGAATTCCCGATTTTGTACAAGATCTTTGCTGGTAAGTACCGCTCTACATACTTAGATAGAAAAGGAAATGTGTGGCAACAATTTAAAAATTTAATTCGGAATTTTCACCAAACGTCAGTTTCGCTAATTTTTTTGAAAACTTGGTGAAAACTACCGGTTGTCGTTTTCACCATGGGCCTTCTACGAGGGTCGTTTGCTTCCAAAAATCTACTTTTGTCGAAATAGATTATCGAACAAAATAATTTTGATGTTGAAAATCTTAATTACCTATCCTGAACGAAATTTCTCGTTGTGAGCTGTTTACGAAAAATTTGGTTAAGAAAGATAAGTCGTAATCGTAATCGTAAGCAAGATACTCGTAATAACAGCCCAGGTTCTGCTTCCATAACTGTGAAACAGGAGGGAATAGTTCCTGCGTAATGCGTTGTATCTTTCACATTCCTTAAAATTGTACTAAAAATAAAATTGTACATTTCAAATAAAAATTTTTAAATAATTTTTGAAATCCAAAGATAATGTTTTTGAAAATTTGAAGCCCTATTTGTTCTTGATCAAATATAAATTTATGGAAAAATTGGGATCATGATATTATCTCGAATGACAAAAAAAATTGAATGGACCTCGAAACAAAAAATATCAAAGGGCACGGTATAGTGCCCAGCCAAGTTCGCGGCACTACACCCTTTTTACAGGAACAAACTCAGGCGATTTTCAACCCCCCTCTAACTTCCGTACCAATAAAGTCAGAAACTTCAAATTCGGAGTATTTGCTGAACTGATCAAACACAGGTGGCTCACCAAATTTCAACTCTTTAGCATTACTAGTTCCCAAGATATAGAACTTCAAAAATCGCAAAAACCGTAACTGACTGACTGATTCACTGACTCACTGACTGACTGATTCACTGACTCACTGACTCACTGATTCACTGACTCACTGACTCACTGACTCACTGACTCACTGACAGATCATCAAAATTATGGAGCACTTCCCGACATCGTAGAAACTTGAAATTTCGCACATTGGTAGGCCTTGTGGTACATACAAAGGAAAAAATCGAAAATCTGCAATTTTCTATTCAGGGGGCGTGGCATCCACCCACTTTCTTAAATATTCTATAAATTATATGGAGCTTTCCCGATTGTTGTAGAAAAATGAAAATTGGTAAGTTGGTAGGGTTTGAGGTACTTAGAAAGAAAAGAATTGAAAAATTGGAATTTTCCATACAGGGGGCGTGGCATCCACCCACATTCTTAAAAGTTCGTATAAATTATATGGAGCACTTCCAATTGTTGTAGAACGATGAAAAATGGTAGGTCGGTATGGCTTAAGGTACTTAGAAAGAAGAAAATTGAAAAATTGGAATTTTGCATTCAGGGGACGTGGTATCCACCCACATTCTTAAAAATTCTTATAAATTATATGGAGCACTTCCGATTGTTGTAGAACGATGAAAATTGGTAGGTCGGTAGGCCTTAAAGTACTTAGAAGAAAAAATATCGAAAATTGGAAGTTTCAGTCCAGGGGGCGTGGCATCCACCCACATTCTCAAAAATTCTTTTGAATTATATGAAGCATTTCCGATTGTTGTAGAACGATGAAAATTGGTAGGTTGGTATGCCTTAAAGTACTTAGAAGAAAAAAATCGAAAAATTGGAAGTTTCAGTTCAGGGGGCGTGGCATCGACCCACATTCTTAAAAATTCTTATTAACTATATGAAGCACTTCCGATTGTTGTAGAACGATGAAAATTGGTAGGTCGGTAGGGCTCAAAGTACTTAGAAAGAAAAAATGAAAAATTGGAATTTTGCATTTGGGGGGCGTGGCATCCACCCACATTCTTAAAAATTCTTATAAATTATATGGAGCACTTCCGATTGTTGTAGGACGATGAAAATTGGTAGGTCGGTAGGACTTGAAGTACTTAGAAAGGAAAAAAATCGAAAATTTGGATTTGTCCATTCAGGGAGGGGTGCCATCCACCAACTTTATCAGAATTGCTATTATTTGTATGGAGCATTTTCGGTTCGGTTATGAAACTTTGTAGACCGGTAGGGCTTGACTTTCACCTGGCAAAATTAGTCTTTGCAAAAAGGAGTGAAATCACAACAAAAACATAAATGTTAAAAAAGGAGCCAAGTTCTTATGTGTACAAGAAACCTGTGCGTAAAAAGTCAGCCAAAAAAAGTAATGAGATCTAAAATATATGCCAAGTTTTAAGTTCATGAAGTTTAATATCAAATATCTTAAGTAGAGTAATATCGAAACAATTCCAAATCATGACAAAAATTTAGTTATTAATGATTAGTGCAGTGTCTGGTGAATGGCTTCAGGCTTTAGATGATTTTGAAGTCATAGCAGCAACTTTTTCAAACCATTTTCCGATCCTCGCTTGTGTCAGTTTCAATAAAGAAACCCCTGTCGTTGAGATAAACAACAATGTGTCTAGGCTTAGGTGGTTACCTCATGAGGTGGATTTTTATCAAGATAGGTTAGACCGTAAAATTGTTTCACTTCCCTCTCTTACTTCTATTTCTATTGATCATGTTGCAGACAAAATCTTAAATGTGATAAGATCTTCCACTAACCAAAGCAGAGGCACTAATCAGACGATATTCAAATGTAAATGGTTTGATTATGAGTGTAGCAGACTCCGTAGTAAGGCATTTGCTTTTCTAAACTTGTTTAGGAAATCAAACTCTGACTTTTTTAAATCTGCTTATTTAGAAGCAAATAAATTATATAAGCAAGTATGTCGAAATAAACAGCTTAACTACACAGTAAACCTAGCTAAAAACTTAGAAAGATGTAGGGACTCGAAATCGTTTTGGTGTAACGTGAGGGTTCTAAGCGGGAGTAATCGTTTTTCTGGCAGTTCACTTCAAGCCGACATTCTAGCACCACACTTCCAGTCTTTATTGACAGGAAGCCGTGATTTACAAACGTTCCACTACGCCTTGCCCAACCTAATAGTCACCGAACTTGACTCACCAATTATTTTCGAGGAACTGGAAATCGCTTTCTTAAAAATGAAGAACAATAAGGCCCCGGGCATTGATGGTATACCTGTGGAATTTTTCAAAAACTCTAGCTTGGAATTGAAGCAGTATCTGCTATCATTTTATAATTACTTGTTTGAGAATTCTTGCATCCCTCAAAGTTTTAATAAAGCTGTTATTATTTCCATTTTTAAAAAAGGAGATGCAAGTCTCCCTGAGAATTACAGAGGTATATCAATACTTAACTCCATTAGGAAGATTCTCGCTACAATTTTGTATATGAGACTTTCAAACTGGATAGAATCAAGTCAGCGTTTAAGCATGTTTCAAGCCGGTTTTCGTGCTGGATTCTCAACTGTGGATCACATCTTTGCATTGTCAAGCATTGCCTCTAAATACACTCAAAGAAAAAGAAAACTTTATGCTTGTTTTGTTGATTTCAAAGCAGCCTTTGACACTGTCAACCGGCAAGCTTTGATATACAAAATGGCTTCCCTTGGTATATCTAGAAAATTCTTGTCTTTATATGAAAAGTTTTTATGTGGAACCACTGCGACAGTTTGGGATGGTTCAGAGAAGTCAAACTGGTTTGAAACAACTGCAGGTGTTCCTCAGGGATGTATTTTGAGTCCAATATTCTTTGCCCTTTTCAAAGACGACATTTGTGAAAGCTTGCCTGGGGGTGTCAGTATTTCAGAGATTTTGGTAAAAGTACTACTCTATGCGGATGACCTTGTCATGTTAGCCGATAATCCTTCTTCTCTTCAACTCCAAATTAACAGGCTTCAGAGGTACTGCAACACCTGGGATCTGAAGATTAATGCATTAAAGACCAAAATAATGGTGTTTGAAGCCCGGAAATGCAAGAGGTTAAGAGAAGAATGTTGGTTTTTGGATGGCGACCGCATAGAAGTGGTACAGGAATTCAAGTATCTGGGAGTGCTGATGTCCGCAAATACAAGTTTTGCAAAGCATGTTCAGGAAAAGAGTAAGGAAGCCAAAATTGCACTTAGCATTATGTGGCCAAGTTTCTTTGGAAACCTAAACGTTGATTTGGGTTCGAAGTATCGTGTTTTTGAAGCCACAATAAGATCTTGTATGTGTTATGGTGTTCAAGTATTTGGTTATACGTACTTTGAAGATTTTGAACTGATTCAAAGGTTTTTCTTCAAACGTCTATTTCGTTTACCTAATTCTACTCCAACTTACGCTATCCACGTTGAGTCAGGTCTTACTCCCATTTACATAAGAAACTTAAAAGCAAATTCCGATTTTCTGATTAGAACTATGAAAAAACCCGGTGTAAGTCTCCACAAGTCTGTTATGACTAACCTTCTGCGTTCACAGTCTTCACCGTTCAAAGAATGGAATTCGCTTGCGAGATCTCATGGACTAAGATTGGACCTAACAGAATCAAATGTGGATTTTTGGCAGGAGTTGTTTGCGAATGTCATAGCCAAGATAGACGAACAAATCTATCTTCAACATTTGAATCGGGCGTCTGCATCGACAACAAGAATTATATACAGAGATCTAAATCACCACCTCGAATCAGCTAACTACTTCAAAATCGAAATGCCTGTGAAAGCTATTAGCACTATTTTTAGAGCAAGAGTAGAAATCCTCAGTTTAAATTACATTCCGCATCGTTCAGACCTGCCAGTCTTATGCAACTTTTGTAACAGGTACGAGCGTGATGATGTTTACCATTTTATTGCCGTTTGTCCAATCTTGCAGGAGTTTCGAAGACTTTATTTTTATCAAAGTGTCCTCTCTAGACTTCAGCTGATAGAAATTTTGAACGGATCGGCAGGGTGGACCAATCTTTACAAGTTTTGTGAAAATGCTCTTTACTATCGAAACAGTTTTTGAAACGCTCAAGCATTTGTAGTTTAACTTCAACCCGTTAATCTTATATTTAAATCAACTTATTTAATTTCTTATTTTTAAACCGCTGTAAATTTGCTAAACAATAAATGTATATCGCAATATCTAGCTAATTAATATTTTGCAATAAATAACTATCAGAACAATTGTTCTTTCTTAAATAATATATGCATCTACCAATTTTCTTTTTAAATTTAATTTTATATACACATGAAAAATGTCAATATCTGGCAGACGGCAACTTGCCATGTCCATAGATTCTTTGTAAACCTATCATTTGTAACGTTTTAGAAAATAAAGAAAATTTAATAAATAATAATATTAATGATTACTGATTAAAATTTGGTGGATTTACTTGGCAAGTTTTCTCTTAAATACTTACTTAATCACAAATTTAAAATGTATGAAAACTTGACCAGTGAACCCACCAAATTTTAATCAGTAATCATTAATTACCAAATTTCTGTCATGATTTGGAATTGTTTCGATAACACTCTTCTTAAAATATTTGATATTAAACTTCATGAACTTTAAACTTGGCATATATTTTAGATCTCATTACTTTTTTGGCTGACTTTTTACGCACAGGTTTTTTGTGCAAATAAGAACTTGGCTCCTTTTTTAACATTTATGTTTTTGTTGTGATTTAACTATCTTGAATTCCAAAATATCAAATGACAAACTCTCTAACGAGCCAATATCTTGAAGGACAGAATTTCTTAAGTTATTCGACTTAAAATGACCTCAGGAACCCATGGTTTCTCTCTGCAGTGGTAACTGTGGGACACCCTGTACATACAAAAATTAAATTAAATCCGTTGAGCCGATAATGAGAAGATTCAACATAAAAATTCATTCTACGGGACACACCTTTAGTAGTTGCTAAGTGCAAGATTTTATAAAATTTTTATAATATAATCGTAATAGCCGTTTTTGAGAAAAACTAAGATTTTCATTTTTTAACATTTTTATTTAAGGTATCGTTACATTTTCATGAAGGTACAATATTATCTTTGCAAAATATTCACAACGTTGTTTAAAAAAAAAAATACGAATATTTTTTAAAATCCAAAATATTTTTATATAAATTTCGGTATACACAGTACTTACTATTTACATTTTAAAGGCTTATGTATTAAATAAAATTAAAATCTCTCACACCGTTCTTAAGAAATTAAATTAAAAAATTAAAAAGGTTCTTTGGGAGGAACCATTAATAAGCCTATTTTGAAAAATCCGTTTTCCCCACAAAAGTTTCCTCGACTAAAAGTATTTTTTTTTTACACTTCAGATTCTTTGTTGTAGTGAGCTTAGAGCAAGCTGCATTCTACAATCAGAGGCTCATCATGAGTGCATGTGTTAGTGGTTAGTAGAATTAAGCAAACTAACACAAGCACATGTATATATTTTACGTATTTAATTTTGTATAAGAAAAATGGTGGAGCTGTACCTAGTAAAAATCGAAAGTAAAAATTAAATTTTGCGAATTGGGGTGATTTTTCATGGTTTTGGGGACCAGTGTAGTGTTTTAAGAATTCATTATGATAATAATTGGCCCAATACTTTAAATCTTAAATGACAAACAAATAAAAATTACCCTGCAAATGGGACCATTGTTACCCATGACAAATGTCCCCTTTTCTCAAAATGGCCTCAAATCAAATTGCAAAAGGCCCCAAAACTTATTTTAAGTTTTTAATGTTTTTTTTCAATATAAAATACAATAAAATAAAATAAAATAAAATAAAATAAAATAAAACAAAATAAAATAAAATAAAAAAAAATAAAATAAAATAAAATAAAATAAAATAAAATAAAATAAAATAAAATAAAATAAAATAAAATAAAATAAAATAAAACAAAATAAAATAAAATAAAATAAAATAAAATAAAATAAAATAAAATAAAATAAAATAAAATAAAATAAAATAAAATAAAATAAAATAAAATAAAATAAAATAAAATAAAATAAAATAAAATAAAATAAAACAAAATAAAATAAAATAAAATAAAATAAAATAAAATAAAATAAAATAAAATAAAATAAAATAAAATAAAATAAAATAAAATAAAATAAAATAAAATAAAATAAAACAAAATAAAATAAAATAAAATAAAATAAAATAAAATAAAATAAAATAAAATAAAATAAAATAAAATAAAATAAAATAAAATAAAATAAAATAAAATAAAATAAAATAAAATAAAATAAAATAAAATAAAATAAAATAAAATAAAATAAAATAAAATAAAATAAAATAAAATAAAATAAAATAAAATAAAATAAAATAAAATAAAATAAAATAAAATAAAATAAAATAAAATAAAATAAAATAAAATAAAATAAAATAAAATAAAATAAAATAAAATAAAATAAAATAAAATAAAATAAAATAAAATAGAATAAAATAAAATACTGCATACATTTTTGCCATTTGTTCTTTGTAAAGTTGTCAAGCA
Source organism: Dasysyrphus tricinctus (assembly GCA_963921185.1). Taxonomy (NCBI): domain Eukaryota; kingdom Metazoa; phylum Arthropoda; class Insecta; order Diptera; family Syrphidae; genus Dasysyrphus; species Dasysyrphus tricinctus. The sequence continues at coordinate 124,107,149 of OY992533.1, read as the reverse complement.
AATATGTAGTTTTGTTTTTTCTAGTATGTGGGGCGTTTTTTCACTATCTTTCTGGAAATTTTTCAATTTTTAAATCAGTTTTATTTTCATTAGGAAAAAATATTCTTAAGGTTTGTCCCATTTCTTTTGGCCATTTATCTGTTTTAAAAATAAGTCTATATTTCATGGTGAAAAGACCTCATTTTTGGGCTCTGGACCTTTGCCCCCATAGTGTATGGGAAATAGAAAAAAAGCCATTTAGTTGGTCCGTAATTGGTCAGAAAAGGTCAACTAGTCCCAGAATAATAATAAAGGCTTAAAGTTTCTCAAGGTCAGGCGTGATTTTTGGCACCTCATTTGTGGAAAATTTGCAAAAAAATGTGTGAAAGATTTCTAGTTCATAATAAAAGGTAAACTATTTTCAATAATTGGTCAGCCATATATTTTTTAGTCAATTTTTAAGGGCTTGAAAATAAGACTGAAAAAATTGTAAACAAAAATAACTATCAATTACTGAAAAAAGCTGACCTTTTATATCCGTAAAGTGGCCTACTACCCTCAAATGGCATACGTCCTTTTAAATGACCCAAATGAGGTGCCAATAGTGTTTTTGTGACCTTGTAACGAACTTTCAAAATTCATGCTAACAAAATCTATAGTTGACGAATTACTGAAAATAGTTGACCTTTTATCTCGATCTAGAGATCTTTCGGAGGGTAAATATTTTTTGCAAACTGACCCTGAGAAGCCTTAAGCCTTGATTACAAGTTATCTAGGGCTGACCAATTTGTAGGACCTGTTAAGCTAACCTTTCCTGACCAATTAGATGGCATTTTTAGTTTTCAAATTTCCCATAGGTGTTTGAGATGCTTAAGGTCCAGAGCCTCATTTTTGGCATTATTTTTCACTTAGTTTTGGGCCGTTATTCATTGGGGCCAGATTTCATATATAGCCTCTTTTAACTTGGCTAGTTTATTACAGTAGTTCATATTTACAAAATTGTATAAGCTGTGTTTTTAGTATTACATAAGGGTTTTATTTTGTAGAAGTTTCCCTTAATTAAATATTATTATGTATTCTCAAGTATTTCCATTATTATATAAACAAAAATTAAAGCTGAAAAGAACAAAATGTTAAGTTCTGAAACTCTTAAAAAATATTATTTAAATGTTAGACTTTTTGTATCTTAATCAGTGGCGTAGCGTAGGGGGGGCGGGGGGTGCGGCCCGCCCCGGGCGGCACTTACTGGGGGGCGGCAAAATTTGTGTAATTTTATATATTTTAATAATTTAATTTAATTAATTAAAATTTACTGTGAAATTTTGCTCCCCTTAGAAAATTATTCATGTCTATTATCGAATTCACAATCCGGGCGGGAAGCTATACTCGATCAGTAAGGGTTCATATAAGTTTTCAATAAGCGAATCTCCCGACCGTTACCGTTCATTGTAGTACCGATGCGACGCGCTAAACCTCCTTGCTTCCGCTCCCAAAATATGTCCGGGGCGGTTTTGAAATGAAAAATTATGTCACCAACCAAAAATTATTCTCAAATTCATTTGAGCAATAAAAAGAAATAACTATTGACTATTTTAAGGCAACACAACTTAAGTGGTAGCAAACTCAAGTTCAACATTCATATCATGATGCAAACAATTTTGTAGTCTTCTGACAGGTATGTATGATGTGATCGAAACCAAAGCTCGTCATATCCGTACCAGAATAATAGCCAAATTATAGCCAAACTGAATTGTTAAATAACTTTTGTTAGAGAGTAGTTTTAAATCTATTTGTAATGGTTCGAAGGGGATTTATATTTAAAGTTCCGTTAGAAAGAAATTTTACGATTAAGTTTCACGCCTGGCTATGACGAGTTTTTCTGGTGTGGATATGGAAAGTTTTTGTTCTCATCGTTTCGTATCTTATAATACAAAAACCCTTTCAATAGAAAGAAATATTGGTATTAATATGGTTTTTTATGAAAGATAATGAAGTCTCTCAAATTCCATCAAAGGATGGTACGATGTCGTCGGATTTAAAAACCCTAAAGGTTAAGTCCTACTATCGGTTCATAGAATGTTTTGAATGAAAAGCACAATTAAGAAGTCCAGGAACAGAACTAAATATTTTAACTTTAAATTGAGGACTCCCAATTGTAGCACATCGAACACATTTCTGAACACAGCCTTTTTTTTCCATTTCAATTTCACATTTTGACCATAGCGCTTTTAAGAAGTTGAGATGAAGTGAGAAATGTAGGTATATATACGTGATAGGCGGATAAATAACACAAACAAAAACAAGAACACATACAAAAATAGTAATATGTACATTTACGTGACATTAATAAATTTAACTTTGCCTGAAAAGTTCTGTAGCATTTTTATGCTTACAAGTCAACAAAAATGAAAGGAACAACTTTTTTCTAATTTTTGTTAGTGTTTTTAGAAGAGCTGTATCTTTGTGATGAGTGGTCGTATTGAGTTGAAACAAAAAGTATTCTACAGCTTTATGTTTTTTGTTTCGAAATTTGTATGCAAAAATTTTTTCTTGGAGTACCGTTAATGCATTATTGCAAGAAATGACACGAGACAACAAATTATATATTATATTATGTTAAGGCCCTCATTTGTGCTTAGAATTTTTTGCTTGAGTTAATCAAATGTAATGGTTACCTTGGATACCTTGTTTATTCAGTTAAAATACAAAATACCTAGATTAAAAAAAAATGTATTTCCATACAATTTTCAAATTAAATAACTTAAGTTTTTTGGAAAAATGTACTTTTTATTTCATTCTAGTCAAGAAAGTATCAAACTAATGCAAACCTGTGAAAAAAGTCTACGGGAATTGTGGTTTTCTTATGTCATTTTGTTGACGACTACCTATTGCTTAAGAACAATACAATTTATTCCTTAAACTGGTTTGGAAGACTTTGAAAATTTGGTGAGGAAAAAACTGTTCGATAAATCAATTTAAAAACTTACAAAAATATTTATGCTTTAAAAGTCTACAAATCTGCAAACCAACGCAAGCCATGCAATTAATATTTGCAAACAAAAAAAAAAAAAACAAAAAAGAATTTACGGAAAGACGAAAAAAGTTGGATTTCAGTACTTTTTTGAAGGATCAAAAAAATAATTTCTACAAAACGCTTTCCAAATTTCCAAAACTGTGTTTGAATTTTCTTTTAATCAAAGCAAAAAGTATCCTTTTCGTTCAAAGTCAGATAAACCATGCAATAAAAAATTGAACGACAACAAAAAAAAATTCATTGACGCTGAATCAACATGGTGCCTGTCCACTGTAATTGATTGACTCAAAAAAAATTATACATACAAATGAGGGCATTAAAAAAAACAATTTTTGCCACGTGTCATTTCTTGCCATAACGGAATAACTTTACTTCAAGAAAAATGTTTGCAAAGAAATCTCGAAACAAAAAACATAAAGCTGTAGAATGCTTTTTGTTTCAACTCAAAACGACCACAAAGAAACAGCTCTTCAAAAAACAATAACAAAAATTGGAAAAAATGTTGTACTTTTAATTTTTTTGATAAGTGTAGATTATATTATTTGTTTTGAATATTAACATTTTTAGGTGAGGGCGGCAAAATTTAATACCGCTCCGGGCGGCAAAAACCCACGCTACGCCACTGATCTTAATCTACAATAAAAAACAAATGAATGAAAAAAGCTGTGTTTTTTAGAGACAAATAACTTTAAATTGGCAACACTTTAATCTGAAATCTTAGTTGATAGTTTTCTACCTCGTTGTTTTGAGGATAGTTTGGTTTGGTTTGACAATTACAGAAATATTGCTTGCGTCGTAAATTTGGTGAATTTGAAAACATTGCTATTGGTATTGATTCACATATTTCATTTGAATCTTTTTTCAGTAATGAATCACACACACTATAGCTTTGTCATCAATAGACAGATTTGATTCATTTGGAGCAATGATAATTCAAATATTATAACATGCGGAAGAAGTCACCATTTGGTGCGCTTTACGGGCCAGTGGAATCATCGGTTTTTGTTGGAATCAAAACTCATGATGGTCATAACGTTACAGTCAACAGTGGACGATATACACAGAAACATAATTATTTACCTAATTGTACCTCAATTAGAGAGCATTAATTAATGTTGTGCAACTTTATTAATTTACTCAACAAAAAAACATTTTCCGCGCGATTAATATCACAAATGTGGACCTGTTCACTGGCCCCCATCCCGTTCTAACGATTAGACGCCATTAGATTATTTTCTCTTGGGATATGATTGTAAAGTTGTATGTACCTAGAAGACGATAAATTAGAAACAATTGCGCGCTTTGAAGCCAACATTTGACGCGTTACTATCGAAACATAGCCTGATTAGCTGCGAAGAGTGTGTCTAAAATTTATCCTTCAGATTTCAGCATGTAAGCACTAGCCGCTGAATCCACATGCTCAAAATTGAGTACCTATAACATTAATACATAACATCAATTTTATAAAGTCTTCATTTTTAAATAAACTCTATATGGCAACTCTTAGAAAAGTTGTAAGACACTTTTACAGAGATTCAAAATCCCGCTGATTTTCTTTTCCTCTATTTCTTGAGATATAACATTTCATGCGTCAAAGGAAAAAACCCTTTAAATAAGTACAATTCTAAGTTCATTTTTACGCCAAAGTGACATTTGTGACTGGATTCAGCCAAAGAAGAAGATGTCAAAATGCAGGAAGACCCCAGCGCAGTACATACAAGCCAAGTCACACATAATAGATAGAGATACCCTATGTATCCTCATTCCATTTGGCCTGTCATTTCGATTGCCACTGCACTAAGCACATAGAGACATTGTCGTTATGACTGCAATAAAAATTATCGCAATGACGTATCCTATTAATTTTTTTCTTCTATCTTTTATCATAAGAATGTCCTTTTCGGTAAATTGGAATCCCTTATGTGGATATGATTGATGGGATGAGATGGCTTGTTCTAATCGCTATTTCTGAGGAGCTGGAGTTCCAAAAAATGCCTTCTCGTTGGTATTGTGTCCTTTTGTCAGGTTCCCATGGGGTTGCATCAGGAGCATACACCACTCTACCACTTCACTAGAAGAAGTCACTCACAATCACAACTATTCCTGGGGGAAGACGAAAAGAAAAAAAGATGCATTTAGATTATTATTATCATCACCAAGAATCCCACAGAAAAAAATAACCCAAGAAGTACAAACTACATACACCAACTCCAATGAATTCTTGGGGGTTGGTTGAATGGAATATGGAATAGAAAAGATGTAAGCTAAAGATGTTCTTTATGTTCTTCAATGTCGTTTGGTAATTTAGTGCTCTTTTGGTATTTATGAAGTTTTTTTCTCTGTGCTCCTTATATTCGTAAGTCTTTTTTTCACATCCCTTCAAGAAGAAAATGATATTCTTGGCGGGCGGTGTGGTGATATAGTCAAGTCGTACACGCTACACTGCGGCTTCAAGCCATACAAATTTGTTTTGGTGTAGCTAATTGGATGAGGGTTGGGAAATGGGTAACCCCCATCCACAGCAGCAACTATTTCGGTGATATATGATGACATACGAATTAATAGGATTGGCTTGTGGATTCAGACCAAACTACTCGTATATATGATATCACGATGGGTATAAACGGGGGAAGAGCAATGGAAAGGACATATATTTTTTGGGACCTGGAGCCAACATATAACAATTCGAGAGCATCAGTACACACGGTCTGTGTGATTTTTTAATATTGTAAATGGAATCAATAGCAAACGAGTGGAAAGCGATTTATTTTTTAGGATAATATAATCCTTTGACCCCGTTTTAATTTTGTTTTCAATTTTCTATTTTTTTTTTGTTTTTGTAAATTTTATTGGCAGATGTGCTGTCATGCATGATATGGTATGTGTGCAGTGAATGTCGATGCACTTAGTGAATTGTAATATTCTATCAGTAGATAGCGTAGAAAGTTTTTTTGTATAATTTCTATTTAAGCATAAAACGCTTCACTTGCGCAGCTGTTTGACAAATTGTTATTTTTTTTTATGAAATTTACATGAGAATCTATAGATATTGAATGAATAATGAAGACAGTTTTAGTGGGTTTTTTGTTTAATAAAATAAAAACATACAAACAAACAAAAAATTGTATCACATACAGCTGATATAGTCAAAGTGAATTAATTTGAAAACATTTTAGTCGGAATGGGAAAGCAATCAAGGGATCAGCTACTGATGCAAATGTTTGACATTCTCCTAGGAGTATTTGCTGTTTGTCGTTTTAGAAAAAAAAAATAGTAAATTTATTTTTTACGAGAATTCTTTGAATAGACGTAGATAATAAAATCAATAAAATTTCAAAGATTCTAAATTAAAACAAAAAATAAAGGCAAATAAAAAATAAAAATAATGTCAGGGAGAAAAATAGTTTAGAAAATATGTAACAAAAATTACAACAGATTTACTATACAAATGCATTGGTAAAAGTTGAAAAGGTTGACCGAACAACCTAACCCAGTGACCTTATTAGCAATGGAGCATGTCAAAACAATACCGAAACCCCCGTTAACTTGGGAGAAAAGTTATATGAGAAGTTTGGTAAAAATGCATAAATCGGATTGGCTTTGCCATTCCAGTCAAACAGCAGAAGAAGAAAGGGTTACGAGATTTTTTCAGAATTCAACCAGCTGGTGGACGTGCCTACTAGAATACCTGATGTTGCAGGTCAAACCTTTAACACCCTCGACTTGTTCCTCACTTCATACCCATAAAAATATATTTTGAGTGTTTTAGCTCCCCTTGGCACATCCGACCATTGTTTAGTATCGGCTTCTTTTTCGTGTTCGAAGAAAAAAAAAAAATACTGAATAGAACAGTTTGGCAATACAAAAAGCCAACTGGGAAGGATTCAACAACTTGTTTCGTGTTTTTAACCGGTCCATTTGCTATAGATGGAGACGTTGATGCATGTGGAGACAAGATAACTAATGTCATCTTAAATGTCTTGAAATTCTTTGTTCCTCACAAAACAAAGAGTATCCAGCCTAAAGAAAACTCTTTCCTTAAGAGTAAACACTTTTGGTCATTCGTTAAGAATATTAATAATTCGACATCGTTATCGGTTTCCACGCTCATCTTCAATGGTAATCCTGTCGTCCGTTCAATAGACAAGACCCATGTGTTTGTAGAACAATTTGCCGCTAACTCTGCTCTGGCAAATAGCGACAGGGTTCCCACATGTACTTAAGATCTTCCTTTTCTCTTTGGTCCAATATAAATGTTCATACCCTTACAGTCTCCCAGAGTTCTGATGGTGTAGCATCTATTGTCTTGAAGATGTGTTCTCAAACTTAAGCGAAACCACTGGCGTAAGCTTTTTTACATTACCTATTCCTTAGGCCACTTTCCTTTTGGGTGGAAAGAAGTATTTGTTCGGCCAATCCCCAAAAAAGGCGATTCATCTTTTCCTTCCAATTACTGACCAATTGCTCTGACATCCATTCTTTCCAAGGTCATGGAAACGCTGATTAATCGTCAGCTTATAAAATATCTTGAACAACGAGGGCTTCTTAATGACCGCCAGTAAGGCTTTCGTTGCAACAGATCCACTGGTTATTTGATGGCATTTCTCAGCGAAAAGTAGAATCAATCATTGCATCGTTTTGATGAAAGCCAAATTATTGATAGAGTTTGGCATCAAGCTATTTCATCGGAAATACATGCTTTTGGAAAAACGAACCACTTTTTCACTGAATTAGTAATAACCTTTCCGACCGTTCAATCCGACAGTTTAAAATCTTAAGTTCACAAAATAAATTCTGGTGAACGTGAAAGTTCTGTATTGTCTCCGAAACTATTTCTTTTCTTCATAAATGTTCTCTTATCTGAAACTACTATTCCACTAAACTGTTTTGCTGATGATAGCTACCTTTGTTTTTCATACTCTTTTTCCTTTCCAGATTCACCTCCCTGTCTTTCAAACGTGGATTAGCAATGGTAGAATATGTTAAGCCTATTTTATTCAGATTTAAACAGCATTGGCAAATGGCGTATTAATTATCGTGTGGAATTTAATGCACCCAAAAAACTCAAAGCTGTCTTCAGGCGTTAAAGCGAAATATACAACCTTTACCATTATACATGAATGGAACTTGCATCAAGGAAACTGAAAACCTTTCGATTCTTGGTATGTGCGTTACTGATCAACTTTTGTGGAACTATACAAGATATTGCAAAAAATGCTGTAAAATTCCTAAATTTCCTTAGACTTTATGTAAAGCATACCAACATATGCCCAAAGCTAGAGTATCACTCTCATATCTGATCAGGTGCTTCCAAAACATAATAGCACTTGGTGGATAGAATCCAAAATAGAACTTTTAAACTGATAGGTGACAGATCAATGTCGGCAACATTTGTTTCAGTGGAACACCGTCGAAGTGCTTCTTGCATATCACTGTTTTATCCCTGCTTTTTCGAAAGTTACTCTATCTCTACTTTTTAAACGTTACTCTGTTGAAATCAGAGAATATGAAGTAAAGAAGTCAATCCTCAGCTGTCAATTTGATTTGCCTACAAGCTGGAAGCGAACAGCTGATGTATTAGATTTGCAAAGTATTAGTGAAAAGCAGTGCAAAACGCACACATAGAATCAACAAGTCATTCAGCACATCATTCAGCACAGGTCTGGTTGTTGTTGCAATTCACATCTATTTCTTCGACACGAAATGAAATTACAAATACAACAATGTAAACAAATGGGTTTTGGGGGGTGAAACGTACGAATGATTGGCTTCTTTATTTGATATTCTCTGGTTGAAATAGCTAGCTGCATTCCACCCATAAAACAATTTCAGTGTAATACCCGCTCTGCTAGGAATGCTCATTAGTATACCCTTGAGCCTAAATTCGGACGTAGCGTCAAGTATAGAAATTCTTTCCTTAGCCGTACCATACGAATGTGGAATTCCCTACCTTACTCTGTTCTTCCTTCCCATTTTAATATCCAGACGTTTTAAACTTATCAGCGATATCTCTAAAAAAAAATCGCCACAACTACTATCCAAATTGGGGAACTCTAAGCTATAAACATATATTTACAAACCTCCAGCTACGTCATGGCCGATTATAACTTACTTGACATTCTTAATCAACCAACGGTTTCCTTTGGTGACTTTAAAAGCCATCATAGCTTGTGGAAATAATGACAATGAAGATAACTAATAAATGGGTGGATTCACCCTACCTACAAATTTAATTTTCGGAGCCAAAGATACTTTGACTTTTTCTCCCATATATGGGGAAAAGGCAACAACCCAGGCTTCGTTACCGTTATACGGAACATCACCCTCTGTCAGCTTATAAAACAGTGTTTTCAAAGTTTCCAAAAAGTAAAGACCGCTCGGTCATAATCGACGTACGTCGGTATATAGATACCGCACTTACTGATTCAGTTCAAAGGCCATAATGGAACTTTTCTAGGGCCAATTTGAATAACTTTGCCAGTGAACTCAATTTATGCTTACGGAGGAAACACAATAGAGAGAGAATACCTCTCAGACCAAACCGGGAAGACTGGAAAATAGCCAAAACTATCTGTTCAGGCAATAGGATTGAATGGGCAATAAGCACCTTTCAACCTTTCAAGTCACCGGGTGTAGATGGTATTTTTCCAGCCCTTTTACAAAAAGGAAAAGAGGAATTAATGCCTTATCTTATAAAAATACTTCAAAGTAGTATTGCACTTGGGCATACACCAAGTCTATGGAGAAGAGCCAAGGTAATCTTTATCCCAAAAATTGGGAAAAAAGATACAACACATCCAAAGTCCTTCAGGCCAATTAGTTTAACATCCTTCTTACTGAAGACTTTGGAAAAGGTAATTAATAACTTCATCAGATCAGAAGTATTAATTAACAAACCTTTAAACCATCGCCAGCATGCTTACAGAGCGGGAAGATCTACAGAAACCGCCCTGTATGAACTCACAAACACCTTACGTATGGCCTTAGACTCCAAAGAAACGGCCTTATGTGCGTTCTTGGATATTGAGGGCGCCTTTGACAACACCTCACATGAAGCCGTTAACAGGGCTTTAGTAAGGAAGAGTGTTCCCGTCACTATAATCAGATGGATAAGTGGTATGCTAGGCACAAGAACTGCGGAAGCTTATGCAGGACATAGTGTCCAGACAGTCATCACAACAAGAGGCTGTCCACAGGGAGGGGTTCTATCACCCTTACTGTGGAGTCTTGTAGTAGATGAATTGCTGGAAAGTCTATCTTCTCAAGGAATACGCTGCATCGGTTTCGCCGATGACATTGTTATAACAGCTTTGGGAAAATTCGAAGAAACTCTCTGTGATATTATTCAGAGAGGATTGACAATAACAAGAAAATGGTGTCTATAAGTGGGATTGAACATTAACCCCACAAAGACAACGATAGTCCTTTTTACTAAAAAGAGGCTTCTACCAAGCATGAAACCTATCCGGTTGGCTGGTGAAGAAATCGACATCCAGAAAGAGGTTAAATATCTAGGTATTACACTAGATAGCAAACTTCTCTGGAACAAACATGTCGAGACAACTGTCGGAAAAGCCACAAAAGCTCTCATGATATGCAAGAGACTTGCAGGTAAATCATGGGGCTGTAAGCCAAATATCCTGAGATGGATGTGCACCATGATGGTAAGACCCATCATTACCTATGGGGCGGTCGCATGGCACAAAAGAACCGAACTTAGTACAGCTAGGAAATCACTAGATAAGGTACAAAGGCTCGCATGCATTTGCATCACCGGTGCAATGAGAACTTGCCCTACAGCAGCTATGGAAGTCATTCTGGACTTGACCCCACTACACGTGGCCATAGATAGTGCTGCTAAGGGAGCCATCATGAGATTTGCAAGGGAGGGAACTGGGACGGGGAAAATCATTGGTCTTAGGGAAAGACACTCGATTTGCACGTCCACAGAATCAAACCTTCTTAACTTCGTTAAGAACTTTCATACGGAGCTAAGTAGCAAAAAAGAGTGGGTAGACGAAGACGTAAACTACACTATCTTAAAGCAAATACCATCAAATGGTATACTGATGGATCTAGAACGTCTGAGGGGACTGGGGCTGGAATTTTTGGGCCTAGAACCAAACTTTTCATACCGATGGGACAGTCCACCAGCATTTTTCAGGCAGAAGTTAATGCCATAGGGAAATGTGCAGAAAGAAATCTCGAAAGAAAATATAAAAACCAAAATATTGCAATCATGTCAGATAGCCAGGCCGCACTCAGAGCACTAAGCTCGTATAGCATTAGCTCTAAGCTGGTATGGGAGTGTGTGGGCAGGCTAAATGAACTGGGCAAGAATAACTATGTTACTCTTCACTGGGTACCTGGGCACGTTGGCATACAGGGCAATGAAGAGGCAGACTCCTTAGCAAAAAAAGGAGCAATGTCACCCATAATGGGGCCAGAGCCTTATTGCGGATTAGGAGAAAACGTGATTAAAAACAAAATCAAAACAACAGAGAGGGAGAAAAGATCAAAAACCTGGAAAGAGCTCCCTAAGCTGAGGCAGGCCAAACTTCTACTTGGGGATTACAACCAAGCACGATTCCAATCCGGCATCAGCTTAAATAGAAATTGACTTAGAATAATAACGGGATTCCTCACAGGCCACTGCAAGTTAAGGAGACACCTCCGAATTCTTGGCCTGGAAAACAGTGCCATATGCAGATTTTGCAATGAGCACGATGAAACCCCGAACCACATATTGGGTAGATGTGATGCACTTGTGCATCATAAAGACAAAGGCATCTGGGAAATCACCAGATAGAGGAGAAAGAACTATCCTCTCTAAAAGTACTCCAAATACTCAAGTTTCTTAAAGAAATCAATTTGGAGGATGAGCTGTAGAATGAGTAACCTCATCGAGCTCTAGTAAGGGGGCACAATAGATCTTAAGGTCGCAGTGCACTTACACCCTTAAACTAATTCATTCATTCATTCATTCCATCAATTACTAAAAACTATATGACAGATTTATAGGAATTGTAAAAGCAACCGCCAGAAAACATATTCCCCGTAGATTTTGGAAGGAGTATATTCCTGGATGCGGACTGAAGAAAGTGAACAAATCTATGCGGACTTTGAAGCATCTACAGACTCGCTAGTTGGCCACGAATTGCTAAAACCACTTGACGAGGCTCGCAAAAATATAACCTCAACTTCACGCACTCTAGCAGAAAAGCATGGAGCCTCCTAGCAAACTTATCGGGGAAAGAGCATTTCAAACACGACAAGTTCTTGTATCGACCCAAATATGTAAGGTAGCTAGCTGCTGCAGTAGACGATTGCCATGCCTCAAGGGAATCTCAAAAGCAATACCCCACAAACATTACAGTTCTTTTTAGGAATTTTGCAACAGAAACGTTCAGCACTTCTAAAACCACAATATAAAAACAGCGCAAGTGGGGAGATTCTATGCTATGCTACCCGAGTTTCTTGTTGTGCAAGTTGGGAAGAATATAAGACGGTGGTTATAGGAGAATACGACAAAAATATTCTGAAAACAGGCACAATAACGACAGCGTTTACGCGAACGAAAATCATTGCTATTCTCAAACCAGCGAAATTTCCTTTCACTTCCCACAGAAGCACCAAATATATTTTTTTTTTTTTTGTTAATTTAATTCTTCTTATTTCCATTTGCATACCTTTTATACAACCCAAATTCCATTCAACTCCCTCAGCGTGTGACCTGACGAAATAAGATCTCCAATTAAAGTTCAAGGTCTTGCTAGGCCTCCGCTAAGCGTCGACTCATCCGCTAGCCGTCCGCTAGGCATTCGCTAGGCGTCCGCAAGGCGTCCGCTAGTTCTCCGCTAGGCATCCGCTAGGCATCCAGTAGGCCTCTACTAGGCGTATACCAGGCGTCTGCTAGGTGTCTACCAGAGGTCCGCTATTTCTCCGCTAGATGTCCGATAGGCTTCGCGTCAGCTAGCCTACGCCTTGTATATTTACTACTTTGCGTAGATAAATAAATAAATTTGATGGCACAACAGCTCGTGGAGAACAAGGGCCTAGTGACATACAACTCTCAACCATTCATGTGTGCGTATTGTTGGCAGGAATGAGGGGGACCTAGAATTTTTTGACGAGTCCGAACGGCTAGATGAGAAGCACTTATTTATGACAAGTATACTCTTTTTTCTTCGAGGATTTTTCAGTTCCTCGCCAGAGGCAGTACCTTAAGGAAAAACATTTCTGTTTTTTTTTGTAGGTCACAGCAGCTGGGAATTGAACCCAGACCTTCGAAATAACAGTCCAATGCACTAACCATTATGCCACGAGGTACTTTGCGTTAATAATTTTAAGTTCCCTTCAAAAAATGCAGCAATACCGAAATTTTACTTAAAATAGTAATAATCCAAAAAAATTAAAAAAAATCATTGGAATCAAAATAAAATCGATGAATGATTTTGGAATGTACGTAATTGATTTTGTAAACATAAAACAAATCTAATAACTTTGATTTGTACCTACCTACGCATCTACTCAATACAAAAGGGTTAAGCAATGAACATCCCACTTCAAAGCTGCTAAATAATACCAAATATTTATAAATTTAATCATTTCTTCAAACAAACTCCAAGAGGAATCTCTTCTTTGCCTAAAATCTATTTCCTATAATATATTTTATAATGAAATTCCTAAAATTGCTTTACTTTAATACTCCCTACCTAACCAACATCCTACAAATCTTTATAGAAATTTCAAAGCCATCAAAGCCTACTCAAATTTCTTACATTGCCAATAAATCAAAAACCCATCAGAGAGAAAAAGCATTAAGAGAATTTAGTTTTATCCAACAATCAATCGAACTTTGATGGTTCTTTTTTCGAACAGAAGAAAAGAGTTTTTCGTTATCCTTTTTGTTGTTTAAGAAAAAAAAAAACATGCATATGAGTTTGAGCACAAGAAAACCCCAACGACAACAATAACAAACATTGCTGACCTTTTTTTCATTTTTTTTGGGGATCTTCTTCGACATACCTACATACCTACCCCCAAAGATGTCATATCAAATCATTTCACATCGATTGAAGTCCAATTTTTATTCTTCAATTTATTCACGCAAGGAGATATAAACGCCCATATCTACAACTCAACCTCTTCGTTTCCACTTTGTTCGTCCTTATTGTACTTTTTTTGTTGTATTTCGAATCATGTTTGGAGTATATAACTCCACTTGTCGGTTGTTGTTGTTGTTGTTTTAATAAAGGTTGTTCTTTTTGCTGTTTGATTCCGAACAGGTACAATTTGTCAAAACAATTTGATATCCTTTCGCTTCACCTCTATCAAATATTGCTTAACTTTAGGATGGAAAAAGGTTATAAAAGAATTCTCTTACCGATACAACATTTTATGAAAAATGATTTGAATTTATCGATAAAATGAAAAAAAAAATCAAACGAAATTTGAGCAATCGTGATGAACATTTCCAAAAACAACAACAATCGATGTTCCTATTATTTCTTCCATTACAACATCAGAAATATTGTTTTACAAAAGAGAGAGGAAAATTTGAGTAAAAATATCGACGTTTAACAGCTCCTTGGGAATGTCCTTTTTTGGCATATTTTGATTCTTTGAATATTCAATGATTAAATGATGCCTAAAAAAAGGAAGCAAGGAGTAGTATTTTTTATATTTTAAAGAACAATTCCCGAATGTTCATCTTCAGTTTCTTGGTTATTGAATTCAAGTTAGTGAAATGAGTGTCCTTTCGCTAAAAGTTAGTTGCTATTTTCATGCCTTGGTTGATATTATAACATCCTTCTAATATTACTTAATACGACTGTAATTCATAAATATCACACATTTTATATACTGTCTGTGTTTGTATGTACAATAGACGAGAGGTTCATAGGTATCCATGTTATCCTTAGGTAGCTTTCGAGTTATTAGACATTTTCTAGATTTGGGGGGGTTGTGCAGGCAAAGAACATACAGGAAAAATGAAATTCCAACTGCCATTTTGACAATTGCGTTACACTACCAGCCACATTTATGTGTTCTAGTGAAGAAAAGAGGAGGGATAAATCCCGCTTTCTCACTATCTACAATGTCCCATGTGTCACATGTAAACCGTATACGAAGGCAATATCCCTTTTTTTTTATAGAATTTCATTGTCTTGCTAGTGTCTATCTAGCTGTCTGTCTGGAATGTTCTATATATTTACACAGTCACACATGCATTTAAACAAAGTGTGCAATGGAGGGCAAAGGAAAATCTCTTTCATAGCAGCGAGGAGACTTTTTGCAATTTCTCGCCAAAGCTCACGAGAATCTGCACTTGCATTTAATGTCCTCTGATAGGATCACTTATTCCTGTTCATTATACACATATTCTTTTATTTCATACCTAGGTAGGAAAAACCCATGTGCAAGACACATATTCTTCGTATATAATTGCACAATTGGGAGTAGAGTACTGTGATTTATCCCCACTCCCACCAATAACACAGTAATAAACCGTAAAACATTTAAGGCACCCAAAAGGACCTCTTGTCGTAAATCAATGCCTCATCCTTATTTGCAGTCGGAATGACGACATTCATTCTTTCAACCACCACCGCACTTCGCCATTGCCATCACAACTCCATACCCGCCCTAAAAGTCATGTTACATTGTCATAACGTCAGTTCTTTAACTCCTTTCAAGCAAGGATTATACTATGCTCGGTGTATAGTTATATGATATCGTATATGGTATAGTTGATTCGGCACAGAGGCAAAAGCAAGCAGTCCTTTTGATACTGCCCTATGGGGGGGAATTTACTGTTAATTAGCGGTTAACTAACATGAACTTACTGTGCCATAAACGTTTTGTGTTGGAATTCTGATAGGGGATACTGTTTTTCTCATTTTTTTTTTTTATTTATGTGTGTGCTTTTTTTTTTTGAAACGTTGCTTCTATACTGACGGCGGGTGCGGTATTTTATTTTATGTTTGAAAAATGAGTCTTATATGGGTGATAGAAGGGCTTTTATGGCATTCAGGAATTATTGCCGAATAAATGCAGAAAAGTGGTGTTTTGAGGAACTAAATCAATTTAAAAGGTTATTTTTCTTAAAAGTGAGATAAAAGGCGACTATTTGGGGATATTTTTGGTAGAGGCACAGTGAAGATAAATTTTTACTTTTTTAACCAACAATATTATACCTATAGAGGCTTTTGCTCTTTTATATAAATCTTACTATAATAGCTTTATAAGTTAGACTTTTAAAAATGTTCATCTTTATGACTACCTTACCTTCATAAGTAAGATATTTATTCCTGATACATTTCAAACTTTTCTTATTGGTATGTATGAAACCTAAGAATTATAATAATTATGATGTTAAATTAGGTATTTATAAGTTCTTAAGTATATTTTCTTGTAGATTTCTTGAACTGACTCCTTAGTGAAGTGGAAGGAACCCTTTAGAAAATGTGACGATAGAGTACTGTGTTTATTATAGCAGACTATACGGACAAAAAAAATACCTAATGTAGTTACTTCTATGGATGATTCTCTGCAAATTGAAACATTTCTTGTCTCTACTGCTTATTGTGTAACTTAATGTACATTTTTCTTATTTCTGGCTTGAATAAGATAAATGAAAGATTAAAACTCGACAATCTACAATCTACATTCGATACCAGGAAACATTTTCTACTTTTCGTGGAACAACGATCCACGAACTCAATGGATTTATTTAATCCAAAAAATCAAGAGAGATGACGAACTGCCAAACACAACTGACAACACATAAAGTGCTGCCACCTATAGTAGCTCAGAAATCTCCTATCCACCTCTTTCCTGCTATCACCTCGATTAATGATGCCTTCTCAAAATTTCTTCTTCACTTCGAATCACTATTTTTTTCTTTACACTTTCTCGACAACCTCAAAACCAAAAATACTTTATTTCAATCTTTCCTTTCTTTAAAATTTTACTCGGCTTTTCAAAAAAAAAAGAATAACATCTCGCTTGTAAAGTTCTCCACAGAGTGCACTTTCCATGCTAATTCTATTGTCTCCCTTGGCCATTCTACAAACATTCATACAACCATCCAATCGTTTTCGAGATCTCCATAGTCACGGGATCACGGCTTCCTGAAAAGCTAAATGCTCTCCTCGATAACCTCCGTTCCTTTGTTGTTGAATCTCTTGGAAACTTAACTCTCACACACATATTCAATGACTCAGCAAGTTATTGGATGTCTTTCCAGAACTTGAACTTGCCGAATCTGAATGATGGCCGAGCTCAGAACCCTTTCAACTAAATTATTCGAGAAAAAAAGAATTGAATTCGGCAAAAAGTTCCTTTTAGGCATTCTCCAATAATCGCAAGTGATTCGAAACGCGAAAGCAATCTTTCCAAAATCTAATATTTCGAGGTGAGAGAGGAATTTATATGATGAAATCCTGAGATCTACTTAATTTTTCTTCTTTTTTTCTGTTAATTCCGATAGATCTATTTTATTACTATTTTAATAATGTAACGAAGTGTCACACTTTTCTCTTCCCTCCTCACACCGAGTGTTCAACAATAAATCACCGATCCATTACTGCCCTTTTCTAAATACACCCACCACCATCAACATCAGCAACAGCATCCCACATCAACTACCAGCACCCTATATTAGCATTTATACACTTCATCACCATGCAAAACCGAACCATCAAATATCCACATCAATATCAATAATCAATATACGCCCGCCACCCTCCACCAAACGATCAACAGCCACAGCATACAGAATTCCATTGTATACACTCTGATAAGCAATAACAACTGCACACTGCAATCGGTGCTGCTGACGCCATACGATCTTACATTTGAGTTCCTTACAATTCACACTGTCTTGTGGCACAAAATTCGTAATGAGGAGGTGTAAATTTCCGAAAGAGTTGAAGCTTGTTACCTCGAATTAATTCCCAATTATTAATTAATAATTTCGTATTTTAGGAGAGTTAAGTTTCCAGGGGATCCTCGTTTATAGTAACCTTGAAAAGCTTAGGTCCTTTACTAACCTTTTTGTTCTCCCTTGGACTAGCCTTGGGCTGGAATCAGATTCCTACCGTTGTTCTCCCTGCCTGCTCTTTGGAGTTTGTTCAGGGCTATACCCGTTGTTCTCCCTGGGCTAACCTTGAGCTGGAATCAGATTCCTACCGTTTAATCCCCGGTTCGCTTCTGCTAAGTGAATTTTGTGGGCAGAGTATACCCCTGTAGCTCTACAAAGTCGAGCCTAGATTTATATGAAATAACGTGTTAGTTACCTTAAGAAACAAAGTTGTATGATTGTAAGCCTCTTCTTATTAATAAAGAGAAAATATTATAAAGCTAGGTTTTGACCCAAGTTCTTTCCTTCCTAACCCGAGTTTTATCTGCTTTTCATCGGGAAACCCCCAAAGTATATTGAGTACATGGTATGATATTGCGCATGTCGTTATCCTATCTCTCTCACGCATTTTGTCAACTAGTTACGCAATTCTCTCTGCATTTGTTTTTGTTTTCTGTTTTTGATTTGTTGGTGTCTTTTCTACACGTTTTTGTCCACAAGTGACGTAGATGCGCAGATCGAAAAAGAAAATCAACTTGGAATAGCATACCATGTATTCTGTATACCTTGGGAAACCCCTGGACTTCGGCGAACCTACCTCAACCTCGAAAAAAAGCATCACAATAAGTTAAATCTTAAGAATTAAAAAGAAATTATCAACCATTTTAAGTTAATGATATAACTTCGATAGTTTTGTTCGGATCTAAATAAGAGTCCGCCTGACTCGCTTTCTACTTTAGCTCATCCGTTGCGTTGGTACATCGACAAGAAACCGCCCGCCTTCTTGATAGTTATAGTTGGTGAAATTTGTACCCTTGAGTGGAACAGTACTTAATTCGTTTATCAATCGAAATCTGTTTATGTTACTTTTTCAAAATACTTTAGAGTAGGTCTCTGGATGATGGACGCTAGGTATCTACTGCCTCTACAAGCATTTTGGAGCCGCAACGGAAATGGAATGGCTAAAAATGATCATTGATAAAGAATATGCAGGTGAAACTTGTTGTGGTAAATTTTACCGCAGCACTACTTATTCCAAATGGCTTGGAAAGCTGCATTCGAAATCTCAAAAACATGGTCCTTTCCTTCTTTTTATTTGAATATTATCTACCGCATGACAACTTAAAAACAAATATTTTACTTTTGTACAAAAATAACGGTACCTACCTACCTTACAAATATCGAAAATCTCATTTTTTTTTTTTCAAAAACGATTCCTACGATTTTGAGAAAATTTTTCTGTGCTCTGAAATTAGAACCGAAAACAAATTTGAATTTGTATATACCTATGCGTTTACCAAGTTGAATTGCCTTAGAACTTCAATTTTTATCGATTTTAACGTCCTTGTCGAGTGCTGCTCTTAGCAATTGCCTGTGATATATGTATATGTATGCAACTAGGGGCTTATTTCTCTTCAGAAGAATTTTTTTGACAAACTTGTTTAGATCAGAATATTAATTTTTTTACTTAAAACAGAATTTTTAATCCTTGCCAATTTGGCTTTCAAAAAGAAAAACCGGCTGAAGATGCTAAGAAACAAGAAACAGTATACAGTTGGTTTATCTTATGCCTTTGTTATAATTAATCACAACTAATCTGCTGAGAAAATTGGAAAAGGTTGGCTTTCGTGGCCTTATGCTCAATTTGTTTAAGGTCATATCCTTGGAATAGGTCGCAGAAGGTGAAAATGAAAGAGATAAGGAGTGAAATTAATTTCCTAAGCTTAGGTATACGGTATACCCCAAGGCTCCGTTTTGGGACCAATTTTGTTACTGATTTACATCAATTCACTAGTTGCACTAGATTTTCGGGGTATACCTACTGCATTTGCAGATGATGTTGGGTTCTCGTATGACTTAAACAGAAGCTTGAATCTAATTTCCGATATTAACTACTGTGATCTTCAGCTATTATTTGTTGGTTGAGGCCGTAGTCCACCCTGGACTGTAAATGCCATCTAAAGTAAGTAAGGTAAGTAAGATCTTGAGTTATTGGGAATTGGGTTTGCAGATCATAATTTGATTATTTGTTCCAAAACTAAAATTATATTTTTAGCTTGTCTTCGTTTCAAAATTTTGAAATAAACACCTATTGCCATGCTCCTGAATGTCAAAGATATAAGTTGATTAACTGCAACTGTGTGCATGGTAATATTGTTCTCATACTTATTTCGATAAAATTAACTGTAGTTCTAAGGCTTTTTGTTTAAAAAGGTTGATGAATTTATATGTTAGGGCTCACTATTGATTCTAGACTGAATTTTTTAAATCACACGAATTATTTGAGACAAACTTAAAATTTGTATTACGAGCTCAGTACCTACTACTTTCAAGTCTTGAAATTTCATCTGACAGTAGGAAAAAAAAATGTCTTCTAGTAATGAAACATAAAATTTTCTTTTGTTACGGGTTAGTGTCACCTCACGCTCACCGATTTATGAATCAACTGCCTTAAAGCTAAGTTTCTATTTATTATTGAATAGCTTTTTGGAACACTAACATGCTTAGAGTTTTGATAAAGGAAAATAGCTACCGTTTTCTCAAATTGAGAAAAAGTTAACTATTGAAAGCATGGTTTTGATGTTTTGCAAACAAATTATTACTTTATGAGTCCTTTTCTGCTAGGTGGTTTCAACTGAAAAATAAGTGGCGATAAATTCAATTATTTATAGTTTCACTTTTAAAATGAAACATACAAACTTTTCAAATCGTCTAACGGTATTATTTGCAATTGTAAGTCATATTTTGTGATTTTTCGTTAAGGGTCGTTTGGTACCTCTACCCAATGAAAAGTTAAAATCGAAACACTGACGTAACTTGAGGTAAAAAATTTATTTTGCGTTTTGTTCATCTGAACGAAAAAATATTTAAATACTTTTGAAGAACATTTAATTTACTTAATTAACAAAGTGTTAGGGGATGTTACGATTCATACGGCACCGCAAAATAATAAGGGATTATTGTAGAGGAGTTCAACACAAGCGTTTTTTTTACTCAAGAGAGGATGTCTGTCGTCCTACCCCGTCTTGGAAGGAGTCACAATTCCTTAGGAAAAATATCTAAAATAAAAAAAACAACAATGTCAACACCTACTATATTGTACCTTTTTTGAAAACCAGAAGTTTGTTTTTATTAAACATTTTTTAATTTACCTATATTTAAGCATATAACTAATTGACACTCATAATTTTATGGATTCTAACGAATTTGTTAGATCAAAACCCACTTTTCTGAAATTATTTAAGTCATTCGAAAAATGTGTTTTTAGCTCAAAATAAAAAAGGGGCATATACATATATACATAGATGTTGTTTGTGCTCTTGCTAGTAAGCAAATCTTGAGTTTATCGTATTGAAACTTTATCAGGTAAATCCAGTTCTGTCTAGCAACAGCTTAAACAACATCTATGAATATACCCCAATATGTTTTGATCTTTTTACTAACTCCAAACTTTTCCAAAGGTGCATTATGGTACGGTAATATTAATATTTGAATTAATTTGACCTTTGAACCCATCACGCTGTCCTCATTCATCATCACCCTCTAAAGCGCTGCTTTTCCTTCAACCTTTATCTTTATAAAGATATATGGGTAAAGGCACTTACCCCAATGAATAAAATTTTTACTAAAAGCAAAGTTGTTCAATGTTCATTGACCCAGGCATCCCTGATTTCCTTCCTTTTGATTTTTTGTGAATTGAAAATATTTTTCAATGTTGTCTTTCATCCTTGAGTTCATACAAGTTTCCTAAGCTTTGCCAAAAAAATTATATCCATACCTATGCCCTTATAACATAAAAAAAAACACACAAAATCCACAGCCAAAAATAATGATATCAGTATCTACCTACCAATACATAGAAAAATGAATACCTCCTTGCCTAAGTACACCTGCGATGTACCAAAAAAAAATGGCTTTTCAGTGCAATGACTTCCGAAAAGGTAAAAATATAGCGCGCTAAAAACTAAACCAACCCTGCAGCCTGCATCACCGCACATCAGTCAAGAAATTTGCTTCCTTTCGTAAACTTCAAATGAACTCGTAATAGATAAAAGTTAAAAACCACAAAACCTCAATATTTATGTTTAAACTAAAAAACTAGAAATTAACAAAACACAAAAATACAGAAGTTGAAGAAATTTCACAAAGACAGTGAGGTAAGATGAATTCGGCTTTTCTTAGAATAAAGCAAAAAAGTTTATTCAAAATTATTTTTATGTGTAGCTATATCTCACAAGGATATAATATTGTAATTTATGTTCTTCATGGTAAATTGACTTTTGTTGCACCCCCGTCCTTTTGGCAGAGTATTTTCGCAGGAAAAATCAAATTCTTTCCAATTGCTCATTGCCATTACTTAAGGAGCATTATCCTTTTTATGAGTTCCGAGTATGAATATAATATACTTTCCTCTCTCACTCTATCTATGTGTTTTCTAAGTGTATCCTTATAACATCAACAATGTCTGCTTTGAATAAACGTAATATTAATTTTATTTTTCTGTTCATGGCGTGGGCGCTGAAATGATTTTTCAGTGTTATGTCCTGGTAAAATCCATACAGATGGCCCGTAGCCGGTCCTTTATGTTTTACAGAAAACCAAACCATGGAATATGGATAAATCCTTGAACAATTGACCACTTAAAATGGAAGAAGAAAAAAATTTATTATGAAAATGAAAAATTTAAGACTACAATGACTTTACCACTTGCTCGGGTGGATTTTATGAATAATTGATATGCGGGCAATTGGTCCTTGTTTCTACTCTTATTTTTTTAACAAAAAAAACATGAATTAGAAATTGATTCGCTTTGGTTTTCCTTCACATTCTTCTAAGTGTATTGGCTTAACGACTCATCCCGACAAACAATTATTACAGAACAGAGCCACTTTTCAAACAAAAAGGACCTCTCCCACTCAGCACTAATAAAACATATTTTTTGTTCAAATTTTTCTCCTTCGATGACTTTTTAAATAAAATTTAATTGAACTTACAAAATGATTACCCGACTCCGCAAGCCGGGGGACAGGCGGTAAAAAAAAAAAATTAACAAAAATATATGTAGGTATGTATAGCACAAAGAAAGATCAACGAGAAAGGCGAACAATGAGGCGAAGGAGTCTCTATTTTACAAATTTTACACACGAGTGCATATCCTTTTTGTTATATTATTACGCTGTTGTACTTCTTGTTCTCCTTTCTAATTTTTTTTTGTTGTTGTTATATTTCCAAGACAATTTAATAAGACTACAAAAACGACGAATAGAAAAAAATATGATCCTGTTGTACATTTATCAAAGGACTCTTGTTCCATGGTTCGGTTTGTTTCATTCTCATTTTCCACTTAATGTGTACAATGAATTCGAGAGTATTTTTTATTATTCTTTATTTTTGTGTTCCTATTTCTGTCCCTGTGATGATGAAGATGATGATGATGGTTTGTGTTTTTTTTTTTGTTAAAGGACGAAAAAAAAATTATTGAAAATGAATTGATTTCATCTATGGAATAAATAAAAGGACTCCCTCTTCAGAATTTTTGTTTAGCAAAGTGGCCCTATGTCCTTTATTTTTCTATGCATAAACATGAAAAATTGAGCCTATTTTTTGTTTGTTTGTGGACATTTTCGACATTCCAATTTCTTTTATTTATTTTTCATTTACTTTTTTTTTTTGGGTGACCTTTATGTAGTGGTAGAGTAGCAGCAGCAGCAGTGGTAGGTATACTGTATTTGTATTGACATAGGCAAACCAAGGAACCAGACGACAAAACACTTGACAAAAATGGGATTTGCTAATTTATTTTTTGTTGTTGTTTGATTGAATTAAGAATTACCTATTTTGCTTTTTTTCTATTCCTCTGTATATAGTTTCCAGGTAAAAGGATTTTTATTTTAGAACACGCACCCGGTCATGTGACAGTATCTAGGTATGCCTACTCTATGGTTATTGTGTGGGTTATGTTGAAATAAAATAAAAGAATTTGTCAAAATTTGATCACAAATGTCAAGATGCTTTGTCAAATGAGAAAGGAATTTGATGAATTTCACATTGAAATTCGTTGTCCTCGTGCAGGCTTAAATGTTAAAATACCTATGTATATGTCCTTGTTAAGGAATTAAATGGAATGAGATTATAATTTTTTTTGTAAATCAATTGTTGTGATACTTTACCTTCATTCTTATTAAAGAAGATGGTTTGATAAGCTACATATGTATCTATAGAATTTGTGCAAAATGTGGGCGAACAGATGGGATGTTGGTGTTTTGATCAGTTGTCAATTGCTTGAAATTGGATTCGAAAAAGGATACTTCCTGTTAAGTTGAATTTTAAAGAATTTACCTAAGATCCGAACGAGTGGGAAGGTGGGACTGAATTTAAAGTGAAATTTGAATAAAAAGGAAGGAAATTGAGAGAGTCGATATACCGAAATATAATATGTACAAGGTACATGTCCTTAAATAGAAATGTTAATCTACTTCAAAGATAAATAATTAATATGTTTGACATGACATTATAATTGATAGGTACCTTGGCATTGGTTTAATTGTCTGTCAAAACACACAAAATTTTTGACATTTTAGTACGTAGGTATTTTTTAATAATTGGAAAGGTAAACTGGAGCAAAATTTAAATTGGTACTGGTTACATAAATTTATGAGCAGAGTTATGCACCTGCCATAAATAAAACTATGTATATTCACTCCTTATAGAAATATGTAGTGAGCACATACATACATAGATACACTGTACTCATCTTAATTCATAACAATGACTTATTATTAGTTCTATGTAATGGGTACATTTTCATGTAATCACTATTTATTCGTGAGCCTCCTTGATTCTGAAAGTATGAAAATGTATTTAAATTGAAAAACGTCAAATCTTTTACTTGGGAGAGCAAGATTCCATAAGGTTGATTCACAACAGAGAATACTGGTACAAGAACAAACCTTAAATCGTTTTTTTTTTAAGTGTAACTCGAGCTAAAACTCAGAATATATTTATTACTTGGTAAAAATACAAATTGCTTGTATATATTAAAAACATTACCATTTGCGTTGAATTCATTTTTCACTAATATGGTGGATATTAAAGTATTTATGTTGTCATTACATATTCCACTGTACTTGATTCATAGTTATGTATTGAGTTCTTATCTATTTATTCTGTATTCACTACAAGTTTTAGCACCTAAGGAGTCCATGATAAATTTGAGTTAACGTTTTATTGGGTTTCATTTGGTGTATTTACTATAATGTAACCAGTACATGTCAACTGTATTCGGTACATAAAAGACTCACTGAACTGAGCTTAAGTCAATTTTATATATCTAGATATTTCCCTTAAATGGGAGCGATGAAATCCGGGCACGTGGTTAACATGCAACAAAAAAGATTATTTGATCACAGTTCAGACTGATTATGAAATTCAGTAGGTTCTGTACGTAAAATGCTACTATTTGCTATTAAAATGGTTCGATTAAAATATTCATCTCTGCCTTCTGATCTTCTGAACATTATTTTCTGAACATTATTTACCATACCCATTACATAGAATTAAAACAACATATTGTGATGAACTATGATGAATCGAGTGTCTATGTATGCATGTACTTACTACATTTATCTGTAAGGATTCAATATAATTTTGAATATGGTACTTAATTCAGCTTCTAATTTTTTGGACCCAGCTCATACTGATTCCAAGAATTAAGTAGGTTCGGTATGAAAAATGCTACAATTTGATGATAAAATGGTCTGATTTAAATATTCTGACCTTCTGAACATTATATGTACCCATTACATATAGTTAATAACAACAAATTTTGATGAATCAAGTGTCTATGTATGTACTTACTACATTTGTAAGGATTCAATATAATTTTGTATATGGTACTTAACTCAGACACTAATTTTATGTAACCAGCACCGATTTCAAAATGTAATGACAACATGAATGGGTACTTCCTTAGATTTATATTCTGAGTAAATAAATTTTCTTTCAGTGCACCTTAACAATTATTGAGAAATAGTTACGCCTTACGCGCCTTAATGCCAAGTATTGGTTTCGTACCTGTGAAAGAATTCAATAGTTAAATTAAATCTATATAAGAAGGTTTTATAATACAAATTCTATATACTACTGAAATAAATCAGCCAAGTAGAAAACTTAACCTTCTTATATAGAAACTATGCCTGGCCCCGGGCAAAAAAACTTCCAGCTTAATGATTAGGAATTCTAATCTTGTTGGATATAGTTTACAGTGGATTTTCGTTGAAAAATTCATGTAAGTTGAACTGAACTTAATACAAATTGCGTCTGACAAAGCCCTCACTATGTCACTGATGAGTTCAAGTGAGTAAGCCGAACGAAACGCCAATTTGTAGGACTAAAGGCCATAAAAAGCTATTTTGAATCGTTAAATTAAATCTTTTACCCCCAGTTTCACAGTGTGAGTTTATATTTATATTTCATATTTCATATTTCAGCAGAACAATTGAACTCAGTTCAAGGTTTAAACGAGACTGTGAAACTGGGGGTTATTGTGATAAATGAAAAGTTTATAACAGGTTCGTTAGTGTGTCCGTCTATGCGTATGTGCGTATGTGTGTATATGCGTATTTGCGTATGTGCGTAATGTGCGTATGTGCGTATGTGCGTATGTGCGCATGTGCGTATGTGCGTATGTGCGTAATGTGCGTATGTGCGTATGTGCGTATGTGCGTATGTGCGTATGTGCGTATGTGCGTATGTGCGTATGTGCGTATGTGCGCATGTGCGTATGTGCGTATGTGCGTATGTGCGTATGTGCGTCTGTACATCTATGCGGCTGTGCCTTGATATTTTTACTGATTTTGCTTAGAATTTGGTCCATAGTTGTTTTATGTACATAAATCATTCTGCGAAAACTTTCAGGTGCAAGCCCTTAAATCATTATTGTTTTCATAACATAGTTCTGCGGACAAAGCTTAAATATCAATCCGTTCATTTATGGTCGTTAAATAGCAGTATGGCATCAATATGTTTTATTTTTTTTTTAATATTTCGAACACTCCTCCTTGTCAAGTGGTAATCTCGTTCTTTTGTAATTTTATACTAACAACTCTCAGTAATATTGTTTTTTTCAATGAAGGTAGGGTACAGAGATTAAAATGAGCGTGTTCGAATCAGTTCGAACAAAATCCAATTTCTGTTTATGATCGTTCATACTCGATCGTTCCGCCTCTATACTCGTAAGTCATTTTATCCACGAGTAAAAATACTCATAAGTCAAGTCAAACAAATTGATCGAACTCATGAGTATCTGATGCCTTCTATATCCACAATCAAAATTACTCATGAACAGTTGCAACAATTTTCGGGTACTCAAAACAAAGCGAGTATACTCGAAAGAAAATGGGTATTCGAAAATATCGTGAACATCATGAATAGCCAAGGGCAATGTGATCGTGGATCGGTCGTTGGTTTTGCATCATAGTTTGAGGACGGGTAGGTATATCTATATGTATTTATTTTTATCTATTCATTGTTTCTATGGTCGGTGGTTTCAATTTGCAATTTTGCAAGAAGTAAACTTGTTCCTGTTGTTTTTTGTTTGTATCTATTGAATAGATTTATTGGGACGGTAAGAAGATGCAACACATGATCGTCAATATCTGCGACAAATGTACTTATGTAGATTAGGTATTTATGTAAATAGTATATAGGTATGCGACCCTAATAAAAATGCGGTATGTATAGTGCTGTTTTTTTTATTTATTTTAAAAAAGGATAACTCTTTTCGTTTTTTGGGTCTAGGTATATTGTCTAGTGTTTTTTTAGGGATGGGTTGAATTATCAGGAAAAAAACTGGTCTCTGTTTTGTTTGCGAGGATGTTAAAAATATTTATGAATGG
The DNA here is from genome assembly GCA_963921185.1 of Dasysyrphus tricinctus. Classification (NCBI taxonomy): domain Eukaryota; kingdom Metazoa; phylum Arthropoda; class Insecta; order Diptera; family Syrphidae; genus Dasysyrphus; species Dasysyrphus tricinctus. The sequence goes on along the minus strand of OY992533.1, from coordinate 124,079,155 downwards.
GTCGATGTATAGGAAATGCAATTATGTGACACATAATCATCAATATCGCGACAAATGCCTTTTTGTATAAGTAAGGTATATAATATACCTACACACGAATGCCACATGATAGTTTGGGATATTGCGGTTTTAAGTCATTCATTTAAAAATGATATTTAGGTACTTTTGTCTGTACGTTGGAGATTTTTGAACGCCTTCAAAATGATATATAAAAAAATAGTTTTCAAAGCTGTAACATTTTTATATCCTCCATGCACTTTATTGCAAATACTTTCGGAAATCGAGAAAATGGAAATATATGATTATATAAAGTCTATAGTTACGACAGTGCATTCTACATCTGTTGGCAATGTTGAAGATCAACCATCTACTTCATCCAGTGCCAGAGAACTTTTCTCCGACTTTATGGTTGAAAATTCGACGCGAATTCCAATTTGAAGACAAATCCTATTTCACTAAGCGACGGCAATTTAAGAAGATCAACAATTTAATAATAAAATAAAAATAATATTCAATAAAGGCTTTTCTAAAAAACATTATAATCTTTTTAAACAGATGTATCTAAACTATTGTTTAAAAAAAAAGTTTCATAGCTTTTATTAAGTTTTTGTTAGTTTTTTCTTTGTTTTATTTATTTTCGTTCATTTTCTTCTCTTATATCTTTTTTTTTCATTTTATTTAGCTTGGATATCATTATACTTTTTTAATTCAGTTAAATAAAACAAGTTAAACAAATTTCATTTCATCTATTTTTATTATTTTGAAAACACATAATCCGAGAAACGTTTATTTCTCACTATTAGTCGAAATACTGAAAAAAAAAAAGAAATTGAAATTAGGTACATCACAAAAACCAACCACCATCCACCATCCACCAATCGACACAAAATTGCTTTGCCTACCCATCGTCATCAACAGACATCGAATACACATCTTCCGCCACGATTCGAGTATATTTGATCATACTGATCGTGAACAATATGGTCACAAGCACCTGACTCGTTTTTATTCGAAACCATTTGAACTCGGTTGCAACGTATACTCATCTGTACTCGTTTGATGAGTGTTCTGACTTACGAGTCATCATACTCATGAACATGAAAACTCGCAAACATTTTGGTTGTGTTGACTTTGTTTGTTTGAACTCGCTTTTTTCGAGTGAGTATTCAATGTGCATGAACATTACTCGACTCATTTTATTCTCTGGTAGGGTAGGACATACTCCCACTGTTTTCCATCAAAATTCCTTAATGCGTTAACGACCTCATTTACCCTTCCGACACCCTTGGCTGCATTATATCCATTTAGCCCTTGCCTCCAAAAAACCAATGATGTTAACGAGATTCAAATGTCCCATGTCATCAGCAGCTGCCATCTGCAGACTACAAGCTGGAATATCTGTCCTACAAGTATCAGAAGCAGCAGTATAAACAGCAACGACTCTAGTCCATGTTGCAACAGCTCCTTCGTCTGCATCAGACACAGGGCTCGTGCCGACAATCAATGTGGCGATACAACGTAGACACTCAAAAACGATCTAATGCAAGTCTACTACGATGACGATGACATTGAAAACTCCTACTTCACAGACGAGGAGTAAGTATAGCATCAGAGGAGGACCAATATGTAGTTGTTATGTCTGGCAAGCGACAACATCCTTTATTCTGACAGACAGGATGTTTCTTACCAAGAAAATTCAATTCAAAGGATTATATCAAAAAATAAAAGGAGTGCCAAAATAAATCACCGTTCCGTCAAAATAAACACACAAATTCGACACGCCATTAGCAAAAGGACTAAACCAAAAGACAAAAACAAAAAAAAAAACCGTCATAAAAATTATTTAAAAGGATATAAAAGACAATCTCCCACGTTTCTGTTTTTGTTGTGTCCACAACAAGGATTACCGCATTTTTCGCGCTATCCTAAAAAAAAACCCTAAGGAAATTATTTTTAATTACATTGTAGGAGTGTCCCTGTTTTATACTGTGTGACCCCCAGCTGGAGAGAAATTAATAAAAAAAAATCGGCCTGATTCACTCACTCTGTTTCAATTAGGATCAAAGGAAGACCAAAAAAGAAAAATGTTGGGGGTCGAAAACGCCTGTGGTTAGTAGCGTTCCAAAAAAAATGCGTCTTCAAAAAATATGTCTTTACGTCCTTTCTGGTTTAGACAAAAATGACTTAGAACCAGGGACCAACCTTTCCTCGGGCGCAAATAAGTAAATGTTCTGCAAAATTGACACGATAAATAGAAAGAAATCCTTTTTTTTTTGTTTTGTCTTTGGAATACCATATCGAGGATGTCCTTTCTTTTTTTTTTTGCAATATCCAAACAAAAAAGTATATAAATTTTCTCCAATGTCTTTGAGATCATTAATCCTAATCGTTGCTGTTGGCCCTGTGAATTCTTTTTTTTTTTTTTATTTATGACTTTGGTGTCGCCTCTCAATTTGACTTTGGAATTTTCTAAATCAGCCGTGGGGGATGCTCTTTCTCTTTTTTTCCCAATATCTGTTAATGGAGAAAATTCCTAGAAAACCTCGAGGGTTGGACGCGAGAAGTTAAAAACTTCTTTTGAAAAAGGATAGAAAATCTCTCTGTGGGTCGCTTAAAAATGTTCCATTTCATTTATCCATGTTATTTGTGTTGTGTGCCTAAGTCTTTTTGGGGCCCCTCAAGCTGGGTCGATTTTTAGCTTCGCTTCCTATAAGTCTCTTTTTTTTTCTTTTGCCTTTTGCAAAAAAGAAAACAGCCTATCATCGGCTCATTTAGGCTAAAAAGGTCCCTTGTCCATAGTCCATCATTATTTTTCTCTTTTTTTTTTCTTCGACTTTCCTTTCCTAAGAAAGTAAGAAGAAAAAAAATTGAAAATTTATGTATATCCTTCTTTAAGGAGAAAATTTAAAATTAATCTTAATTACCAAAAGGCTGAGTTGGCCTATTCTTTAAGCCTATTCCAGTTTGTTGTTCTATACATATATACATATTTTATGTGTACATAAAAACATTTCTTTTTCTTCTTTAAGTTTTATATATAAGTTGGTATGGGCATCTTTTTGGGAAGTTAGGGGCTAACTGAAGTGGAGTGATGGATGGCCTTGTTTATAAAATTTGAACTTTTCTCTGAACAAAAAAGACTCTTGAGGGTGAGCAATGGTTTTCTTCCTTTCGGACGGGATTTATTTGATAAAACTTTAGTCGTGGTTGAGAAGAGAAAAAATTGAAAAAAAAAGAATTAGGAAGGAACTTATAAAAAATATAAGATATTGGTACTTAATATGGAAGAGGTTATTTTGAAGGTTCTTTGAAATAGTCCAATAATATTTAATGAGAATATAGCAAAAACTAATATCAATTTTGTTTCCTTGAAACCAACAAAAATAGTGGATAAAGCGACTTTATTGGGCGCCACTTTTTAAGTAATTTTGAATTTCCAATTTTCTGGACAAATTGTAAACTATGTGTGAACGTCAGATTTGGCAGCAACAACTTCAAGCTAGTACAAGCTAGTCAGTTGCAGCCAGTATTTTCACAATAAACCTTCCAGTTTTACCCAGAGAAATAACGCAAACGAGGGTGACCTTAAAAAGCTTGGAGTGCGTAAATGAAGACTGAGGACCGGAATGGTTGAAGAAATGTGAATTTGTTGAAGTAAGAAATGAAGATTACAGCTAACTGTTCTACTATTTTTATTGTAAGTATGTTGCTCAACACTCTTGGTTCAGAAGATGTTCAAAACACAGAATTTCCTGATCTAGTTTTTGCAGTTCAAAGTGTCACCTTTTTTGAGAATTGGGAAAACGGTAATTACTTTTCATTCAACGAAAAAACTTTCAGCCAACCATATTGACAGATGAGATGGTACATTCACAATCAATTTTTAATGTGCTTCTTTGAACAGTTTAGCAACAAGGCTTCAGCTCCAACAGCTTTTTTGGACTTAAGTTTAAATATATCTATCTTCTATAAGTTCGATGAGCGGTGTTGGTTCAATCTGTCTGATCATTCGTTATACAGTTTGCAGAAATTATTTTTTCCATTCCATAGGACCCCAAGGACATACAAGTTCGGACCCTTGTACGTTTAACTGAAAAAAAAAAATTGAACATTTTTAACTCTGATGTAAATTTCGTGCGTACTTAGTACAATTATTGCTTTAGGACAGATTTCAATAAATTTTTGTATAATGAAGCTTTTAAACAATGTAAATACACCAGTCAAAACAAGTAAAGGACCAAATTTTTCCAATTTTTGTTAGTGAATTGAGTTGAAACAAAAATCATTCTTCAGCTTTATGTTTTTTGTTTCGAGATTTTTTTACAAAAATTTTTGCTGAAAGCACCGTTATTGCAAGAAATGACAAGAGATACAAAAATAATTTTTTTCCTCATTTCTATGGATAATTTTTTTTGAGTCAGTCAAATGTAATGGTCAGATACCTTGTTCATTCAGCTACATTTCATTTTTTTGTCGTAAAATTTTTTTTGCATGGTTAATCTGACTTTGAATGAAAAAAGATACTTTTTGCTTTGATTACCAAAATTTCAGTAAATAATGACGTCATAAAAATACAAAAACAGTTTTGAAAATCTGAGAAAGCGTTTTATAAGGTATTTTAAAGGTTTTGTAGAAATTAATTTTTGACCCATTTTCTTGACTGCTTGTGGTCTTTTCGTAAATCTTTTTTTTCTTTGCAAATATTGATTACATTGCTTGCGTTGGTATGCAGATTTGTAGATGTTTAAAACATCAATATTCTTGTCAATATTCAAATTGATTCATCGAACAGTTTTCCCTCAACGAATTTTCAAAATCTTACAAACCAGTTATAGGAACAAATTGTAGTATTCCTAAACAATGTGTACACTGCGCGTCACTTGTTTGAGGCCACTATTTTCGCAATCGTTTTTCTCGATAACTATCAGAGAGAAATATTTTTCCTGAAAATTTTTGATAAAAAAGTATAGTGTTGAAAGTGTAGTGCTCATACACTACCGGTACATGGAATCAAAACAATGCGTCATTCCATTCGGTCATTGGCTTTAGTAATAAAACTTGAAGTAACATTATATGCTCCGTCTGCATCCGCGGCCAATGAACAGAACTGCATTTCGTCTTTAGATTCAAATATACTCAATGCCATATGACGCTTCGAATTACTTTTTGTTTTGGTTCAATGTCCCGCTATGATATGCATTGCTTGTGCATGCATAATATCTATATAGGTCATCCAATGGATATGAATGAATTTGATGACACGACAAAAAGGTGTCGTACAATGTGATATGTATCTATATTCATTTATTAATTATTAAGAATTATGATGGTATGTATAATGTATACTTAAGTTCTTAGTGTGTAAGAAATTATTGGAAATTATTTGTGTATAAATAGGCTAAGTTTTGATCAAATAAAATCACTTTTTCGTTTTGGAAGTATTGCAATTATAATCGGCTCTTCAGCTGAAATTAATCGTCTTTTATTTAATTAATCAGATCGGCTCTTTAGCCAGCATTAATATTCGGCTTGGGGAAGCCTTATAATATCCCACGTAAATATTGTAGGTGAGGAAGGGCTTCCATCACATGGCGATCTTGCCAAAATAACCAATATTATAATGTCCAACAATTATAATAAAGACGAACTAAATAATCTATTCGAACAACTTAACAGCCCATATAACAGCCCATACAACCCAGGTAATCCCGGAGAAGAAATACCGGAGTACATTCCAACACCAAAAACGGCAGGTCCGAAGCCGTTGACGATAGAGGAGTACAAAAAACGTCAGAACAAATATACCAATCAACCTGAGGAACAGAAACAACAAGAACAGAAAAGAAAACGAGCCGGAGCAAAAGTCAAGCTAAGACAAGAAATTGGCAACCTATACAGGTTGGCTGGTTTGGCCAGAGGGGATCAAAAGAAAAGATTCCTGGAACAAGCCAAAAACTTGCAGAGGCAAGCGAATATAAAAAAAAAACTAATTTATGTAAATTTTAAATTTTCTTTCACAATGGGAGGAAAGTCATCAAAAGAAGAGGTCATAGTGACAAATAATAACAGTAATAATAACAATAACATGTTAAACTCAAATCTTCTTATCATAGATATGGTAATAATCATTTTGATAATATTAATAGTATACCTTTGCTTTAAAATTTGTAAACATTTTTTTAACAAAAAAGTCCAAAAAATTGTAACTAAGGAAGTAAAAAATCTGACTGTATAAAAAAAAAAAAAAAAAAAAAAAAAAAAAAAATATATATATATTTTAAAATAAAAGAAAACATTTAAATAAATTTAATGTTTGTGTAATAAAAAAAAAAAAAAAAAAAAAATACTAAAAATGTATACCTAAAGTAAATATGTTAATAATAATTAAAACCTTAAAACATATAATTGAAAATTTCAATAAAACTCCAAACAGAGTTTATACAGCCAATTATATACTTGAAAAAAAAACGGAGATCCAAAAATTGGAAGATGATTTCAATGAAAAATATGAAAAATCCGCTAAAGACTCAAAACAGCTGGCTTTGAAGACAGTTATAGATAATTTGTTAGAAAGATTAAAGGAAATACTAAACAGTAAAACAAAACTCGAGTGCAACAGCAGATTTCGCAACAAAAGTTGAAAAGCTAGTTGCAGAACTTAATTCACTACAATTATTAGAACAAGGAGATGAAAGTAGGGAAGTAATATGCAAAATAAATGATCAATTAGGTTTAAATGCCTTTAAGAATGGTTTAGAAGGGACAACAAAATCAACAGTTTTTTCAGCTAGGCCAAAAACACTCAATGAAGCAATAGATTTAGCTACAGAGATAGATTCGTCGAATAATTTTGCGCAGATTAGCCATTTCAGGACGAATAGCTACAGGGGAAGGTATCAAAATTTCAATAGAAACAATAATATTAGATTCAATAGAGGATATCAAAACAATAACGCAAGGAACAATTACAATAGCAATAACAATAACAATATCACTAGCAGTAACAACAGCAATAGTAACAATATGAGATACCATAACAACAACAGATATAACAATAACAGCAGGTTCAACAATAATAGATATAATAACACGAACTATAATGCACAAACCCAAAGAAGAATAAACTATGTTGAAGGTTCGGAAAACAACCAAGGAGTCTCCGAAGCCCAGAGAGACTCGGAACAGATTTTAGAAAACATACAGTAAAGGCAATCCTAAACATAAATCTCCAATTAACTAACTTAATATTAGTTCAATCTAGCATAACTTTTGGAAACCAAAAACTATTGATAGATACAGGTGCAGATATCTCAATCCTAAAAAGAAGTAGTCTAAATTCAGAAAATCAAATAGATACCGCAGATAAAATAACAATTAAAGGAGTCACAGACTCAGAAACATATTCCTTAGGTTCTGTTAAAGGAGAAATAAAAATCGAAAATAAAGATATTGAACAAAAATTTCAGATAGTAGATGACAATTTTCCAATTAATACTGATGGTATTCTGGGTAGAGATTTTCTTATAAAGAATAATTGTAAAATAGATTATGAAAACTTTACTCTATCAATTTTAATAAAAAATGATGAGTTCATTCTCCCAATGTTAACACAGCTTCCTAAGTCACAAAATATTATTTTGCCTGCACGAATGCAAACACTCCATCCAATGAATATTGAAATTGAAGAGGACAGCATTGTTCTAAATCAAGAAATACAAAAAGGAATATTTATCGCAAATTCAATCATTCCGGCAAAAGGTATTGCACAAGTTGCATTTTTGAACACATTGGAACAGGACGTAGTAATAAATTCTTTTAAACCTAATGTAACCCCCCTTCGTCATTTCCATGTAATTGATTTAAAGAAGAACTATGAGAAAAATAAAAAAGGAAACCAGTATGAGAGATTATTAAAAGAACTAAATATAAATATATCAGATAATAGAGCCAAACAATCCATTTTGAAAATATGTGAAGAATATGCTGATTGCTTTCATTTGGATGGGGACACTTTAACAGTAAATAATTTTTATAAACAAAAAATCTCTATGGCAGATAACAATCCTGTCTACATTAAAAATTATAGACTTCCACAAACACAACAAAAGGAAATTAATGAGCAAGTAGATGAACTTCTTAAGAATAACATAATCGAAGCCTCAGTAAGTCCATTCAACTCACCATTGTTGGTTCTTCCAAAGAAAGATTCACAAGGAGAAAAGAAATGGCGTCTAGTGGTAGATTTTCGTCAGTTGAATAAAAAAAATAATAGATGATAAATTTCCTCTAACGAGACTAGATGACGTTTTAGACACACTAGGCAGAGCCAAATATTTTTCCACTTTAGATTTAACTAGCTCCTTCCATCAAATAGAATTAGATGAAGAATCTAAATCAAAAACAGCATTTTCCACACTTCGTGGTCACTTTCATTTTAAAAGATTACCTTTTGGACTGAAAATTTCAACTAACAGCTTTCAGCGAATGTTATCCGTAGCTCTAGCAGGACTTAGTACAGAAGCATTCTTATATGTTGATGACATCATCATATTTGGCTGCAGTCTACTCCATCACAATGATAATCTTACAAAAGTTCTCCAAAGACTTAGAAAATATAACCTCAAACTAAATCCCAAAAAATGTAATTGGCTACAAACAGAAGTTACGTATCTAGGACATTTAATAACAAATGAAGGAATAAAACCAGATCCTAGAAAGTACGAAACCATTACTAATTATCCGACACCAATTAATGCGGAAGAAGTGAAAAGGTTTGTAGCATTCTGCAATTATTATAGAAGGTTCATTAAAAATTTTGCATCAATAGCTAGACCCCTGAATACTTTGTCAAAAAAAGGAGCTGTATTTTTGTGGACAAAAGAATGCGAAGATGCCTTTACTTCATTAAAAAATAAGCTAATTACTCCTCCTATCCTAAAATATCCAAATTATGAAGAAACATTTATAGTGACAACTGATGCTTCTAACACTGCACTGGGAGCAGTATTGTCACAAGGTGATATAGGTAAGGATCTTCCAATTTCTTATGCCAGCAGAAGTTTGACTAAGCATGAAGTCAATAAACCAATAATTGAAAAAGAACTACTTGGAATTCATTGGGCTATAAATTACTTTAGGCCATATCTATATGGAAAGAAATTTACTGTAGTAACAGATCACAGACCATTAGTGAGTCTCTTTACACACAAAAACCCATCATCAAAATTGACAAGAATAAGACTAGATCTAGCAGATTATACTTTTGACATCATTTATAAACAGGGTTCCATGAATACAAATGCAGATGCATTATCACGAATAAAGCTTGATTCAGAAATACTAAAGGAAATGATTCCAACTTCAAAAGTAAATATAATGACAAGATCAAAGTCAGCCAAAATAGAAAATGAAAGGATAAATAGAAAGAAAATAACAAATATAGAATTAACAGTAAATAATCCACCTATATACACTTGGGAATGTGGTTCTCTGAAAGAAGTAAAAAATTTAAGAAAATTAAAGTTTATTAAAGTGCTACAAAAACATGACGTATACCAGCGAAAATCCTCATCTAAACTAAGGTTTGATTCAGGAGAAGCTTGTACGCAAGTTCATGTAAATAATAAAAATGTAATAATAGAATACAGTGATAATCCGAGTTTCGACTTAGGTCTTATCTTGGAGAAGCTGATATTTAGAATGAATAAAGAGAACATAAAACAATTAGCAATTCCAAATAATGATACAATCTTTGAGCACATAAGTATAGATGAATTTAAAAAAGTATATAATAAATTACAACGAAAAGTTGAAGAAAATGCACAATTAAAAATATTAATATATACCTAATCCTCCAATAAGAGTTATTAATGACAAAGAGAAAGAAAAGATAATAGAGAATTTTCATAATACACCACATGCCGGTGGGCACTCAGGCATAAAAAGAACTATAAATAAAATTAAACAAAGGTATTGTTGGAAAAATCTAAACAAAATGGTTAAGAAATACGTTAATGAATGTACTACATGTGCACAAAGCAAACAAATTAGAAACACGAAAGAAAAATTAGTCTTGACAGAGACACCAACTACAAGTTTTGAAGTAGTAACAGCAGATACTGTAGGACCATTAAGGCCGTCGAATGATTTTAGATACATACTTACGCTACAATGCGAATTAACCAAGTATGTAGAAGCTATACCCATTAAAAGCAAAGATGCAAGCACAGTGGCAAAAGCCTTAGTAGATAATTTCATTCTTAGACACGGTAGTTTCAAAACATTAAAAACAGATATGGGAACAGAATTTATAAATGAAGTGATGAAAAATATTTATATATCATTTGGGATAAAGCATATAACATCAACACCTTATCACCATGAAACATTAGGTTCTATAGAACGGAACCATAGAGTGCTGAATGAATATCTTATTGCCTTTGCAAAAGAAGATAATTGGCATGAATGGATTCCATATTTTGTTTTTAGTTATAATACAACACCACACTCTAGCATAGGTATTTCACCATTCGAGTTAGTCTATGGAAAATTAGTTAAACTTCCAGAGGATCCAGTTGATAATGTAACAAAGCCTATATACAATATTGACGATTACAGCTTAGAATTAAAATTTAGATTAAACCAAATGAGAGTAATAGCTAAGAAATTATTAGAGAGAGCCAAAATAGAAAGAAAGGAATTAGTAGATAAGAATGCAAACCCATTACAATTAAAGGTAGGAGATAAGGTATATTTAAAAGTAGGAAATAAGAAAAAATTAGACAACCCATACAAAGGGCCATATGAAGTTGTAGAATTAAAGGGTGTAAATAGTAAAATAAATATAAATAACGAAATCAAAGAAGTACACAATAATAGATTAAAAAAAATAATAAACACAAAAAAAAAAAAAAAAAAAAATTTTTAAACAAAAATTTTTTTTTTTTTCTCTAAGAGAGTGAGGATGTAGTGCTCATACACTACCGGTACATGGAATCAAAACAATGCGTCATTCCATTCGGTCATTGGCTTTAGTAATAAAACTTGAAGTAACATTATATGCTCCGTCTGCATCCGCGGCCAATGAACAGAACTGCATTTCGTCTTTAGATTCAAATATACTCAATGCCATATGACGCTTCGAATTACTTTTTGTTTTGGTTCAATGTCCCGCTATGATATGCATTGCTTGTGCATGCATAATATCTATATAGGTCATCCAATGGATATGAATGAATTTGATGACACGACAAAAAGGTGTCGTACAATGTGATATGTATCTATATTCATTTATTAATTATTAAGAATTATGATGGTATGTATAATGTATACTTAAGTTCTTAGTGTGTAAGAAATTATTGGAAATTATTTGTGTATAAATAGGCTAAGTTTTGATCAAATAAAATCACTTTTTCGTTTTGGAAGTATTGCAATTATAATCGGCTCTTCAGCTGAAATTAATCGTCTTTTATTTAATTAATCAGATCGGCTCTTTAGCCAGCATTAATATTCGGCTTGGGGAAGCCTTATAATATCCCACGTAAATATTGTAGGTGAGGAAGGGCTTCCATCACAAAAGGGCTACTTGGGAAGTCGATAGGAATCTCACAATTTATATAAATTTACTGCAAAACATGGTTTAGAAAATTGCGTCACTTGATTGAGGCCACTCGAAAAATCTTTTTAAAAATTATCAAAAATACCCAAATGTCAACTTTTTTGATTCAAAATAGCTTTTTATGGCCTTTAGTCCTACAAATTGGCGTTTCGTTCGGCTTACTCACTTGAACTCATCAGTGACATAGTGAGGGCTTTGTCATACGCAATTTGTTTTAAGTTCAGTTCAACTTACATGAATTTTTCAACGAAAATCCACTGTAAACTATATCCAACAAGATTAGAATTCCTAATCATTAAGCTGGAAGTTTTTTTGCCCGGGGCCAGGCATAGTTTCTATATAAGAAGGTTTTATAATACAAATTCTATATACTACTGAAATAAATCAGCCAAGTAGAAGACTTAGCATTAAGGATTGGACTTGTTGAAAAAACTTCCAGCTTAATGATTAGGAATTCTAATCTTGTTGGATATAGTTTACAGTGGATTTTCGTTGAAAAATTCATGTAAGTTGAACTGAACTTAAAACAAATTGCGTATGACAAAGCCCTCACTATGTCACTGATGAGTTCAAGTGAGTAAGCCGAACGAAACGCCAATTTGTAGGACTAAAGGCCATAAAAAGCTATTTTGAATCAATAATTCAACAAGTCCAATCCTTAATGCTAAGTCTTCTACTTGGCTGATTTATTTCAGTAGTATATAGAATTTGTATTATAAAACCTTCTTATATGTCAACTTTTTTTGTTTTCAAACATTTATTTATTATGTTCTTTGTCTATAAATAATGAGTATTTCCACTATTTCTTGTAAGTAGGACCTTAAGACAGTTTGGAAATGAGTCATAAATCTTTTTTTTTAATCAAGTGAAATCTTGCTCAAGACATCTCATCAGATAGATTCTTCCAAGGGGTTTTTGCTTCAAACTGTCTACTTGTCTCATAAAATACTTAATATAGCCTGGCCCAAAAGTTTTCGATGATGTTTGAGTCCGGTTAATAGGGTGCCATGCAATTTTTTGAATTTAAATATAATAAAAAGTACATTTTCCCAAAAAAAAACTTTTTCTTGTTTGAAATTAAATTTTTTTTTCAATGTAGAATGGTACTTTTTGTTAATTTCAAGCCACGAAAGTATCTAACTAATGCAAAACTGTGAAAAACTTAAATACTTAATATTCATCGCAATGTTACTAGATACATCAGGCTCCTCTGTTTCATAATAAAGTACCAACAAATACTATTAGTATGTGTAAAAATTGCGTTTCATTATCAAGCAGCAGAAAAGGACTTTTGTACTTTTCAGTTGGTTAATATAACTAATAGTATTGGGAAAGTCGCTCTCATTATGAAAAAGGAACTATTAGTGGTTTTACCTTGTAGTTTTTTAAGCTTGTATTTTCAACTAATAGTTTTAGCTCTAATATGAAACATGCCCAGCAAAAAAACACTAACAAAAATTGGAAAAAAAAATGTGTTCCTTTAATTTTTTTGACTAGTGTAGTATTTGTATACCCACATTTTTTAGTATTTGGTATCCAAATTTAAAAAAGAATATTTTTGCATTTTTAAAAATATTTCAATGTTCTTTTAGAAAATCAAATATTTCGAAAATGACATAATCGATTTTTTTAAACTTGGTAGGTATCTGAGTTTTTTTTTTAAACAGTCCCTTAATTTAAAAAAATATTTACTTTTACTAAAAATAACTGTACTTTCCATACAAATATTAAAAAACCGTTAGGGAAAGTATTTTTTTTTTGTCTCAAAAATGCCTCGTACGACTTCGATAATCAGCCTTATCGCCAATTCAGAGGAGATAGCTCTCCCTCGGACTTCATTTTTTGCCGGGAGTTGAATACTCTCATCGCCAATCTCTCCCGAATATAATTTCCCCCGGAAATAACTTCGAACCATTTTGAAAGAATTATTTAATTCAAATTATTAAATTGTCAAACTTTGTGAATAAATAAATGAAATAGATACAATTAAAAACCTTCATTTTTGAAACATTCAGATCGGTTTTTCTTAAAATCTTTACTGTAGCCTTCAGATTAACCACCGAAGAAAGAGATCGGAGAAACGTTGACAGAATTTGAAGAAACTTCAGGGATGGAAATTGGTATAGTTTGCATTGATTTTCAAGCTCACTTAATACCTACATTTTTCATTATTGTAGGCTTGTAAGGGATTATATTCTGAAAAAAGAAAGTGGTTGAGTTACGTGAAGCAAATCATTGACGATTACGTTAACGATTAATCGTTTTGACGATTATCATTTTTAAAATTACGGAATGACCCCCCATTACGGAATGAAATCTGCCCCAAATGTATCATTTTGAACATGGAAGATAAAAAGTGTTAAAATAAACAGACAAAAGTAAAACTTATGTGTCATATTTTCAAAATTATCCAGCTAAACTTGAGTGATTTTTTCCAGGGAAAAATCACTAATTTTCCTCTGGAAAAAATGGGCAATACCTACTTTTTTCCTTGGAATTGTTTCCTTTTTTCGAAATTGTTTACAATTGGAGAGTATCACACGGGGGAAAAAACCCGGAGGAGAATAGGCTGAACACTTTTTCCGTACCTATGCTAAAACTAATCCGATCAAGTAGCTTAAATTAAAAAAATGTAGGTACACATAGCAACTATTGATAGTAGCTCTCATAAAATGTTTTTTTATTTTGAATATTTTCATTAACGGATTAAGATTATTTTTTTACTAGCCTTTCCCCGCGGCTCCGCTCGCGCTCATGTTTATTTTGTCAACCGATTCTGGTTGTAGATCGATGCAGAAATCATTAACGAAATAATTATTAAATTATTTATTTCAGGTTATTGGTTAATACAGAAGGAGATAAAACTATTACAAAGGGAAAAATATTAACTGCAGAGTCATAGGTTTTACCTCGCTGCGAACTGAATATCCCACTTAGTCCAATAGCTGGTAGCAAATTTTTTGGGTGAACGCATAACCAAAATATGAGTGAGAATCTGTAGGTGCATGCATCTTAATATTGAATTCAGAAGCCTGGAAAGACTTTTTCGACTACCGTGTTGGGGACGGTGTGTTGAAATTATTTAGCTGTTTTCCAATTTTTGTTCCAGGGTTACAACTTACAACCACATCAATTCATTTTCAAAAAACAGGAACTGATCCTCTGTCATTTTCCCTAAGTCTATATATGTACTTAAATTTTGACGATCTGATTAAAAGAACTTGAGATATAACTATTTTACATTATGTGCACTATATCCAGAAATATTTGGAAATTTAAAAAAATTAAACAAAAAATTAGGCCAATTAGCTCTGTTTTAGACGGTCATATGTACATATGAATCTTGAGTTCTATTACTTACATAGATCATAAAACTAAAGTTTGTGGACTTACGAAATATTCCAGAGCACAATTTCTCATTTTAAATAAATGAATTGAAGTGGTTGTCTCCCTGACACGAAAATTTGAAATGTGCTATTTTCAACTTTTGCATTTGATATCAAGATACGTGAACCTACAAACTCTCATATATGTATGTATGGTATGTAGGTACATATGTACTCCTATTTCAGCATTTTAACTCTCAAGGCAGGGTCCTTAATTCGGCATGAATGGATTTCTCCTCCTGTTTGATTTGTGAAGCAAATAGTATGAGAAAACGTCAAAATAATAATTTAATTTATAGCTCAAACGAAATATCAAAATTGATTGATTTTTTTTTCAAACTTTAATTTTTTTTTTTTCTTTTTTTGTCTCATATGGTAAAAAAAAAGTATCCTTTTGACGCTTCCAGAGTCCCATCTATCTCTATATTAAAATTCATCATAATTGATTCAGCGGTTTAAGCGTCACAAACAAACAAACAAACTCTCTTTCACATTTATAATATTAGTAGGATTTTACAAGCTTTGTTTTTCCTTGAGCGATTTCAATGAAATTGAATCAGGTGATGGCGGATTCAGGAATAAAAAGGAAACAAATATTTGCAGAACATTTTGAAAAATATTTCAAAATGATTGCTATCACTCAAGGAATATGTTTTAGAAACACAATGATGAACATAATTTGTCTTCTTTAATTTTATACTGACCTGTGTTAATTTCATTGAAATCGCACAAGGAACAACGAGGTTCCGAGGGTTTCGAAACTTATTTTTCGAAGCTTTGTCCTTCGACACTTTATCTTGCGTAACTTTGGCTTTTCGAAACTGTTTCCTTTCGTAAAATAACATTTATATTTCTTATTTAAGCGGTGCGTGAATGGATCTTTAAAAGTTCTCGCATGATAAATCTGGAAACGAGCCATACTTTACAAATGCTAGCAGATTTGATTCGATCGTGAAAATGAATTTTATTTTAAAGGAATTCCCTTTTGAATTTTTCACGAGAGAAAGAATCATATTTTATCGATCTACAAACATTGCTTAAAACTGACAGAATTAGTGAAAAAGCTTTCAGAATATAATATTTTTACCAATTTTTTCGACCTAACCAACAGAAATACTAAAACATATATTGTTTTTTATGGATTGAATATTAAATAAATCGTATTTAATTTAAATAAAAATTCTTTATTAGTATAACTGAACAATAGAAAAGATTTGATAAGAATGATAAAACTTGAAATACAAATTTTTGAGCTATATTATAAAACAAACTTAATTAAAATATAAAAACTAAGTTCTAAAAATGTAAAGTATATAAATTAAAACAACACAAGTTATAAATAACTTCAACAACATAGAGATCTATCATTCTGCGCTGCGGAGGTACCTATACCTAACTCTCCAATTTACCTACACCACAATATACATTATCATGCACAGTAAATTTCCCATGAATACACAAATTAGTATTCAATTTGCATCTTGATAATTTCCTTAAAAGCCATAATTACAGCGAGAGACGATGCACATAAGAAACTCTACTCATGTTCCAAAAAATTCAATTTTCTTTAATCTGACTCAAAAAGTTGCATATATACCTACCAGCAGCAAATTCAAAAAAATGCCTTTCAACAAGTATAATTCAGTCACAAAGAAGATTAAAGAGCTCAAACCCTAACCATCTAACATTTTATTGGAGAATTTAGCAATACCTACCCCAATTTTTCTTCTGAAGATTCATTTGCCTGTAGATTTTTTTTTCTGCTTTGTCTTCCTATGATTCCTCTGACATATATTTTAATCCTCATCACATATTCTCTCATCATGAATACATCAAACATTTGTATTCGGTCTTTCCTCTCTTAAATCCCAATTGACTGCTGTCGTGCTATCCTATTTTACTGGAAGAAAAAAAATCCTTAAATCAGTTTAAAATAGAAATTGATAAAATTTGGCGACATACGTTGTCTACCTGGTTTCTTTTTTGTATTGTTGCTGTTGTCTACCTTTTCAGGACTCGAAATTATCTCTGCTACTGCCAACATTGTCAAGGACCGCTTGACATGTCTTTGACAGCAGCGGCAGCGGCATCGGCTGCTGCCAGAACAACAACTGACGTTTTCAACATTCATTCTCGTAGGTTGGGAAAATTCAAAAATCTGTTACTCCGTTGTTTTTGTTCTTTTGTTTTGAATAGACCACTCCATGAGTCTATACTTTCAGGACACAGCAGGTAGGTATTATAGGCGGAAGGTACTTGAACACAACTTTTTTACACCATATGGACAAGCGGGGTCACACGTCCATAAGAACTCTCTCTCTCGCCTCCTTAACTCCTGTCAGCAGGAGTCAAGCACATGTACCTGTTCGTCGTCAACATCATCGTCCAGGATTGGTTTGCCAGCAGGATGCCCGCTCCGGCCATATGCTACCAATTAAAAGGGATAAGAAATGAAAACACATTTTTAATGAATTTTCTTGTTTTCCATTTAATATACCTCCCTCCCCTCTAACGCTTGGATGATGAGTGTCAGTGATTTATCACTTACACATTGCTCCTCTTATTTTCATCCCTCTGAATCTAGATTCAATGAGGGTGCCTACTGCCCGCCCCAATGATTTATGGTCCAGGCCGAAGTGTCCTCTATCATTGTTTCGTAGACATTTTCAATTTAAATTAATTGGATTAACAAATCACATTACAAATATTGATTACCCAATTTTCACTTCCCATTCAGGCGGTATTCACGCATAATAGTGCATCCTGTCCTCCATATAACTACCCTCCAGCTCTTAACTAACACACTCATATCTATAAATATTCATACATATTACGGACTATCAATTGCATTTTGCGTATAAATGTTAAATTCAATTTGAAAGTCGTTCCGCAATTAAAGTCATTTCATTCCACCCCTTCCATCGCCGCGCCGTTTTATAACTTTAAACAGTTCACAATGGTGGGCGTTCTAAGGGGGTTTGAATTCGGGTTTGGGTTTTGGGGTGATACCAAAATTACCCTCAAGCTAAAGCTCCGTCGGGTCCTGTTTATTAGAATCGAATCACATCATCATTTCTATGTATCAATGAGTGGTGGCTTGGGTGGGGGGTGTGATCGGGGGAGGGGGTGACTGTGTGTATTTTGTGTGTATTTGCCTGTGAAATCAAATTGAAAACTCTGGCATTATTATTGCATAAATATTTGTTCAGCTTCGGGGTGTTTCTAGTGAACAAGGACATTTTTGTGTGGGTTTTTGTTGTTGTTTCCGATGCTACTGCTGCTCTGTGTGGTAGCTTCTCGCTCTCGATTTCAATAAATTTTAAATTTTTTAACACACTGCCAACGGGCTAATTCACTTAGGAATCCTTGTTTAAACACAATGCCAAAGCTATTTTGTTGTGAACATAATAAATAAAAAAAATAAATTTCGAATATAAATGCCATCAGCTCTTATAGATTCATTAATTCAATCTCATTTTTTTTTTATGTTCATTTTCAAATAATGTATAAAAAGTAATGTCTGGTACATTTTTTTGATGTTGTTGTTGCTGTCAGAAGGAAATTTAGATCGTTTTTTTTTTCATTTCGTTTTGCTTAAGTGTGTCTGTCTGTCGGTCTGTCTAGTCTGTGAAAAAGGTTTAATATTTAAAATGAGTTTGTATTACATTAACAGCTAATGTACCATAATGGAGGTTTGTATACAAATAAACTCTGTGGGTTTTTTTGGGACCTATTTTATTTTTTTGGTTGTTGATGTTATTGACAGAGCGAATGAAAGGATTAAAACGATAAAAATAAATAAATAATATTAGAGCCAGACGTTTAAATAAGAAAATTTTTGTTGTTTATTAATTACTTAGGTAAAAATTAATTGCTTATAATTCACCAGACAGCTTTTTAAATGCAAATTTACAAAAATCATGATTGATTTTGGGAAACTGATGATAGCTAAAGTGTATGGGCATAGGCGGTCTGTTGATTTATTAAAAAAAAAAAATATTAAAATAGTATTCAATATACTTCAACGACTTACTTAATTGAACAGAGTAAACCTTCCAATTGATTACTAACCCTCCTCTACGTCATGGGGCCATTTGGACCCCCAAGCATGTTTAAACACTGATAACTTTTTTGTTTTTTCGCCTTGGAATAAATAGTCAGTAAACAAAATTCAATTTTCTAATATTTTTTTTTATGTGTAAATGATCACTGAAATCTAACAGAATTTTCTGCGTTTTTTTTTCTGGAAATAGTCCATTCATCTGAAATGGTGTCCATTTAAACCCCACTATACTGAAATTCTTAAAAAATCATATATGTTGTTTCTAAAAAATTAGGTATTTTATTTCAATAAGAATATAGTACCTAATACTAATTTGGCTTGAAGCTCAGTTCCGGGAGATATTTGACGCATACGTTAATTGTGTGGCAAAGGCAACAATATTTTCCACAACAATCGCCTTGAAGTTAACAATTTTTTTTTAATCCAACACATTCATTTTTTGATTTTTCAACTTCACTGTTTTGAAAAATCTTTGCAAATTATTCATACATCAGTTGTTAAAAAAATTACAATTGAATTCATAGAAAACATCATGGGGTCCATATGGACTTTTTCGTGTTGTAAAGGAGGGTTAAATTCAATCGGTTATTTCAAAAACCACGTATGTAGGTCACATTTTTTCAAAAAAAGCCAAAAAAGAAGAAAATGTGTAATCCGTCAACGTACTTAAAGGTTGTAAATGGTTTCAATAAACCAAGGACTACACACAAAGTATTGAAGTTCCCCAAAACCCAACAAAATTTCAATGTTTCTTGCAAGCTATCCGAGTTTGACTTGCATGTTCTGTTTTTAATTGTTTATAACTGCGGAATACAGTTGGCTCCCTCTAAGTCAAATTTTCACGGGGAATCCAAATTAGTTCGAGTAAGAGAGAGAGTTTTGGAAAAATTAGAGTTAGAGAGAAATATTTATTTTTTTGTCAAAATGTATTTATTGAAAAAATAAATAAAATTCAAATAATATATGTACTTCTGGGTGATTTCATCGTTTCGTGTGCTACATTCGTACGTATAAATAAAAGTTTAAAATCATTGGAGCGATTTTTTTTAAATTATTTTTTTATATATATAAAATGCTTAAAATATTTTTTAAGGGCGAATTTAGGAATGTAAATTTAAGGTATATATTTTTATGAACATAAAAAAAACTTAAAAAAAATTGTCAACCCATTTTTGCAATATCGAATTTTCAAAAAAAAAAATTGAAACTTTTTTTAAAAACTCAAAAACTTTTTTTTTTAATTTTGATATGCAATATTATTTAATCTTATCTGAAATTTGTAAATAAGAAATTTATCTAAATCCGTTCAACCGATAATGAGAAAATTCAAAATAAAAAAAACATTTTCTATGACAGGTACTATTAATAGTTGCTAAATACAAAATTGTATAATTTTTTGTAGCAGATTGTATTAATTAATTATATGGAAAAAGTTACATCAAAATCGTATGAGTCGTTTTTGAAAAAAAAATATTTTCCTTTCTGATTTTTTAACTTTTGTATAGAAGGAACCTACCGTTAGTTTTTCATATATGTAAAACTTTGCCTAAAAATATTTTAGAGAGTACTCAAAAACTCTTAAGTATCGGGCTTCAAAAAAATCGATCATATCGCTGATTAAAAAAAAAAAAAATTTTGAAACATTTTTTAAAAATCCAAAAAATATTTTTTTTTTAATTTAAGTAGGTACACAAAAATATTTATAGTTTTTGGAAGCCTTTGTATTCAACAAATCATTGAAATCAGTCATACTGTTTTTAAGAAAATCAAAAATAAAAAAAAATGGTTCTTTGGGAGGTACCTACCATCAATAACCAATTTTTGAAAGATGATTTTCCACTCTAAGGAAACCTTTACTAAAAATTATTTATTGAATTTTTTTAAGAAAAGTTTTCGAGCCGTTTTTAAGAAAAACATGATTACATATGTAAAATTGATAAAAAATTGTATGGCAGGTACCGTTATTTTTGGTTCTAAAAAAATAAAAAAAATATGTGGGCATAATCACCAAAAACCACTATGATGTAGCAAGTTTGAAGAAAATCGAACGAGCCGTTAAGAGTGGAGACGAACAGACAGACAGACAGAATTGTGCCACCCACTTTTTTTCTGTTCTCTATCATCGTAAAGGACTTCAAAAACTCGTAATATGGCACACTTTCAAAAAAAGAAACTTTTTGTTTTTTTTTACTCTAAAAATTGAACGAAATGATATTTAAAAATGGACAACTTGTACTTAGACCAACCTACATGTCACCTTTACAATAAAATAAAAAAATTATAAAACTTCCGTTCAGAGTCCTTGCCAAAACAAATAGAATTTCCACAATTGTCGAATGCCACGCTTGTGAAAATTATTTTATTTTCAAATTAATATTTTTAATATCTTAAGATGTCAAAAAAAAAGAAAAAAAAAACCGTTTAGCAGTTAAAAAATACATTCGAAAATTTGGCTCCAAACGTTAAAGGTACTTGTGACTCTAAGGTATCAGGCAAACAAAATTCAAGAAGTTAAAATATATTTTATTTTGTATAGTTCAGTATTTTGTGCTTGGAAAAAGTGGTGGATATCACAATTCAGAAATGCCTGCATCGATATTCTTAAAATTGATACATGGTTTTGGTCATTCGCCCCACACATTTATTCTCACTTTTTTGGAGAACAAAAAATATCGAAACCTGCCATAATATTTTTCTTAAAGAATTGTTGTGTCTCCTCCCATACCTACCAGCGGAAATCGTCGTGCGTTGAACTCAGCACATTTCAATTATGTTGTTCACTTTGATTGCCAATTCGGTATCAACTTACGGATATTGTTTTGGGTCAATCAAAGTGCAATCATACAATAGTTAAATTGTGCTGACTCTTTAAACGTGCCGACGATTATCCACTGCGAATGTTTGGGCTTGCGACCACCGAAATGACACGACAAGTGGAGTCTTTCGAAAACAGTAAATGAAGTCGGTTGTTTCGTCTACACTCTCTATAAAAACAGTTTTAACATTGGCGCAGCCGGTCCGCGAATCTTAAAGCTAGTAAAACGCGAACTAATTTAATTTTTTTTTTTTTTTTTTGTGTTTGTAGTTTATAATAAAAAGTGATTTAAACCGTTTTCTGAGAAGAATAAAATCGTGTGATAAATTGGTTGATAAAAAAAAAAGAAATAAAACCCACAACAAAAAAAAAGAGCAAAAACCCGAAAAATAAACAAAAAAAAAATCATCAATATAAAATAAATTCTTTACTACCATACACAGTGAGAGATACAGGTGAGTATAATTATATGTATGTACCTGTATTCTATTGTAAGTGCTTATTAACAAAAAAAAAAGCAAAGTTGTGTATCAAATTGATTTTCTTTCTTTGATTTACGTAGGGTTTAGTTTTTCAATTTTTTTTTTTCTCTTAAGGTTGTTTTTTTTTGTGTGTAATAACTCTAATTGAGGTAGGTCGTATTTGATTTTATTTAGATCTGTTGGTTGGCGTTTAGTTAATGGCCCATACCCAAATTGAAGCCCAACTTAACGATCTAATAGAGGAGTTAGAGCTTTTTAAAAAGGAAAAGAAAGAAAATCAACGACAATTAAAGTCGGTAAATGAATTTCTTTTCACGGAATTAAGGGAAGTTTTGAATCCTGAGGTTTACAAACTGGTCAGTTTTCAGTTAACTTCTCAGTGGGGTAGATTAACTAGAGTAGAATCGACTGACGCGATCGTTAGTGAATACGTCAAAGCCGTACACGCTTTAGTAGAAAACCACGCTAGAGTTGATGCAATGTTCCGAGGTCCCGTTCAATTCGTCAATAACGATAAAGGTATGTGAACACCAAAAACCCATACATACCAGTGGAAGCTCCGAGTGCCTAGTAGAGCTGTTGCAACACTCTGCTACCTCACAAATGAACTGCAACTACGTCGCCTCACCAACTACAAGGGGAGTAATCACGAAGATGTCAACGAAAAATCAATGGCTTTTCAATATGAGAGAATCAATTGCTCTCAATTTTAATTGCGATGGTGAACTGTATGCGCCAGTGCTCAAAGGATTCGGAATTCTGCACATTCTACATCCTTGCGAAATAAATACGAAGGAACTGCGTATACCATACGAGCACGTTTGGAGTTCAAAGCTTAAGATCCATCAACCGAGAGTGAACCATTCGGATCTTATTGAACTGCTAAGGGAAAGATATGCCAATCTTACAGTGAGGACCTTTTCAAAACCACCACCACTATCCTTAGGTAGTCATGGCGATATGATTGCGAGTTTGGAGGAGGGGAAGAAGTCGTTAGAAGATCTACGAGAGGAAGCGAATCAGATCGAAAACAGGAAGCGTGTGAACAGTCAGCGATTGGAAGTCGACGTCCATCGATACTCTCTTGTGTCCATCAGTGTGCTCATTATAGCACTCGTATTGTTCAAATGGTACCTTTCAAGAAGTTCGTTTGCAAGCACCGCCAACATACCAAGTCAAATCACAACAAATATAACAAACGTTGTCCCAGAAAAATCCGATGCCGTCAAGATAGATGCCGTCGAGATGGATGCCCTACCAGATCGTTTAGCTGCAACAAGGAAATCGATACGAGGAGTAACGTTTGCCCGAGTATAAAAAACTTATTTGTCTTATAATGTCTTGTAGTAAGAAAAAGAAAAAACAAAAATAATTAATAGATAAATAATTAAATAAATAATTGTAAAATGAGATCCGATTAAAAATACGTTTATACCATTTAGTATAAAAAAAACATTTAAAATCAATAAAAAAAAAAAAAAAAACAAATCTTAAAATTTTACTGACACTTTCATATAAATATAACTTTTCCTTCCAAAATATAAAAAAATATAAGAGTTGCACACAAATGTATTGTCTACATAAAAAAAATTATTTTTATATATAAAGAAAAATCATAATACAATGTATTAGAATGAATTAAAAAAAAAAAAAAAAATGTTCTTGCTGATTTATGTAAAAAGTGTAATGCACAAATACAAACAAAATTAAACCTTTTCTTAAATATAATGTTCTTAATAATAACGTTCTTAAATAAAAAAAAATAAACAATTGTAATGTAATGCAAAAAAAAAGTAATTCCTAGAATATAAAATTATATTTGTTACGTATTTTTTATGAAATTGTTTAATAAAAATAATATAATCTTGTCGATTGTCATAAATAAAAAAAATAAGCAATTGTAAAAAAAATAATTCCTAGAATATAAAATTATATTTGTTACGTATTTTTAAGAAATTGTTTAATAAAAATAATATAATCTTGTCGATTGTCATCCGGTTGATCGTGAGTTCTTCCTCCAGGTGGGGAGGGATGTTGTGTCTCCTCCCATACCTACCAGCGGAAATCGTCGTGCGTTGAACTCAGCACATTTCAATTATGTTGTTCACTTTGATTGCCAATTCGGTATCAACTTACGGATATTGTTTTGGGTCAATCAAAGTGCAATCATACAATAGTTAAATTGTGCTGACTCTTTAAACGTGCCGACGATTATCCACTGCGAATGTTTGGGCTTGCGACCACCGAAATGACACGACAAGTGGAGTCTTTCGAAAACAGTAAATGAAGTCGGTTGTTTCGTCTACACTCTCTATAAAAACAGTTTTAACAGAATTTTACAAAATCTTATTTTTTCTCAAAAACTGCTTCACAATTTTTCTTTCAAAAATAAAATAAATTACTTTTACTAAAGGGTTTTACTACATTTGGGTTTTTAACAATATTTTAAAAAATGGTCCGAAAAAAAAAAATTTTCATTATATTCAATTTTCGTGAAAACGATCGCTATAACTGGAGCGAAGTTACCCCTTCTGTGGCCGAGTGAGTGAGTGTGATCAATGATGAAATGAACTTAAAATTTTGGTATTCAAGATTACTGTAAACGTGGTCGGTAATGCCAAACTGACATAATTGAGTCACGTATTATTCTATAACTGATACGGTAACTCAGCCCCTGAGTTTTTTTTTTGTAAAAGGTCCAAAAAAATAAATAGTATGTAGGTGTTAGTTACCAAAATTAACAAGAAAAATGTTTTTGATTTTTGATGAACATTCCAAATTTGTTTTTTTTTGAAAACTATATTTTCAAAAATGACACGGATGATTTTTTGAAAGTATCTACCTGAGAGCTTTTAAACACTCCTTAGAACATACAAGACAGATATTTACATACAAATTTTAAAAAACCGTTAGCGAAAATCTTATTTACCTTAATAAGTTTTCTTTCATTTTATTTTATTTTATTTTAAATTATTTTATTTTATTTTATTTTATTTTATTTTATTTTATTTTATTTTATTTTAATTTATTTTACTTTTTACTTTTTCTTTGATTATTTTCCCGACGTTTCGACCAGATTTCACTAGTCGTGGTCACGGGTTGAGTGATGGCTTGTGGGTGGTTGTTGTTTTTACTCTCATTCTTCTGTTTTTGTTCGTAGATTATACCGGTGCGTTTGTGCTTGCAGTTGAGATGGAATATGTTCTTGAATATGTTGCTGTTGTGAATGTATGTATTCTTGAGAGCAGGCAAAACTAATAGCATCAGCTGGCAGGTTGTTTTGATTTTTGTGTTTGTTGTTGTTTTTAGCTTGGATTTTGTTAAGCTTTAATTTGTTTATCAGAGGATTCCATGCCGGAGAAAGATTAAAACTTTGATTTCGATTGAAGTTTGAGTGCTTTTTTATTTCGATTGCCTCTCGTACCAATCTTCACTGAGGGAAAAATGAATGCACTCCGTACATAACCATAAATGTAAATTGTATGTACCCAGGGGCGGACTGGGGGTCAAAGGGCCTACCGGGACTTTAAGAAAAAGGGCCACAGAATACAATAACTCTCAAAATGGTTAAAAATAAAAGTTGATATTTCAGAAGTTTCTCGAAAGTCCTTTTATTTTTATATTTATTGATTTTTCAATTAAAATATTGATTGATATATATTGGATTTAAGTATAAGGTAGGCATAGTTTTGAATTCTAAGGTAAGAATTTAATTTTGTTGAAACAGCTTTTTTTAGTTTATGGCTGCGTCACCTGGCAGTCATTAATTTGAGTTTTTATTCAAGTAAGCATACAAAATTACAAAGATGTTCTTGTGGGTCTCATGCAGTAATATTCCGTTAATTTTACGACCTTTAGTGGGTGTGACTTTCAGTTTATTCAAAACAAAATTACGCTAGTCAAAACAATTATGGGAATTAAGGGAGATATGAAACAAAAAGTATTCTAAATGTTCATATTTCTAATTTTCAATAATTTGTTAGAAATTATTTTTTTTAAGCTACGGTTATTGTGCAATCACAAGAAATGAAACGCATTAAATATTTTAAAATTTAAATTGGGGTTGGGTACGAAATCCCGAATGCCAAAATCCCGAAATGGCAAAAAATCCCGAATGCCAAAATCCCGAATGGACAAAATCCCGAATGGCTAAAATCCCGAATGCCAGAATTCCGAATGCCATAATCCCGAATGCCAAAATACCGAATGCCAAAATCCCAGTTGGCTTAGTACTTTTTTTGGTATTAAAAATCGCGCGCGTGATTCTAGCCTTCAAAATATACATTTTGTAATATTTTGTAAGAATATTATTTACTTTCAATGAATAGTTCTGATAGGTAATTTTTTTAACAATTTACTTTTTAAAAATGTTTATCTGCTGTCAAATTGATAATTGGCAATCATAATAAGAGTGTGTAGCAACCCAAGCAGATGCTGAGAACAATTTATGTCCCAATCCCAAAATCAACTTGTCCAAGTAGGCGATGCGTGTTTTAAAACAAATAGATATTATTTGGAAACGGAACAAAAACATTGTCTTCTCATTATTTGTAAGGATTTGACATAGATTCGTTTGAATAAAACTTAAACTGTATAAAAGTTACGATTGGAAACTATTCATTAAAGAAGAACTCAATTAATGTATTATATCTCAAGATTTAAAAGTGATTATTTATTTTAAAATTTCTTTTATAGACATTGTCATGATGCCAAGGCGAGCAGAGATCAAAAGCCATACAAAACAGTTTGATTTCTTTGAAATCACTGAACATTTCTAAAAAAGTATTGAAATTCGGGATTCAGTTCCAAATGTTTCCGGGATTTTTTGTCATTCGGGATATTGGCTTTCGGGATTTTGTCCATTCGGGATTTGGGGTATTCGGGATTGTAGCATTCGGATTTTTCATTTTTTGCTTCAGCAAAATTTTCAGCAAAAAATCTATAATTTGAGTACTTTATTTGAGAAATCACTAATTCGCTGATTCTGTTTGTTAAGTAGAATTTAATCAAAGATTTCCTGAAATTTCTTTTGCTCATCATTGTTTAAGACGAAGTGCTTTTTTGCAACGGCCTTAGATAAAATTTATAGAAAAATCGCAACTTGGACAAAATTTTATGACTTGGTATCACAAAATTCCAGCACTAACTTCACTTCTAACGGTCCGTGTTCTTTTACACAAAAAAATTTACTTTCTAAAGCTCACTCACCATTAACAAAAATCTACTTTTTTTATGGTGAGTGACTGATTACTTCTAATAATTGATTTGACAGATATACTGGAAAATCGGAAGATGATTATTTCAAAATCCATGTTCAAACTGAAATTTGAGTGAATAAACGCTCAATGATGATCACAGATTCATAACAATGGATTAAACAGAATCAGTGATATTCTAGTTGCAGATCAAACCCATTGTGAACAAACTGGCCCTATACTAGACCAAGAAACATAGCAAAAACAGTAGGTTCATAGTGCAATCAACTTACTTATTTGATTTTTGTTCGAAAATATTCAGGGGTGCCCCCCGAATGTTAATCCAAGTTGGCGAGCATCAGCTGCCATTTTGGAAATCAAGTTTTATCAAATATCTCGTGAATCGTGAACCGACAGAAGTAGTATTATTTTGTTCATAGTTTTTGAGAAATAAAAAAAACGAAAGGTACCTTCTCCCAAAAAAAGATTTAATAATATATTGTACTTCTTTGCCTTTGCATATTATAAACTTAACAAAAAAAACAAGAAATTGGAATAGGTAGGTAGGTAAGAAAATAAAAATGAAAAGTGGTGTTTAACTTAAAAAAATTTTGAAATAACAATTAACTTGAAAAAAAAAAGTTCACATTATTTCAAAAATATGACTTTCAAATTTAATTTCTCAAAAACTTTTAATTTCAAAAAAAAACTTGATTCATAAAACAAACAAGAGAATAGAATATTAGTTTTCAAAAAAAAGAAGAAAAAAAGGCAGACAAAAGGCTCTTGGCCTGTTAATTCATCATTTTATAAAACATCTACTTAATTAACAATCACTTAAATAAATATTTTAAATATTTTTTTAACTAACTTCTCTTTTCTGACAGTAAACTCCACGGATAAAAGCATTGCGGTTTCAATGTGATCTTGCGTCATGATATTTCTCCATCGATTTTTGATGTACCTATTTTAAATTTGAAAATGATCTTTTGCAAGCAACTTGTGTACATGAAAATGTACAAAGCTTTTTGTACCTTTTTGTACCTTTTGCGTCAAAATAATATCTTCGCAAGACATTGAAGCAGCATTTTGCGCAATCTTCACAGTGTTCTTGTTTCTTTCTGTTTCTTGACGTTCGTCCTCTGCCTCATCATTACCCGCATTGTATTATACACATGATCTGATCCGGATCAATTTTAAACAAGTAATTGCAAAAGCAACATGGGATCCTGCTTTTTATCTGGATCTATTTTCAGTGGTCCGAAAATTGCTATGTGAATTATCTCAGTAGCGCAAAGAAAAGAGGCAACAGATGCATGAAACATAAAAAAACTTAAGGCAAAAAGAGACGGGTATTTAATACTTCTGTCACTATGATCCTGTTTCAATTCATTCTCATCTTTTGAATTCAGGTTATGCACCTAACTTTCAGACATTTTAAAGTACTCATCATTGAGAGCCATTTTTATTTATTTTTATTTTGCATATTTAGTTTCTTGGAACTGTTAGATTTTTCTATCAATTTTTGAATAACTTAAGATCCGTAGGCCACCAACCGAGTTTTGGAGGAATCCAAAAATTTAGAGCTCACCAACCAAGTTCTTGGGGCCTCCAGAGATCCGAAGAGACAACCAACCGAGTTCTTGGGGCCTCCAGAGATCCATAGCGGCCACCAACCGAGTTCTAGGGGTTTCCAAAGATTTAGAGAGGCCACCAACCGATTTCTGGGGGCCTCCAGAGATCTGTAGAGGCCGCCAACCGAGGTCTGAAGGCCTCCAGAGATCCGTAGAGGCCACCAAACGAGATCTGGGGGCCTCCAAAGATCCGTAGAGGCCACTAACCGAGTTCTGGTGGCCTCCAGAGATCCGAAGAGACAACCAACCGAGTTCTTGGGACTTCTAGAGATCCATAGTGGCCACCAACCAAGTTCTAGAGGTTTCCAAAGATTTATAGAGGCCACCAACCGATTTCTGAGGGCCTCCAAAGATCCCAAGAGACAACCAACCGAGTTCTTGGGGCCTCCAGAGATCCGTAGTAGCCACCAACCGAGGTCTAGAGGTTTCCAAAGATTTATAGAGGCCACCAACCGATATCTGAGGGCCTCCAGAGATCTGTAGAGGCCACTAACCGAGGTCTGGAGGCCTCCAGAGATCCGTAGAGGCCACCAACCGAGGTCTGGGGACCTCCAGAGATCTGTAAAGGCCACCAACCGCGCTCTGGAGGCCTCCAGAGATCGGTAGAGGCCACCAACCGAGGTCTGGAGGCCTCCAGAGATCCGTAGAGGCCACCAACACAGTTTTTTTAAGGAATTCAAAGATCGGTAGAGGCCACCAAGCGAGTTTTTGGGGCCTCAAAATATCCATTTTGATCCACAAAAAGTCTATATTTAGCGTGAGTCCAATTTTGTTATGACAATTTTTTCTTTAAAAAAAAAACTTTTTGTTTGCCCGGGGGCCCACCGGGCAAAATCCCGGTTGCCCGGTGGCCCAGTCCGCCCCTGTATGTACCGATGTTTGCAAAGGATTGCCATCGAAGGTCTATTCACTAAGTAAAGTTAATGTGTACTAGTTATAATTCAAGTTATGTATCGAATAAAACTATCAATCTAGAGTACCGATTTGTGTATTGGATAAAGACGTAATATACTCATTACAAAACTATGGACCAGCTAAAGTCAAATATGTTTCGATTTAATAAAATTTAAATTTAAAAATTAAGCTTATGTGCTGAGTATAAGCAATGTGTACTAAGTCCATCTCGATATCTATTCAATAGAGACGTTTAATACCCAACACATATCAAGTGCCAGCCATCTAAATAAAAAATTATTAACTACATTAAGTTATGTGCTGTGTAAATACGACGTGTACTGAGTCTATGTCTACATTTATAGAATGCAGACGGTATATAATCAGCGCATATCAAGCGCCAGCCATCCAACAATAAAAAACATTTGATACATAAAGTTATATACTGAGCATATGTAACGTGCACTGAGTCTATAGTGACATTTATTCAATGCAAACAGTTTATACTCAAGCGCCAGCCATCCACCAATAAAAAACATTTATTACATGAAGTTATGTACTGGGTAAATATGACGTGTACTGAGTCTATGTCGAGATTAATTCAATGCAGATGGTATTTACTCAGCTCATATCAAGCACCACCCATCAAAGTATAGAAAACATTTATTACATAAAGTTATGTACTGAGTATATGCAACCAGCACAGAGTCTATGGTGACATTTGTTCAATACAGACGGTATATACTCAACACATATCAAGCGCAACCCATGCAACTGAAACTGTTATACGTTACATTAAGTTATGTGTTGAGTAAATACGACGTGTGCCATTTCGACATTTATTCAATACAGACGGTATATACTCAATACCTACACATGTATCTATTTACTAGCTACAGTGCTGAGTCCACGCAACTTGTACTGACTCTATGTGTATATTGAGCACTTCAGCCATCCAAGCAATGAGTTTCAACTTATTCAGTTTTGGCACTAGTTTTTTGTGCCCCCAAGTGGCCTAGTGGATGCGTGCTATCTTCGTGTGTGAAAGGTTCCCAGTTCAAATCCGAGTAAGTATCACAAAGTATTTTTAAAATAAAATAAATATCTAGAAAATAAAATTTCAGAATAAGGTGAAACGTTACAGAGGATTCTCTTAAATGTATGGACTCATAACATAAATGTGTAGTGACATTTGGACTCATTACAAAAATATGTGGAGTACATAGACATATGGACTCATTACATTAATATGTACTCATTACATACAAATTTGATTTGTCCTCACTACAAAGAATCTGTACTTATCACAGATAACCGGTTTGTTTTTAGTAAATGCATACATAAAATATTTATATTTATTTATTGAGTGCACAGACACTGTACTAATCGCAGAAAACTAACAGTTTTTCAAAAAATGCCTAAATAGATTTATTTACATTTATTTAATAAGTGCACATGAGCTATACTCAGTACATCATCATGCGACAACCTACACGTAATTATTTACTGAGTCAATGGAAAGTTTATATTTACGCAATGATACCAAAAAATAGTGCATAGAATCTATTCTCACTACATAATCGTAAGCTGGCGTGGTACATATTCGTGTAATGAGTCTACAGAACTATTTAGTAGCTACTTCACTGCTAATAGGTTTATGTTGTCAGTATAGATTTCATTAGGTAATGAGTACAGAAAAGTATGTGTGCAGAAAAATATGGGATGAGTAAATACAATGATGTGCTGAGTGCATACATTTTTCCCTCAGTGTTGGGACATAAAAACTTTCCATGGCAATTGATTTACCTTGATCGAAGCGAATGAAGTGATCCTCATTATAAGCTGAATGCTCACAAATTGCCGATTTGGTTACTTCATTCTTTTCAATGGCTCGCATATGCTCCATTAGTCTTGTGGATATTGAATTCGTTTATATATAAAAATAATGAAACAAAAATAAAGGAAAAACTTTTTAATTTGTTTGATTAAATTAATTTTACTTTATTATATCACAACATATGTATAAATTATTATTTATCGCCAGCATAAAGCCCGAAGATGGATTAAGAGATCCGAAACGCGGCGCTAAATGATAATTTATACATATGTTGTGATATAATAAAGTAAAATTAATTAAATCAAACAAATTAAAAAGTTTTTCCTTTATTTTTGTTTCATTATTTTTATATATAAACGAATTCATCATCACGCAATATGGAGACTACACCACAACTAAATTGTGGATATTGCTCGTTTTGTCTCACCTATATAAGATGAGCCACAACTACACGGTACAGAATAAACTCCTGGATTTTGTAGAGGAATTTTATCTTTTGGAGATCTTAGAAGTTGGCGGTATTTTCCGGTGGCTTGAATATTGATTTAATGCCATGCTACGATAAAATTCTTCCAATGGCTTCGGAAACGCCTTTTCTATTCAACCACACAGAAGCCATCAGTCAACCCGTGACCACGACTAGTGAAATCTGGTCGAAACGTCGGGAAAATAATCAAAATAGATTTGATTTCATCTAATTATCGCGAAAAGTCCGTTAAGTGTCGTTTTATTTACAATGTCTCAGTACCACGATAAAAAAGTCTTAAATCTTATTTTACTTTGTTTTATTTTATTTTATTTTATTTTATTTTATTTTATTTTATTTTATTTTATTTTATTTTATTTTATTTTATTTTATTTTATTTTATTTTAGTTTATTTTATTTAATTTTTTAATTTACACTTGTAGTGCGCCCACTTCCAGCATTAACTTTATTTAGGACAACGCAACCATTATGGCATCAAAAAAGTTAAAAAAATTTAATTTTTGCCAATAAAGAGCAAATAGTGTGGTCAGGAAACCGAAGCCCATGTGCGTTTTTTGGCGGGTACCTTTTTTCTGTTTGTATTTTTTTTGACACAATAAGGATGAAATTCAGCCTGGGAGTCTTTCTGTAATCCTGCAGCTTGAACTCAAGTCAGGAAATCCAAATTGTTGAACTTTTTGTGGGAAGGGATCTTATTTTTACATTTGAAACTTATTTTTGACATGGTACAGATCAAATTTGGGAATCACTGTCGTAATTCTGTCACTTGGACGCCATTTACAAAAATAGTACCCAAATGGCAAATTTTTCTTAAACCGAAAGGTTTGGTTTGTTTGACAAATAGTGCTTTCGGCTAGGTTTCGGTTTAAGAGGGTGGATCAATAAGTACCTGATATATTTAGTTGAAAAAAATTAGTGGTAATTCACCAAAAAATACAAAATTAACAGTATTTTTATAAATATATAGAAAAAGTCACTTATGCCATCACGCTGGTGCCAGATTTAAGGGAGGGCAGCCGGGGCTACACCCCCGGGCCAACTCAAAACAAGGGCCTCCAAAATGGATGGAATTTCAAATTCCGACGAGAAAATACACGTCTTAAGAACAAGAACATAAAAATGGGTTACGGAGAGGTTGTGCTTAATTAATAGTAATGAGTTTTTAAAGTTCTGCTTGAATATATTCAATTATTTATGGGACTGGAATATTATAATCAAAAGGTAATAAAATTCGTTAATTCAAATTTGAAATAATTTCCTTCAATTCACTCCTGCTTTTATCTCTTATTTTCTGAGTGCATGTGCATGCACGTTACTGGACAGTTTTTAAAACATAGCTCGTAGCTTATCTTCTCTTCTCATTCTAAACCTCCATAACCCTTTTTTGTGTTTCCTCTTCAATGACTATTTTCTTATTGGTTCTGGGCTTTTCCAGATGCATCTTTTCTTACTTTTTATTCTCTTTTTCTAAAACTGCTTATCAGAATCAAGAGCAGGCCTGACAGCGTAACAAATGAAAAGCTGGAATATTAGGCTGAAAAAGGTTCCACCAAAGACCGTATTATACGGTCTTTGGTTCCACAGAACTTCTAAATTGCGATGAAGTATCGCGAAAAAGTTTCAACTTTCTTCGGAAACGTTCAAAGGATTTGCTTACATGCCACAACTACGGGGAAAATATATTGTTAAGCATGTTAGTTAATGTGCACTCAAAACATCAAACTCAGTGAGAAGGCATGCATCTGATTGGCTTTACGAATACGAATTTCAAAGACTCATATGAAATCAGTAATGAGTTTAGTGCAACAGGGAAAAGTCACAGAATACATAGATCAAGAGCTAGCGAGGCAAGAGGCACATAAATCCTCTGAATTATAGTTTGTACCTAATATCAAATTCATTGCTGAATGAGGATTAGCCTTTCGAGGTGACAGTAAAATAAGGCGCCAGTTAGAGCTGTAATTGAAACTCATCATTGAAATTTTTAATAATCCATCGATTGGAACCATTCACCACTGATTTCCCAATTTGGGTACAACACAAGTGAAGTCCACCTTTCTGTCGCTCAATTGAGGTCCTCACAGCAGAAATGGTGGATAAAATGTGATTTTTCTTAAAATATTTTAGCGAGTGGCAATGGTACAATATTAATATAGTATTCTATGCTATATTCCCAAGCTTCAACTGGAAGCCACCCGTGAGATTTAATGAGATAGTTCACACCAAATTCTCAATCCACTGGTCACATAAAAATTCAATCCTATTCTTCTTTTCCTTCCAGTTAGTGTCATGCAAATCAGATTGCATTTAAACAGACCTAAGGTTTTATTTTCAAATATTTCAAATTAAAAAAGAAAAATATGAAACAAAATCGGCTCCTCACTATACGTTAAGAGAAAGGTATTTTTATTGTGTCCCTTTACAGGAATCCGTTATTATTTTGCAGTGCCATACGAATACTGTATTTAGACATTTTTTGTTTCACATAAAATCTAAATATTCAAAAATGTAGAAAACCAGGTGGTCTACAAAAAACTGTTACATGATTTTTTCTTTCAGATGAATGATAAACGCTAATCACTTCTTTTTATCTTTGAAGAGATTTTTTAATTTTAACTTAAAAAAATCAAACAAATTTTTTACTGTACGTATGTCCAATAGGAGCCGATTTGCATATTTACCCACGTTTTTCAACTCTTTTATCAAAATGGTGGGCAACCCAACATTTGGCACTAGCCAGACTGCCATGCCCTCACGCAAATCTAAGGAGTTAAAGAACATTTATAGCAAAAAAAAACCAGCCATACTAAAATGACTTCTCGAAAACGTTGCTAGCTTTTAGACTACTAATCGCATTCCCACTATTTACTGTAAAATCTAAATTATTATTTTTATTAATTTTATCATTAAAAATAAAAAGTATATGATATCTCTTAGGGCAGGTTGGTTCCTTGTGATGAACCAAACCAATACCATTTTTAACTTTTTCTAAAATAAACTACAAGCTAAAAGTCCCTGACATTGAAGTTTTTTCCATCAAAATTGAAAAATTGATCCTGATGTCAAAATAAATATTCCAGAAGTGTTTCAGATCAATCATCCAACTTACCTAATTTATTTCGAATTGCACCTCTTAAAGTTCTAAAGATCCTATTTCTTCCTTTTGACAATTAATTGTCTTTGACACTTTGTGTGTTCCCAAAATATATGTATTTGATTCCTCAAAGTAAAATATTTTTTTTTTTAATTTTCTTTGTTTTCTTTGAATGAGGCGAACTCATCATTTATAGAACATGACATTTTGTGTTGAGCGGGGACAAAGACAAAACCCAAACAGATGGTCCTGTATACCTCCCCCCTATAGATAGTATGTTTTCAAATGTTCTATGCCTTATTGCTAATGATTACAGGGACAAGTTGCTAGTTTATATTTAAAGTTTCTTATTTGAAGTATCCTGATGGAACTAAGTGTCAAAATGTGATGTGTCACGTGTTATGGAACATTTTTTTTGTGTTTACTTTTGGAATGTTGATTATTTTAGATAAAATTATTCATTTGACTCTTCAGATAGAAATCTATTTCGTACTGAATTTTTTAATTTGAAATTTGAAAAAAAGTAAATGATTAATTGTTGTAACATAATGTTGTTCATGAAAATTAAATGACTGACACTTTTCGTAAAAACAAATAAAAAATAAGAACTTGGAAAATATATTTCAAAGCTGCCAAACATAACATAAGCAACTGTTGGATAAAACAAGAGATAATTAAGGACGAAGTGGAAAAGAACACACTAATAGAGCTCTTGATATCAATTTCATTAGTTATTATTTATTAACCTAATAAATAGGTGCGTAGCTGCTCTTGAAAACAAGAAGATGAGGTTCAGAAATAACCCGACGCTCTTTCATAGCTGGAAGCAGGAACTTAAATAAAGTATTCTGACCTGCGCAATGATATCGCTCATTAAAGCAATGTTTAGCATTTCACAAAATTATTAATTATTTCTCCAAGAATATTTTACACATTTATGCAACAGTATGCCTACCTATACATTGTAGTCATATTTTTCTTAAGGTATTCCTCTATAAGGTACAAAAAGTCTCCGGAGTTCTTATATTTCAATGTTTACCTTTGGAAACTTTAAAGAGATAACCACAAAACTATCAATGATGATTATTTGACTTCAAGAAGTCATTTAGATGTAACGATCCATCACCAACCCAGCCGGCAGCGTTATCATCATCAATGAGCCAAATAAAATATCCTTAACGCCTTCATCAGGACTGGTGGTAGTCCTTTCTGAGATCCCAATTCTATAAAAGCTCAACTGAACTTTATTTTGAAGATTAAGCTACATCTAGCTCCTTCACAACAGGATTTTGTCATCCCCCTTCTATTATAGTTCTGCCTTTAACCCTTTTTTTTCTAGTTCGATGATATGGTTTTCCAGCTTTGTCTATCCCTAAACCATTGATTTGCCGTATTGATAGTTGGCACTCGATTTCACGGCAGCAATCCATGTGGAATTCTTTTCCCTTCATCGTATTGTTGGTTGAGTTGGAGGTGGATTGGTGCATGCATTGCATATTCTACATTTCTACCAAAAGGGTTCTCAAAAACCATCATGATGGTCCTTCTTGAATAATGCCAAAGGCGACTCGAGCTTCGGCGTTTAAGTGATATAAATGGCTTGCTGGATGCATTTTACCAAAAAAATCCCTTACCAGAATTCCGTTACCATCAAAAAAAAAAAAAAATAAGTCCTCTCGAACCTTTTTTTTTGGGGAATATCCGGTGAAAATGAAACCGAAGTCTCCCAGTATACATATACATTGAGCAAAACTGCAGACACAACAAGGATTCGTTCGATTGTTTCGCGGAAAGCAGCACCAGAAGCAAGTTCCTAGTTCAAGGTGTGAGATTTTTTGGGATGGTTTTAAACCGGCATCACAGTGACTATATACATCTATATATATTGTGCCCGTAGAGAATTAGGAACTGATTCTGAATTTTATACACTTCGCACTGTGCACACAATAATCCAGCCGAATCCAATGTCGGTTTGCTAGGGGCGACGACTTTTTCCAAAATAAAATAATAAAAAAAAATCGAAAATAAAACGACGTTACGAAGCTCAAGAGAACGTCGAGCTGGAATAAAGGTATAAACG
This sequence comes from Dasysyrphus tricinctus, assembly GCA_963921185.1. Lineage (NCBI taxonomy): Eukaryota > Metazoa > Arthropoda > Insecta > Diptera > Syrphidae > Dasysyrphus > Dasysyrphus tricinctus. The sequence continues at coordinate 124,041,571 of OY992533.1, read as the reverse complement.
TGAAAAATGGTTTTGCAAAAGGCTCTATAAGGACTCCTCTAATCTATTGTGTAGTTAAGGGTAACGAAATACAAAATAAAATAGAAAAAACTTATATTGTATAGCCAAAATGTAAAAAAGCTAGAAAAAAAAAACCAACGTTGCATTCACCCTAGGGAAATCGTTTTCTACGCCATTTTATTTGACGTTTGCTCCCATGAAAAATAAAGAAAAATAAACGAATACAGTATACTACATACATTGGCATATTGCATCGTTTTGTGAAAAAGGCTTTTGGGTTTTTTTTTCTTTTTTTTTCAATATTTATCTATGCTTAAGAGATTCTAAAGAGAATATTGTTTCAAATTGAAAATTCAAAAGTGGGGATGAGTTTTTTTTTTTTGTACTCGGAGGAATTTTTGTTTGTTTGTAAGAAATCAAAAGAGGTGCCAAAGGGTTGCTATCGAGGGTATTATTTTTGTATTATTTTCTTTTATAGGATTTGATAAATTACTTAGAAAAGCTAAATCGTTGAAAACAAAAGGGTTTATTCATTATACGCCCTTGGAGGTTCTCGATAAGTTGATGTTGAACATTATACCTTAAACTTCACTTTATAGATTTTAAACCACTCAATTGAAAAAATATCATCATAAAAACAACTGGTTTTTCAATCTTGCCTACTCTTGATGATAAACGTCCTTCAATAACGCTACAACAGTTGACTTTTGAGTAACCCAGCAAACCGGACCGATTAACGATAAATTTTCTATAATATTTTGAATATTCTGATAAAAATGGTTGCAATGTCTCGTCGTGTCGTCGCTATAATGTCAACGTAGAATAATTGAATGCTTCATCTAAAGACTTCAAAAGATAGAAGGAATTATCGAAATAACACTTTTATGGAATAAGCAGTAATGTCTTGATTATTTTGGAGCCTAATGAAAATCGAGTTATTTGTCCAGTTGGAAAAGTTGTAAGAAATAAAATGCACGACTGGGTCGCACGTACTTGCTCTTATGTTCAAGACACTGCGAGTTTAAGAAAATTGTATATACAAAGATGGAAATTATGAGAGAAAAATGTAGAGAAGCATGAAATACGACACTTAAATTAGCTAAAACAACTCTTCTGACAGTTTAAGGTGAAAAAAAGTATGCCATCTTAATTCATGATGGAATATGATTGTATGGGAAAAAAAATTTTAAAATCTTTGGAGCGGTTTTTTTTTTAATTAATTTTTTATATATAAAATTCTTAAAACATTTTTAAGAACAAATTTTGGTATGCAGATTTAAATTATATATTTATGTGTATATAAAAACAAAATTTGAAAAAAAATTGTCAACCCGTTTTTGAGATATCGAATTTTCAAAAAAAAAAATTGAAACTTTTTTTAAAAATCCAAAAACATCTTTATTGAAAATTTTGATAAGCAATATTATTTAATCTTATCTGAAATTTGTATATACAAAAATTCATTTAAATCCGTTGAGCCAATAACGAGAAAACTCAAAATAAAAAAATACGTTCTATGACAGGTACTACTAATAGTTGCTATGTGTAAAATTTTATAATTTTTGATGGTAGATCGTGCTAATTTTAGTATATGAAAAAAGTTTAGTCAAAATCGTAGGAGTCGTTTTCAAGCAAAAAAAAATATTTCCCTCTGTGGTTTTTTCACTTTTGTATGGAAGGTACCGTTATTACTTCATAAATGTAAAATTTTTTCTAAAAATATTTTATAAAGTACTAAAAAACTCTTAAATATTGAGTTTCAAAAAAATCGATCGTGCCGTTTTCGAAATATTTGATTTTCCAAAAAAAAATTTGAAATATTTTTTAAAAATCCAAAAAATATTTTTTCAAAAATGTTGGTACACAAAACTATTAACATTTCTTGGAAGCTTCTGTATAAAAAAAATAATTGAAATCTGTCATACCATTTTGAAGAAAATCAAAAATTAAAAAAATGGTTCCTTGGGAGGTACCATTAATAACCATTTTTGAAAAATGGTTTTCCACCCAAAGAAAGCCTTTACTAAAATAAATTTATTGAAATTTTTTTAAGAAAAGTTGTCGAGCCGTTTTTGATAAAAATACGATTATGTAAATTAGCCAAAAAAAAATGTATGACAGGTACCGTTATTTTTGATTCTAAAAAAAAAAATAAAAAAACGTGTCGGCAGAACACCAAAAACCACTAAGTACCTAGTTTGAAGAAAATCGATCAAGCCGTTTAGGCTGTAGACGAACAGACAGACAGACAGACAGAATTTTGCCACCCACTTTTTTGGTGTTCTCTATCATCGTAATATCATGTTTGATTGTTATCTCAAAATTTTTTTTTTTGCACGAATCCAAAGCTTGCCTTATAGTACCTTTAATCGCAAGTAAAAATTACAATGGACCAATACGTAGGTATATATTTTATTTTAACCTGTTTTTCGAACGCGGGCTTTTTCCTAAAAGCACCTCATTTATGGGAAATTTTTCAAAAATTTAATACCATCAGAAAGACTTTGAGAACTTTATAAATGGTCAGCTAGTTTCAGTAATTGGTCAGTTATAGATTCGTTTTTTTCAATTTCTTAAAGTATTTTTTTCTAGGTCATGAATCGTTCATGACCTTGAAAAAAAACTTAAAAAAAAAAACTAAACTATGGCTGACCAATTACTAAAACTAGCTGACTTTTTATATAGTTCTCAAGGTCTTTCTGATGGTATTAAATTTTTGAAAAATTTCCCATAAATGAGGTGCTAAAAATCGCTATGACCTTGAAATTTTTAAAAATTCATTAAAAAAAAATCTATACCTGACCAATTACTGAAACTATCTGACCATTTATATAGATCAAGAGATTTTTCAGATGGTACACATTTTTTGCAAATTTCCCTAAAATGAGGTGCCAAAAATCGTTTTGACCTTGAATTTTTTTTTTAATTCATTAAATATTCATAAAAAAAATCTATGGCTGACAAATTACTGAAAATAGCTGACCTTTTACAACCGTCAAGAGGCCTTTCAAATTGCATACTTTGTTTTTTAAAATGACCCAAATGAGGTGCCAAAAGTTTTTTTTGTGACCTTGAAACGAACTTCAAAAATTCATAGAAAAAAATCTATGGCTGAGCAATTACTGAAAATAGTTGACCTTTTATCACGATCTAGAAATCTTTCGGATAGTGTAAAATTTTGGTAAATTTCCCTTAAATCGCGCGTGAACTTGAGCGACCTTGAGAAAGTTTAAGCCTTTATTACAAGTTATCTAGGGCTGACAAATTTCTGGGACCAGTTGACCTTTTCTGACCAATTACTGACCAATAAGATGGGATTTTTTTTAATAAAATTTCCCTCATTATGAGGTGCCAAAGGTCCAGAGCCACAAAATGGGCTGTTTAAAAAATTATATAAATTTTTTTGCAGAAAGAATTAACAGAAATCACCCAAAAAATTTAAGATTTCTATATTTTTGAACAAATTGCGCATAACTTATTTAGGAGCAAGAATAGGCCCAAAACATGCTTAAGCAAAATATAGTAGAGGCTCAAGACTTCAATATGGCATGTTAAAAAAGTAATTTGTATTCAAAATTCTAACTTTACCATTTATTATAATTTTTTGCAGTTTTGGTCTAAAAGCCTCTTTTTTAGTACTTTATGGCAAATTTCACATTCGTAAAAATATTCGAGCTCAAGATTTCGATGAAATATGACAGTACGAATATTGAGAATATTTAATAATTAGGTAAAACCACATTTTTGTTTTCCGGCTGTTTTTAAATGCTTCTAGACTTACAAGCTGAACGACTGGACCGATTATAATAAGACTTTGTACTAGGTACGAGGATGGTAAAGTTTGTGATGTTGTACCAAAAAATGGGCTTTCGGACAAAAACTCCAAGAAATGATAAAAAATATGGTACAGTTTTGAAATTCTATATCATTCTCAATTTTAAATAAAAAATACATTTTGAACATATCGTATTTAAGACTTAAGCCTCTCCTTTTTTCTGTGAAAGAGTGCCTTGAGTCGATCTTTTCTCCGAAAAAAGTTATGCGCAATTAAAGAAAAAATTTAAAAATCTTTAATTTTTCGATTTTTTCTTATGTTGGTTTTGGTTAATTTTTCTTACTTAAATGTTCTTATAAAATTTTCTAAAATATTCATTTCGATTGAAAATTTAATTTTAAAAAAAAGTTTTAAGTGCAAAATTGTAAAATTCGGTTTAGTTTTCAAGTTAATCCAAAAATATTGAAAAGTGGCCATTTTTAATTTTAAGCATGCTTATGGGCCCAGGGAACATATTCAATAATAAAACCCTAGCTTTTTAAAAGGTCTATTCAATAGCCTGTTTTATAAGCTTCATGAATTTAGAACTTGGCATGTATTTTAGATCTCATTAATTTGTATGGTCGACTTCTTATGCCAAGCTTTTTTGTACATATAAGAACTTGGTTGGCTCTATTTTTCAACATGTAAGTTTTTGGTGTGATTCCAGTCTTTTTGCAAAGAATTTGTGTTTTCCACGTTAAAATCAAGCAATCCCTCTCTACCAAATTTCATCATTCCACAGACCACAGCAACCAAAATTGCTCCACATACATAGTAGCAATTCTGAGAAAATGGATGGATGCCACACAATTTTTTTTATTTTTCTCTTAATATGCTGTTTAACTACCAATTTCCACAGCTCTATATACATATGTACAAATTAGAAGTGCACTGAAAAATTGATAACAATTTGAAAAAGTGGGTTGATGCCACGCTCCTTGAATGGAAAATTACAGATTTTTGATCTCTCTGTGAGGGAGTGATTGAGTCAGTCAGTCAGTTATGGTTTAAGTGATTTTTGGAGTCCTATATCTCAGGAATTGCTAATTCCAAAGAGATAGAATTTAGTGAACCGATTGTGTTTGACTATTTCAGCAAATACTGCGACTTTAAAGTTTCTGACTTTATTGCTACTGAAGTTAGAGGTTGATCGAAAATCACCTGAGTTTGTTCCTGTAAACAGGGTGTAGTGCCCCGAACTTGGCTGGGCACTATCGTGCCCTTTGATATCGATTAGGTACCTATCATCCTTTTTTCAACATTTTTTTCTCAGTATTTTCTTGTCTTTTTATACAAGTTTTTTAAACCTTCAAACTCTTGAACATAAGAGCAGCGAACCTGTCGTACTATTTATTTTGTTTTCCTTGAAGTGGAAATAATAATTCAATATGTCGCAGTAGAAAGGTAGGTACATTTTAAAAGGTCCTTAGAAATGTAATAGAAACTTTGATCTTCAGAAATCAGAACTCCCAAGTTTATTTACATTGAACCTTAACAAATTGATAGAAGTTTTCTTCTGAAAATCTCAACGGTTTTTGTTAACAGCCATTACATTTGGCAAAATCTTTAATCTCAACATGCTTTTAGGCACTCAGTATCCCCCAGAGCGCAATATAAGATCCTTGAAATGGTAAGTATTAACCTCAATATCCAATCAAACAAAGGCCTTATAATTTAATATTTCCTATGCAATTTTAATCAAAATCAGCTAAAGTGCTTAGAATCCAAAAACCATCTCCTTCAAAATCCATCCACACATCATCGTCTGAATTAGTTACCTAATCCAACGAGATGGTGAACAATAATTTACCTTCGCAGAAATCCTTTACCCCGTCTCGTGTCGTTGTCACTATATACACATACGTATAGTTGAGTCGTATAGTCGACGAACTCAATAGTGTAGGTAAATTTTCTCATTTTGTTGTGGAAAATTGGAAATTGTAACATATAATGTGCATCCTGCGGTATTTACCTACATAATACACTTCACTCTATATGGAACATTTCATCATCAGCAGCATCCAGCATATCGCAGCGCATAACGTCGCCGTGTCGTCGTCGTCATCACCCTTATCGTGACAACCGTCAAAGCTAAAATCACATCCTATCTTGCTCTCTGATGGTTATGTAGGATTCTCACATCTCAACATAGGTACACATAACGATGACGTTATGTTATTTTCCAAAACGAAAGGTGTCAGCACAATTTTCATTCAATTACTTCATCCAAATCACACATCTCTATTCAGTAATTAACAAGCATGTGCAACAACCACACACACACACATACTCATTTTGCTGTATAGCCACCAATCTTCCTGCGTACGATTTAGTAACAAACATCATGGCAAGAGTATAAGTACTAAGATTCCATTATAAATCCTTTTTGGTTTTTGGGAAGAGCTTGCGGAACTAGAATCCTGTGTCTTTTCTCTGCTTCCCTCATGCTCCGAGCTGAAAACTAATCACACAATCATTTGATTAATTTAAATGTGGTTTCACGTGGATTTCGCTGAGATTTTCAAAATCATTCCCATTCCCATTATAAAGGAGGATACACCATACACATACACGTATCCTTTTCGAACGTATATTAGAAATTTTAGTGGAAATTTACACGTGGAAAAGTTAAACTTAATGAAAATGTGAATCCTTACAGTTTATACTCTCGTTACGTTACGACACACACAAACCAGCAGGAACATCATATAGCATATCCTCCAGATCCAGGAGAGTAGGTATGTACTTGAAAATCAAATAAATATTCAATCAGGACATGCATGTAGAGAGATGATGACGATGATGATGTGTGTTAGATGTAAACAACAAAAAATATTGTTCGAATGGTAATCGAAGAAAGAATCCTGTGATGTAATACCTACCTGGAAAAAGTCCTTGTTATTTGTATTCGACTTCCTCGAACAACGTGTCATCTGTTAAATTCAATTAATTCCATCACAGAATCCCTATTTCGCTTCTTGATCCCTTTTTCCTGTTAAATCCTTTTTGCATCCCCAAAATCCTGTTTGTTATTCATAAAATCGTTAGATTTCCAAAAAAAAAAAAAAACACGAGTGTGGGGAATAAAACTCTAATTAAACGTTCATTGTCTATAACAACTGAGAATGAGATGAAGAAAGAAAAACCAAACACACAAGGATGTGATTTATACAAAACCTACATCGCTACTACAAGAGGGAACATCATGTCCTGACTGGTAGGGTATAGGTAGGAGCCGGAAGAAAGTAAACTCTTTTTAAATTGAATCGGATAAAAACAAAACACACACACGTTATCATTTTTATATGCAAAGTCAAGAAGTATTTTTTGTATGTATTCGTAGGTATCTACCTCCTCCAAAAGCTTAAAACCATACATGATGTATTTTCTGATACCATTCAAGACTCGTTGTGATTTAATCAATGCACATCCTTAAAACACGTTTTTATTTGCTTTACTTTCCCTTATAAATTTCTATCGACTATTTATAAAGTGAATTACTTACGTAAAAAAACGAGGATTTAGAAAATAAAATCTTTCTCTTGGATTTTTTGGTTCACTTTCGATTTGTTATCCTTTCGATTGAATCTTAATTCCAATCTAAAGGCACCTACTTCAGTTTTTTTCTTACTTTTTTTACAGAAGCTGGAGTTTTTTATTTCTTGACAGATCAGGGAGTATATTCTTTAGCTATTAAGAAACATGCGATGAATAAAAAATAAAAAAAAAGTATCAACAATAGGAAAAAAGGACCAACAGAGAGTTCTAGCAGCATTAAGAAATTGACAAAAAAAAGGACTCTTTAAAATTAAAATCGAATGACATAAAAACACCTCTTGAGCTATGATGACAGCTGCAGTTCGTTTTTCCTTCATTTATCGTTTTCTAAGAAAATTAGCTGGGTTTTTTGTTGAATAGTCGTTGTTGTTGTTGTCTCGTTTATATTGTTCAGGATTGTAATAATAAATGAAAAGAAAAGGTCCTTAGACTTACTCTATTGGTGAACAATAGATAGGTAGAGATAATGGAGATTGCACAAATTGCAAAGTGAATGAAACGCGACGATATGCGAGCTATGTTAAGAATTTAAAGTCTTCTCTAGGTGCGTCTGCAATTTTTCTTTTATTATTATTTTTTTTTATTTCCAAGGGAGAAGGTATTGTTTAATCTTAGAACAGCGTGATGTGGACATATCCTTTTAACGAGAAAATTATAATAATAACAGTAATCTTGTATTATGAAAAGGATACTACTTATATGTACGTATGAGAATAATAATGAAAAGGAGTGCTTGATGTAAAACGATGACATTATGTTATTGTGAGAGAATTATAAAGGTCTGGCCGGAGGATTTCGTGGGATAGATATTATGTATGCCAACGAACCTCCTTAGACTTGGTTAAACGATGCTAAAAGATATTGTGAGTCAGATGGGAAAGAGCATTATCTCGTTTGGTGCTAATTAAAACAACAATGCTGCTCCATAAAGTTATATTTAAGAAATTTCTTTAAGTTTAGAATTTCATTTTTAAGGAAATATATACAGGGTGTCCTGTAAATAATGGATAACCTTGCATTTGGTTAAAGCAGGCCTTATGACCTTTCAGGAAAAAAATATAAAAAAAATATTTTCCCAGTGGTTACTTTGTTATGATGTTTTTTCCAAAAGCTGTTAACAAGTACTACTTTTCTCCAATACGTGAACGCAACGACCATGGATGAACAATTTTTAATATTTTTTTATTTTTGTAATATTCTAGGATGACTGTTGTAATAGATAGATGGTCAAATTTAATAGTAGTTATTGCATTTTTTTTATTCTAATTTTTTAAAATATTTTTTTCAGTACACAAATTAATTTTCAAAAAAGTTTGACCACCTCTAATAAATTAAAATTGTATGAGAACATGAATGGCCAATTACTTAAAAAAGTTGTCCATTTAATGCACTTTCCAAAATGGTATAACACATGCTTGTGTATTAACAAAATAACCAAGAAAATTTGTCAATCATCTAATAAAGCAGCTTTTAACATTTTCGCAAAATGTCTATTAAAATGTTACAATAACCTCCAAATTTGTGTTAGACAAAGATTTTCTCTTTTGATATGTGTAAGGGGGTTCAGTGCAAGTATAAAACTCGATTTTAGGTGTTGAAAGTCTCACCATTTGGCCACCATATTAAAAAACGAGTTCTGAAAAGTTTTCCGTGGCAACTTAAATTTAATTGGTCTTAGAAAAAAAACTTTGGCACAAATTTGTAGCAAATTCAATTTTCTGCAATTTATGTTAACTCACTTTTTACCCTAAAGTTATAAATAAAAAAGTTATAATCAAAAACATATGAATTTTTTTCAATTTTAAAAATTTGATTATAACTCTTTTTATTTATGACTTTAGGGTAAAAAGTGTTTTAACATAAATTGCAGAAAATTGAATTTGCTACAAATTTGTGCCAAAGTTTTTTTTCTAAGACCAATCAAATTTAAGTTGCCAAGAAAAACTTTTTTGAACTCGTTTTTCAATATGGTGGCCTAATGGTGAGGCTTTCAACACCTTAATTCGAGTTTTATACTTGCACTGAACCCCCTTACACATCAAAAGAGAAAATCTTTGTCTAACACAAATTTGGAGGTTATTGTAACATTTTAATAGACATTTTGCGAAAATGTTAAAAGCTGCTTTATTAGATGATGATTGACAAATTTTCTTGGTTATTTTGTTAATACACAAGCATGTGTTATACCATTTTGGAAAGTGCATTAAATGGACAACTTTTTTAAGTAATTGGCCATTCATGTTCTCATACAATTTTAATTTATTAGAGGTGGTCAAACTTTTTTGAAAATTAATTTGTGTACTGAAAAAAATATTTTAAAAAATTAGAATAAAAAAAATGCAATAACTACTATTAAATTTGACCATCTATCTATTACAACAGTCATCCTAGAATATTACAAAAATAAAAAAATATTAAAAATTGTTCATCCATGGTCGTTGCGTTCACGTATTGGAGAAAAGTAGTACTTGTTAACAGCTTTTGGAAAAAACATCATAACAAAGTAACCACTGGGAAAATATTTTTTTTATATTTTTTTCTGGAGAGGTCATAAGGCCTGCTGTAACCAGTTGCAAGGTTATCCATTATTTACAGGACACCCTGTATAAAACTAAAGAGTAAAGCCAATGAAATAAACCAGTAGATCCCCTTTTCCCCCTAGTTGCTAAACATTTCTAAAAATTCTGTATTAAATTTTTACTTGCGAAAATGTATTGTTTATTTACATTAGATTTTATTTATTTATTTCATATACTACATACTGTAGGACATTGTCCCTTGTTTGTATGCTAAGTTATACAGAGAAAAAAAGGATGTTACAAACGAAATAACAAAAAATATAAATAAAATTAGTAGAATATAAATGATAAAATTTTAAATTGATACAATTTTGAAATTCATTTTTACCATAAGCACTATAATATAATTGAATTCAAAAATAATGTATATATAATACGCAAAGGAAAAAAAAAATACATACATATAATAATCATAGCAAACTACAAAATATTGTACAGCACAAACTCAAAAATCAGAAATTTGTTCGGCATAAGTTGAAGAAACCAATCGCTTGAACTTGTTAAGGTTGTAAGTAAATCTAGTAGATTGGCACTTTTTTTTAAATTTTTGAATTTCTGATTGTTGATGTCACAGAGCCCAATAATTTCATTCCCACAATTAATGAAATTGCTACAAAGGTGAGGGAACAAGGCTATTTACAGCCAATCATTATTATCCAATGTTATTTTGATAAATAATCTATTGTGTATTTAATGACGTAAAATATAAATTTCAAAATTTACTGCCCGCATTGGATACTTGCTTTAAGATCATTTTTATACTCAATCTTAAGAATCCTATTCATAAAAAATCTGTTTGGACTTGTATTCAAAATTATTTTATTTTCAAATTGTGACCTCTAAAAGACTATCACCAGATGTACTAATTGTATTGAACTCTTAAAAACTCAAAGTAACTATCACCGTTTTTATTTTGTTCGTTAGTATTTTTAATTCTAATTTTAATATTAATTTTAATTTTAATTTTAATTTTAATTTTAATTTTAATTTTAATTTTAATTTTAATTTTAATTTTAATTTTAATTTTAATTTTAATTTTAATTTTAATTTTAATTTTAATTTTAATTTTAATTTTAATTTTAATTTTAATTTTAATTTTAATTTTAATTTTAATTTTAATTTTAATTTTAATTTTAATTTTAATTTTAATTTTAATTTTAATTTTAATTTTAATTTTAATTTTAATTTTAATTTTAATTTTAATTTTAATTTTAATTTTAATTTTAATTTTAATTTTAATTTTAATTTTAATTTTAATTTTAATTTTAATTTTAATTTTAATTTTAATTTTAATTTTAATTTTAATTTTAATTTTAATTTTAATTTTAATTTTAATTTTAATTTTAATTTTAATTTTAATTTTAATTTTAATTTTAATTTTAATTTTAATTTTAATTTTAATTTTAATTGTATGCATATATGTAGGTATGCATTTAAATAAGAAAATACTTAAATTAAAACAAAAACAATTATTTTTCTTTGTCCTTCTATAGTTTACTGGCTTTAAAGTAAGTATAAACCTACGAAAAAGAAGCATATCAAGCTGTCACAATTATACTCCGTTAACTACGCTACGTAGGAAAACAGTAATGGAAGCATAGTAACTTAAACACGAACATAATCATTTGACCATGAAATGAAGCGTTTCCAAGTAATCACGAACGTTGTTAAGGAACAACGGAAGCATTGTCATTTGATCATGACATCATGTCAACCAATCACGGTTGTGCTTAAGATATAATGAATGCATACCTAGTAAATGAAGCATGATTATTTTTAGCTGAGCACAAACGTGATAGTTTAAGCACAAATATAGTACGAAATTAACGTGATTTATCAACCTCAAAAATGATTGATCACAGACATTTTTATCCTAACAGGTCTGTGTTTGGTTTATCACAAGTGCTATATTGATTAACAATGTTTGTGCTCAAAAAAAATTTTTTAGAAGTTACAACATCCGTGATGATTTGAACACGAAAAATATTTAGTCAAACACAGAAATAGTTGGGTAACAATGACGATTGATAAATCAACTACGAAATGAATAACGTTCATTGTAAGGTTTTAATACTCTGGCTGACGCAAAATCAAGTAAGGATATTAGTTCATTCTACCAAGGTTTTTTAAGGTGTAAGATAAACTAATTTTTCTTAAATCCAAGATGGCGGCCAACGCAGTAGGGAAAGGAGGTCGAAAAAAAAAAATTTGTAGACTCTTTATGGACCCCTCCATCGAATGAAATCAAAAAAATCCCTAACTATTTTTTTTGCATTTCAAATATAGGTACATTCCGACTGGCTAAAACTATTCATTTTCTTTTAACAAATCTAGAACAGTAGACTTTGTATTGAATCCACTCGGTGTACTCAGTGCTTTTCCTTTGGTCAACAATATTCAACATTTGTACATGATTCGCTTCTATCAAGCCACTTCAAGTAGGAGTACTGTGTATTGCACAAGATAAGCAAACCGCTAGTGGGTACTCTATGGTGAGTTATGCATTCCTAAAAAAATTGAACTCGAGAATTTGATCAGACTTGTCATTATGATCATAGGGAAGACGAAACAAAGTTTTTCTCACAATTCTGTCTGTCTGTTCAGCCTGAATGGGGCTAAATCGATTTTCTTCAAACTTGGTATGTACTTGTACATACAAAAAGGTTTTTGGTCATTCCCCAAACATGGTTTATATATTTTTTTAGAACCAACATAACGGTACCTGCCATATAATTTTTCTTTTTAACAATGAATTTAACAAAATCTCACTCTTCTCAAAACGGCTTCACAACTTAAAAACAAAAATAACAAATTACTTTAAGTAAAGGCCACTTTTGTGTGGAAAACCATTTTTCAAAATATGGTTACTAACAGCACCTAAATGGTAATGGTTTTAACACTTTTAAGAACATTTTAAAAATAAATATTTTACTTTTAAGGAAACCGAAAGAGGAAATCTCAATTTTCTTGAAAACGACTCCTACGATTTTGATAAAACTATTTGTGAGATAAAATAAGAATGGTTTGCATACAACAAATAAACGGTTGCCAACTTAACAGTACCTCTCATAAATTGTCTATAAAGCGTTTATTGAGTCTTTTTTATTGGATTATCGAATCTAAATATTTTCTTATATAACTTTTATGGAAATTCAAAAAAGAATTCAAAATCGGGTAAGAATTGGCATACCAAAATTATACCTTTAAAATTTTATATACCCTCAAGGCAGCAATTATTTTTTCTTAAAACCGCTCCAATGATTTTTACACTTTTGGAAAGAAGCCAAAAACTTTAAATGAAAAAAACACCTAAAAAAGATAATTTTTTTTCAAGGCTATGAACGATTTTTAGGTAATTTTGAAAAAAAAAAAAAGCGACGCACAGTGTAGCTATATCTGAATTTTGTGAACTTGCATTCGGTTAAATAAATTATTATGCATAGCATAGCATTTTGAATGGTTTTGATATGAAATTTCACTATTCCAAAATATCCTTTCTTTATTAATCCCTTGAATTGTTTTCATCGGTAATAAATTCGCATATTAAAAGACTCACTCCAAGAAATCCTTTATTTCCTTTAATAACAAATCCATTTACCTGTAAATACAATGTTTCCAACCCTTTCTTTATATCTTTAATTGAAAATTAAGTTATTCATTGCCAAATTTTCCAAGTACTCCCGATTAACCCACTTAATATTTAATTTAAAACATTTTAAGCCTCCTTTGCTGATGATTCACAGCATTCTTAATAAAAGAAAAGTCAAACAAAATTACACAAAGTTAAACACAAAAACAACAACGGAAAAGGAAACTTTTTAAAAATGATCCTTTTTATACGCTGCTAATGCTGCTGGGCTGAGGTATCAAAAATAATTCGCGAAAAAGATTTCCGATTAAAAAAAAAGGAAATTCTTCGATTTTTCGTTATTCGCTTCCTCATCCTCACCCCTCCTGTTCCTTTTCCGATTGTTCTTTATTTTCATGTAATTTCTGGTAAAAAAATATTAAAAAATAAACTGTGTACGTGTTTATTGTTTTCGGAATACACAAAAAAAAAAACAACGAGCATAAGGATGCCATCTTTATAACAATTGGATTTCTTTAACCTCTTCGAGTCGAGGGGATGGGGGTAAATATGAAAACAACAAAACTTTTTAAGGAAAAATTAATCTTTCGCAAGTAAACAGCATCAGCAGTTAGAAAATCTCACCATTGCCATATTGTTAAGGGAAAATAAAACGTAAATAGGGGCCTATTCAGATTAAAAAGGCCTCGAGGCTTTCAAACTTCCTTACAAATATATAGATAGGAGACTTCATTTGATTTTCTGTTTATGCATAATGGGTAAATACTGTTTTTGTTCAATTTACGTGACTGTCGCTGCGAATACATAAATATAACGAAATCCTAAAGAAAACATCAAATTTAAATAATATTTCATAATTGATTTCGGTATCCTGCGGCAGGATTTTGATACGAATTTGATCCACACAGTGCCTGTGATGGAATATATACAGAAAAAAAAAAGAAATAAATAACCGAAGAGGTGTAAAGTAATGAAAAGACTTGAATTGATAGAGAAGTTGTATATATGAAGGGTTCATATTCAGCGATGGGTCAGACTGGCCTCGTCATAATATTTTTTGTAGTCCCTATCCTTCCTGTCTATATAATATACCCTTACCCATCCCGCTGGTGCCCTTTTCACATCACCGAGTTATATTCACTGAGTCCAAAGGGACACAAGGTTGCTCCCTATGATGCTGTGATGACTGATTGAAATATTAAAATGTAATGGGATGAGTAGTTGGTTCTGAAAAAACAACAGCTCCATTGAGGATTGCAGACAAATCAATCAAATGCCTCTGGACTCAAAAAGCCAGAACATGTGTGCACACTATTCACTTTTTTGTTTCTATTTATTTTTGGGGCTTTTTTAATGTCCGTCCACAATTTTTTTTTTGAGGAGCATTTCTGTCGATTTATTTTTTAATTAATCAAACAAATTGTCAAATAATGAAGAAGGACTCTCCCAGTGTTGTTACTGATGATAGGCCCAGGTTACACGTGCAACACAATAGCTTCCCCAAAAAATTGTGGCTTTTATTGATTTGCATCAGCAAGAAGAATTTCTGTAGAATTATTCTAAGGAAATAAGTATTTTGTGACGTCCTAGTATAAATCTTCGAGTGGAATTGAGATCCTCATTCATAATTGCAACTAAGTTTTTGATGTTACAACTTACAATCCACAGCTTGTATTTTGAGCCGCAGCGAATTGGTTGAATTATGCTTTAAATTTCTAAACTGCATCAGCTTTTTCCTTCGCTTTCCCATACTCAAAAATGAGAAATAAATGCATATATGGCCATTGGAAGATTGTGGATTGTGGAGTGTGGAATGCGTTAATTTTTTATTTCACAAAAGTTGAGTACTTGACGTAAATATTCATTTTCTCACATAAACTTTCGCTAGTTGAAATCCGCATGGTTACATTTTTGTGCTTTACAAAATTCAGGAACTTTTATTATCAATTAATTTTGTTAGAATTATGTTCCACAATCCTTTAAAATGCTTACAGCAACTATATTTGCAATACATTTAAAAAAATCATATCGATTTACATTTAAACGAGGTAGCTGCTTAATAATGAAAAAAAGCATCGGGTTTTCAATTGGTATCCAAGGCTTTTGTTATCCTAAACAAAAGTATTTAAGTAAGGAATGGCGCCCGAGGCGGGATATTTTCATATTGAATTCATAAAGGAGCTTCATTATTATTACACTTGAAGCGGTAGCAGTTTAAGAATGATGAAAGTATTAGGCTTTCAATTGGTAACCTAAGCTTACATCATTATCATAAACCTAATTATTTCAGTAAAGATAGCGCCCGGGACAGGAAATTTTCATATTGTAATACATTATTATAAGATTTAGAGAGGTAACAGCAAATTAACGGTGGAAAGCATAGTGATTTCAATAGGTTACTTAAGCTAGCATTATTCTGAACAAATTTATTTTAGTAAGGAATGGCGCCCGGTACGGGATATTCTCATATTGAATTCATATAGGAGCTCCATGATTATTACACTTGAAGAGGTAGCAGCCTAATAATGGTCAAAGTATTAGACTTCCTTTTGGTAACCTAAGCCTACATCATTTTCATAGCCCTAATTGTTTTAGTAAAGAATGGCGCCCGGGTCAGGATATTTTCATATTGAATTCATATTTTATTTCACTTGAAGAGGTAAAAGCTAAGGAATAAAAGAAAACATTAGGCTTTCCATTGGTAAACTTAGCTTACATTATCCATAAACAAATTGTTTTAGTAAGGAATGGCGCCCGGGACGGGATATTTTCATATTAAATTCATATTGGAGCTCATTATTCACACACTACAAAAGACCCCAGCTTAAGAATGGTAGAAAGCATAAGGCTTAAACTTAGTTACCTAAGGTCACATAATCACATAACTTCCCGAAATCACATTGATTTATTAAGGAATGGCGCCCGGGGGGATATATTCATTTTGAATTCATATAGAGCCTCATTATTATTACACTTGAATAGGTAGCAGCTTAAAATGGTAGAAATGATTTCAATTGATAATCTAAGTTTACACCATTATCCTATACCAAATTGTTTTAGCTCCTAAGAAGTGGCGCCCGGGGCGGGATATTTTTATATTGAATTTTGTTTTACTTATGAACGTTCGTTTTTGTATTTTACTTCAACTCAAATTACTGTGTTAATCGATTACTCACCACAAAATACTCACTTTCTGGTGTATGAAGATTTCAATCTCAGCCTAGAATGCAACTCATCAACAATCTTTCATCCTGGTGAAATCATAGTATGCAATTTCACCTGCAACATAAACCAATACTTAAACCTTCAAAAGGATTGGTTTATGTTGTTTATTCGTATATTTCTAGATATAGTTATAGTTCATTCCAGTGTCCTTTATCCCCAGGAGGCCAATGGTGAAATAGTTGATGAATTATATTTGGTTTTGTTGTACAAATTCTTCAATTCACAACATCAATGTGTATCAAGGGAAGGTCAATCGATTTGCTCCGATTGGAATGATAAGCATCGTGGGACTAACAACAAAGGACATCTGAGACACATTTAATTTCAAAACAAAGTCTTTCCGCTACCCCCGCAACAACCGTCAACCAACCTCTACTACAGCAGCCACGACGAACAAACGAGGGAGAGAGAATTCTTTTGGGAAAAATGGAAGGAAATGAAAAATTTTTAAAATTAAATCTTATGGCTTGAAGGATGAAGGATGCGAGTCTCTACTTCAGATAGGGCGAGGGAGGTAGAGGTATCTAGGTCATGCGGTATATATCGTTATGACAAGTGGAATTGAAATAAGAAAACCCAAACAAACTAAACAAAAAAAAAATATATATAAAAATACGTTGAGAAAATCCAGTTTTTATTGGCAGCCAGGAGCATGCATCAAGGAGTGCTATTGAAAGTTGAGTGGAAAATTGTTATGGAAGGAAAAACACTGAAATCAAAAAAAAAAATATAAAATAAAATCCTTCTTCTTCCTTTTTTCCAGGCAAAAAGTTCGACGATCGATTCGGATCATTTTCTCTAGTGAGTCCTGGGTTTCCATCACTGATGGCTAGAGAGAGAGAGCTTTTTCTGGTGTCATCAACTCCAACTTCTGGTCGGGTGAATATCCTATATCCTAACCGTGGATAAAGTGATGGAGTTGCAATTCCACATATTTTTTTGCAAAACCATCAATGAGTGCAATATTTCTGTAGGATTGTCTGGTTGGCGTGTCTGGTGACTGGGTTTTGTGGTTAAAGGTATGTGTGATGTATGATGCATATGGAAGGTGCCCATATCTTTCATCAGGACGAATGTAGGCTCGCTGTCGTTGCCGTTATAGACGATATGGATGCTCATTTTTTTTTTTATTGTCTAATAGATGACGGCTGGTGGTGAATTTTTTTTACTTTTTTTTTTAATCCGCGAATGAGAGCATGATAAGGATTAGAAATTGACGTGGTAGACATGGTTCTTGCATGAACAGATATTGAATACTGTGCGGTTGGAATGGATGATGATTTATATGGCATCAGTCAGTATATGGAACTTGTTCCATGTGACTTGGAAGTTCATTAAGTTTTAGAATTTTGATGAAGAAATGACAAGGGGGGAATGTGTGGAGCTATGTGAAGAATAATTTCCATCATATGAATGGACCGTAAGATGTAATTACAAAATCTAGGCTAAAACAAATATAACAATGACGGGATAAGTGGGCCGACATTATGCTAGCTTAATAGTCAAATATACCTTTATGAGCACTTAGCTGTAAGGTTGGTTGATTTAAAAATGATGATTCGACATGAAATTAATTTGAAAAAGGTTTTCTGAGTAGAGTTCTCATTCTAAGGTGTATCTTAAACAAGGATGCTAGACAGCAAACGTTTGTAATTTTTGTCTACAATGTTATAAGTCAGAGCTATGTACATTAGAAAATGCCAAAGTTGCACAGAAATAATTTCAACGTACATGGAATGAATTTATACATCTTCTTTTTATATTAATGAGGAAAACTAAAGCTGGCCAACAGAGCCAAAGAGCCAAATGGCCCCGCACCAATCGAAAATCTGTCGTATGTGGGGTGGATCGGCCACCATTTGGACTTTCCGCCAATCTGAAATCCAACCGATCCAAATGGATCGGATGGCTGGTTAGTGTATGGCCAGCTTAAAACATAATCCATAAACTGAGCATTTTCCTTCCGAACACTTGAAGTTCCTTCATGGCTGTCTTGGAAGTTGAGAACCAGACTGCGAAGAAATAGCTTACGAATGGCTGCAGGAGTAGGAGTTGCTTTTACATCAATATTTTCGTCTGTTGAGTTATCCCGGTTCATCTTCTCATCAGAGGGTGTAGATGGTTGGTGGGAAGTTCAGCTGAGTCTTTTGAGCACACTCCTTGAGTTTGGGTTGAACCTATGCTACAGCTACTCATTGAAGTAGATTCCCATGTACTTCAAGTTCCGTGTGGCAGCTGACTGCCTCTGATGCTCGTTGAGGGTCTCCTCTGACAAGTTCTGACTTCCTGGACAATTCAAAGAGTCTCTATCGTAGGTGAGCGTCATCACTCATCAGTACATACAAAGTTCTCGCACCAGTTGGGACTGGTTGGTCAGATGTCATCAAGCTTAAAAGGAAGGGGCCCAGTTTCGAACCTTAGGCCACTACGGCTCTGATGGTATTAATGTGTGATTAACAGTTGCTGTCCAGTTAAACGAAAATTTTCTGAAATATAGAAAAAAGAATTTTTATTAGTGGCGGAGGTAAATGTAATAGATAGTTTATGGACAAGGGCTTCTGTCCATACAATGCCGAATGCCTTCTCGACATCCAAGTATAGTAGCCAATGGTGACACGGTGACTGCTAAGCGCTGTGGTGATGTCGTGTTGGAACTCTACCAGCGTCGAAAGTTTTTCTCCAAAGTCGAACTGCATGTCAGGAATGATCGCATTTTCGCTGCAGAACCTCTTGAGCCTCCATAGTATTTACTTCTTCCAGTATTTCACTAATGTTGTTGAGGAGTCCTATAGGCCTGAAAGTGGACACTTAGTTGGTAGCGCCTTTTTTCGAGATCGCCACTATCTTCACTATTTTCCAATTCTGAGGGAAGTAATAGTTATTGACGCAGTTATCTTAGATGATTGTGAGGAGGGTCATCACAGCATGTTGCAACTTTAAAAGGTTTTTTTTTTTTTGATTCGAATTTCCACTGATCCTCCTCCATATTGCATAGTTTTGGGCTGTAGGTTGGGTAATTCACTGGATTTTTGTTATTTTATATGACTTTTTCCGGATTAGGATGTAGAGTTTGCTGAATGGATGCTTCAATTTCGTCCGAAAATTCCGGATTAGCAGGTGGGTTGGGTGTGAAGAGTCCTTCCAAGTAGATTTTAAACCCTTGTACTTTTTCTTGGGGAATTGCTATAGTTGCGTCGATTTTGTTATTCAGCAAGTTGCTGTTTGAAATTGGAAGCGTTATGTTGTTTTCGATCTCCCAATGTTAGTCTTTTCACATCTTTGTTGATGCAGTTCTCTGGCGGCTCTAAGTAGAAATAGTAGAATGGCTTACTTAGAGTTGATCGATAGTTAAACAGCTAGGCAATATTGTGCAGATATATTTCTGGATTCCCGGAAAAATACGCACCAGGTTCCAAGAAGCCTGGAAAAAATTAAACGTTGATGTTTTTATGGGAATGGTAGGTTTAGGTTTAGCCACCAGAGAATTTTCATCACCATCCTACCCAGCCACAGTTGATGACCACGTTGAAATCACCGCCAATAAGTCCTTAGGTACTGCACTTCATTACACCTTTAAGGACATGTAGGTCACTTTGGTTGTTTCTGGCACTGGATCTACACTAAAAGTTGATGCTGATAACTGCTAGGGTCTCACCTCTACCTTACGTTATCGTGATAGGGGTGGCTTCACTCGTCCGTAGTCGCAAGACTACAGGTGTAACCAAGCGTTGAATCTTGGGTGCCTTTGAAATTGCCTTCTTGTTCCAACGTACATCATATTCCTTTGTTAAATTGTAGAGCCTGTGGATTTAACTTGCTCTCTTTGGTCCCAAACTACGGGGAACAGTGGTATAGGTTAATCCGGAAGTTTTCTTTCCTCCCTTGCTGACAATAACCAAAGTCAAGACTGACATATTGGCCTCAACAGTTTTTTACGCTCACCGGTATGGGCGGGGACGGTATCATGAATGTCCCTTTTTCGAAGCAAACGTACACGACCATGGGTAGATACTCCCTGTTTCATGGGGAAACCCTGTTTGTCATTACCTCACGCAGTTAAAACAACGTATCCACCCCATTCATCTCTGAGAACATCAGCTTCAACCTGGGGTTTCATGCGCTTTTCATAGAATATACGCAATTTAGGAGAGAGAGTGAGAGTGATAAGATCAAGTCAAGTTTGTAACTAGTTCCGTATTATAGTGAAATTCGCATTAAAACACAAAAATAAATTGCCAAAAGTGCATCGGTTTTAAGTCAAACTCATTACTCAACAAGGGTGAGTCAAATTTTAAGGAAAAAACTAGGGATTTCACCCGTATTTTAGAAAAATAAAAAGCAAAATGAATCGCACACCTCCAAGCAACAGTTCTGGACACCGCACCAACACCACTTCACTAGTGAAACGGGGATTGGCAGGGACCTCTCCCGAATTCCCACCACAAAAACAAAAAGGAACCACGGAAGAAACGGCGGTTGGTAATATGTCGGCAAATGACATGAAAGCACTTATTCGAGAGTCTATATCATCAGCTTTGGACGAAAAGTTGAAAGATATGCCCACAAAATCGGACTTGGAAGGAATTGGCATACAATTGCACGCACTGCACCAAAAGAATGTCACTTTGCAAAACCAATTGCAAGCAATGGAATCCCGCTGCATCTCACTTGAAAGGCAAGTAGAATGGCTATCTAGTAAAGCCAATGAAAAAAATTTGATTGTGCACCTACCGGTAGAAAACGGTGAACTTGCTGCCGAGAAAGCCAAAGCTCTCTGCTTAGACTTGCTACAGTCTCAAAATCCCGCAATTATAGCTTCAGCTAGGGAACTCAAATCCACGAGAGCGAATGCTGGAAATGTCATCCTAGAGTTCCAAAACAGAGAGTATGTTGGCCGCATACTGCAATCCGCCAGCAATCTTCGAGCCACGGGCATTGCTATGCATAAAGATTATCCGTTTGCGGCGCGTGAAAGAAGAAGGCGCATAGTTAAAATAAAAAATGAAATCGCGTTAAAAAACCCGAATTTAAAACTTCAACTGAGGGGAGAGCAATTAAAAATAAATGATAAATATAACTATTCCATAAATGAAAACAATAAACTGTCATGTAATGAAGACGGAGGAATGGAGTTTATGGAGCAGCTACTATATGACAGCAATGACAACAACTCCGAAATGTCAAATCATGCTGGAAACACAAGTGAAGGCGAGTTCAGTAGCGCAAATGTAGCTAGAGCTAATGAACGCATTCAGCCCTTTTAATTGTAATGCCGTCAGCCACGTAAACAAAAAAATTAAATCTAATCTTTTCATTTATTATATAAATATTTTGTCATATAATGTAGCAGGTTTAGCAAATAAATTATTCAGCCTTATCGCCAATTCCGAGGGAGAAAGGTCTCCTTCGGATTTTATTTTTTCCCAGGAGTTGAATACTCTCATCGCCAATCTCCCCCGAATATCATTTCCCCCGGAAATAACTTCGAACTAGTTTCGAAATATTTTGAGAGAATTATTTAATTTACAAATTATTGAACTGTCAAAGTTTGTGAATTGTGAAAAGAGATCGGATAAACCTAAACAAAATTCGAAGAAACTAGGGATGTAGTACCTCGTGGTATAATGGTTAGTGCGTAGGACTGTCGTCATGCCGAAGGTGTGGGTTACATTCCCAGCCATGCCACCTTAAAACACATGTTTTATTTGAGGTACTACTTCTTGCGAGGAATTGACAAATCCTCTAAGAGTTTAGTTTGTCAAGAATGAGTGCTTCTCGTTTAGCCGTTCGGGACTCCGCAAGAAACTGTAGGTCCCCCATTCCTGCCAACAATACGCACACAGGAATGGTTGAGAGTTGTAAGTTACTAGGCCCTGGTTCTCCATGAGCTATTGCGCTACCCAATTAATTTATTTTATTTATAAGGGATAGAAAAAGGCATCGTTTGCATTGATTTTCAAGCTCACTTAATACTTTTATCATGCTTGTAGGTTTGTAAGGGACTGCATAATAATAAAAAAAACGATAGGCGTTACGTGAAGCAAATCATTGACGATTTGCTTTTGACGATTGTCATTTTTTAAATTTCGGAATGACCCCCAGCTTTCACATATTTACTGGTGGCTATCTAAATGAATTCAGTGCCACCACCCCACCAAAAAAAGCATTTGGCATACCTACCTTCTATCGTCAAACTAAGTGCATGCTTGCGTTTTTTTTTTTGAAGAAGGTGGCTACCAAAAAGGTGGCTCAATCCAGCTTCAGTCTTGGCAGAAATTTAATTAATTTTTAAGATAGAGATATGCTTCAAATGCATCACTTTGAACACGGAAGATAAAAAATGTTAAAATAAATAGACAAAACTGGAATAAAAAAGAGAAAAGTAAAACTTACGTGTTATATTTTCAAAATCCTCCAGCTAAACTTAAGTGAATTTTTTCCAGGGAAAAATCACTAATTTTCCTTCGGAAAAAAAATTGGCGATACCTACTTTTTTCCTAGGAATTTTTTCCTTTTTTTCGAAAATTGTTTACGATAGGAGAGTATCACACGGGGGAAAAAATCCGGGGGAAAATTTATTTGCGATAAGGCTGATTATTTAACGATTTTTTCACATTTATAAATAGCTTTGATGTATTTGTGTTGTATGAAACATTTGTAGAAAACAATATGGAACGCTTTGAACATTTATTTAAAAACTACGAACTCATTTGGATACCAGCAGTTAGAATTTTCACAAAAGGCAGGGCCAGTGGAGGATGCGTGTATGGGGTAAAAAAATATCTTGTGAAGGAAAAGGACTGCGGCTTTGTAAGGCTTTTCGAACGAGACCTTATTGAAATAAGTACCGAAAATGGAAAAATATTTGTGGTTCCAGTGTACATCAACTGCAATAAATGGATGGAGGATTTTACGAACCTACACAACTTTTTATTAGATTTCAATAAAGAAAATGTGATGCTTATAGGCGATTTCAATGGAAGAATTGGAGTTACACATACGCTGAACGTGGAGCCAGAGATGTTACCTGAGTCAATAGCAGAACTGAGAGCCGCAACAGACAAAGTAATCGATGGGAACGGGAAAAAACTTTTAGAAATGTGTGAAACCCTGGGATTGGTCTTACTGAACGGTCGTTCTAAAAGTGATAAAGAAGGGCACCTGACTTTTTTGAGGGGTACTGCTTGCTCAACAATTGATTATTGCCTCACTAAAGGAATGTGCCTCAAATCTGTTCAAGACTTCGAAGTGAAGGAGTTAATCCACTCAGATCACCAACCAATAACCGTAACGTTAAAATTAGACACTCAAAGGGGAACCCTTACTGACACAAAAAGGTGCTTGCTTCCAAAACTGCAATGGAGAGAAGAGAACGTGGAAAGGTACTCATCAAATCTAAATCACCAGCTCAATCTGATTGAACACAGCAGCATCGAAACAGTTAGAGGAATAGACATTCTCACAACCTGCATCTCTGAAGCTGCTAAACCTCTGCAATCAAGGAGAAAAGTAAAAGGAAAGCAACCTTGGTACGACTGGGAATGTGAAATAGCCAGAAAAAAATCATTCGCTTTTCTGCGCATACTAAGGAAAGAAGGTTCCATCTACGCAAAACAAATGTACCTTAAGTCAAACAAAATGTTCAAACTTACCTGCATGAAGAAACAGAAAGCTCATATACAAGAACTAGCTTCGATGCTCAGTAGTGCAAGGGACAGTAGGTCATTTTGGAAGATTGCTAAAAGTGTGAATGGCCTGACTACGGGACGTGGCATAAAAGTTGAAGCTCCGGCTCTAGCTGAATACTTTGAAAAGCTACTGAATGCGACACTAACCGGAGATAATATTCAGTTCGAAATGCCCTTTCTGGAAGTTGAAGCTCTCGATCGGCCTATTCCTTATTTGGAAATAATTAGAGTTGTAAATCGCTGCAGTCCAAACAAAGCCCCAGGTGAAGACCGCATTCCCTATGAATTTTTCAAAAATGCGACATCTCCATTCATCATAGAACTCACAAAAGCTTTCAATTTTATCTTCAATACTGGCGAAATACCATCAAGTTTTAAGAAAAATATAATTTTTCCAATCCTTAAGAAAGGTGACCCAAAGGATCCAAGTAACTATAGAGGAATCTCCTTTCTCAATGCTGTCACAAAAATATTTACGGGTGTTATTTTGGAAAGGCTCACTGAATGGGTGCAGCAAAATAATTTACTGAGTGAATACCAAGCTGGGTTCCGCAAAGAATACTCTACGGTTGATAACATCTTCTCCCTCACGAGCATCGCACGAGAATACTTGGATAATGGAAGAAAGCTGTACGCATTCTTTGTGGACTTCAAGGCTGCGTTCGATTCTATAAATAGGAAAGCCTTATTCTACAAACTCAGCAATCTAGGTCTGTCAATGAAAATGCTTAGAGTACTGCACAATTTCTACGATGGAAATCTGACTGCGGTTTGGGATGGAAATATTTTATCTGAATGGTTTCAAACGGAAACAGGAGTAAAGCAGGGTTGTCTTCTCAGCCCTCTATTATTCTCACTATTTTTGGATGACCTTGGAGAATTCCTGCCAGGAGGAATAACATTTGCTGGAGTGAAGATAAAACTTCTGCTTTACGCAGATGATATTGTTATACTGGCAGACAATCCAAACGGGATGCAATTGATGATAAATAAGCTGACCAAATAATGTACTTTGTGGAATCTTCAACTCAACACCGGTAAATCAAAAATCATTGTTTTTCGAAATGGGTCGGGAAGATACGCGAGAAATGAGAAATGGACCTGGCAGAACAAAGAACTGGAGAAAGTCAGAGAATATAAATACCTAGGTGTCCTCATTACGCCTCAGCTCTCATTTAAGAAACACCTACAAGACAAATTGGTAGAAGCCAAACGCGCAATAAATTGCAGCTGGAGTGCAGTCCTCAGCAAAACCAGTGTCGAAACGAGCGCTAAGTATAAGGTATTTGAAGCAGTGATGAGATCTATTTTATGTTATGCAGCACAAGTTTGGGGTATATACCAATTTGAAGAAGTTGAGAAGCTGCTTAGATACTTCCTCAAACGTATATTTAGGCTGCCATATAACACCCCAAATTACATGCTGCACCTTGAGACTGGTCTACCCCCATTACACTTGTACACAATGAGACTTCACTTTTCATACATCCGGAAAGTTATGATGCAACCTACCTATCGCCTCACATACATAATCGCCAAACACCTCCAAAGCAGAAATACGCAGATCTTCAGTGAATGGTCAAGATTAGGGCGGGAGCATAATGTAACAATAATGGATGAAAATGATACATCCTTAAGAAGAACACATTTAGAACTACTGGAGAAAATTGGAGATTCCTCACGAGACAACTTTCGTATGCAAAGTCAAATGAGCCAAACAAGGAATACTTATAAAATACTCACACACGAACTCGGCTGCGAAAACTATTTCCAGGATAAATACAACCTTGACATGATATCCCTTATTTTCAAAGCCAGAGGTGAGCTTTTACCCCTCAACTACTTGCCACATAGGACGGATGCAAACCCAGAATGTACTTTGTGCAACCTAAGAATAAATGAAGATATTCAGCACTTTATTGGAGTATGCCCTATTCTCAAACCGATAAGAGTATCAATCTGGGGTAGAAGCCCATTATCACATGATGAAATGTTACGAATACTGAATGGAGAAAACTGGAACTGCCTTTACTCATACTTAAAAACTGCCTTAAATTATCGTCAACAAATATTAAATGAAGCCTTTTAAATAATAATAATTAGTAAAATTTATATTTTTAATTTTAATGTGATTAGCGATTATTCAAACTTTGAAATGAAGAAAATATTCTCTTTTTCGGCTGACGGCAAAAGCCAATGCTAAATTGTGAATAATGTAACTAATTTTATGCTTAAGGAAATAATAAAATCACATATTACTACTACTACTATACGCAATTTATGTTCATCTACAACTTCGAAAAGTGTCTGGCATCCCGTAGCTGAGTAAGAAATATTATGCTTCGTTTTGCAAGTTCAGTCCCGCAGAATACCAAACGTTGAAAAAAGATCCAGTCCAAAGTACTCTGTGAGCATCTGAAACCGTTCTGCAACACTAGTACAGTGTGGCGTTCGGCCGGCCAGGCAGACCAACGATAGACCTAATAATCATTTTCAAATTGCTGTATGAAAAGACCAACGAATTTCAAGTCTTAGCTAACTTTAGGGCCCCGGCTGAACTTGGGATCCCGTGAAAACTAATTCAGTTGTGTCGTGTGGCATTGAAAAGTACGCGTTACAATGAATGAGTTACTAGGGAAGAGCTCCTCCTTACTATTCCAAACATGGATAGGGCCTTGGCAAGATGATGCGCTATCATGTGATTTCTTCAATCTCGTTCTGGACCAAATAGTGCCCAGGGCAGGTGTTAACACTGAAAGGACTATTTCCAATAGTTCTATGTCCAACTTCCGGGTATGCCAAATGATATCAATTTCAACATTATCGGCCGCTCCCAACAGGCCGTTATAGTCTTTCACGGCAATCGAAGAACAGCCAAAACTTGTTGGTCTTAAAGCAAAAGAGGTCAAGACAAAACATATGCTATCAGCAAGCAATGAAAAATCTGTCAACCGGCTAGGACAAAACGTCACTGTTGATAGAAACAACTTCGAAATAGTGAAGGAGTTCATCATTGATCCCACCAACGACTTTCTTAGTGGATTTCTAAGGAAGAATTATACCCTAGCGAACCGGTGCTGCTTCGATTAAGGGTTTAAGAATGGTTGGGAAGCAGAAAGAGAGAGCTGATACTAGACTCTTTCGAAAGAAACATTTTTCGACGAATATTCAGTCCTGTGTGTGACGTGTGTCCTTCGAATAAAAAAAGATTAGTACTATCATGAAACTTGGTGACAACGTTTCATGTATGATGTGAATGAAGAATCCAAAGAGTCTATACAAATATTTCACATGGAAGGGTATTTTTTTTTTTTAAGGGGGAAAGGGGGGGGGGGGGGAATTGTGATATATCAAACAGAAAAATTAACTTTCGTGCAACCTAAGCATATGACACATGTTTTTAAGGTAGTTTTGAATGCTGAATCAAATAACACCAAAACCAAATCGATACGACCTCCGGGAAAAAAGTTATTGTCATTTTTATGTAACAATGACTATATTTTCAGTATTAAAGTAAAATATTACCGAAAACCAGTTGAAAATAATGGTCCGTCGATGAAACTTGGCTTCAATGATTCATTTATCTATAGGTTGTATTGTTGTATACATTTCCTCTCTCACATCCATCAAATAGACAATAATGCTTCAGCCAAGAGAGTCCTTGGATCCCAGTCCGCAGGTTCGAGGGAACGATGATGACCGACCCTCCTATTTTAAGACCAAGCCATTGTGGATGCCAGAAAGCTCGTTCCAGATGGCTGAAAGCAGCTTGCTTGGGATTGTAGATGATGGAAGGCTACTGGGTCTCAAACTGCGACCCTTTATGAACTCGGAGCCGGATAAATATATATTATGGTCAGTAAAACCCTACTCAATAGCTTACACACTCAAAAAACAACATTTTTTACTAAACCAATAATTATTTTCCAGATGGAATTTCAATCCGAACCCATTAAAGGAAAGCGAACGCTTGGACAAAATGTCAAACTAGATCCTTAATACCATAAGCCCTCATTTTGTCTAATATCCATTCAAATAGCTTAAACCACTTTTTTATAAATTTATTCATATCTAACCTCGCTAAGCTACAATTATGAGATTATTAGAAAAAAATGTTTACCAAATCCTCAATTATCTTTTAAACTTAAAAAAGAAAAAACTCATATTAATCTTCACTCAACACCTGGCTTTCAACAGAACCGAAGACCAAATCACTATATTTACCCAACTCTTCATCCGCAAAATTATAATTCCTCTTCGATGAGGTATATACCGGTTTACTGATGAAACTAGTTCATATCTATTCAAAGTAGGGTTCCCAGTTCCCACTGATTGTGGCCTTTGAAAGACATTAATCTATCCTCTGTATCATCAACATCACCATCAGCGATCTGTGGGACATTATAAACCCTTTAATTGTCAAAATCAACATACATTATTGCAAGCGAGAAGGGATGAAAAATCGGCTAAAAATATCATCTACAAACATCGTCCTTCCTTTATATAAATGTAATAATCTTTTTTCCCGATCATCAAAACATTTGTCTCTTATAGGATGGGTTGGTAATAATCAGTCATCAGGGGCTTATCGGAAATATTTTATTCAAACACAATTAATCCCTAAAACATCATCTTTGAATAATATTGCCAAAGGTTAAATTCAAAGTTTAAAATGTACAAAGAGAGAAAGACAGGAGGATCATTGACGGCGGAATATGTATGAAGGGAGTTACATATAATTGATGCCAAGGGAAGACCCAAAAATTGTACACGCATCACTTATTGTGATATATCGAGGATGCACCAAATTACTTCGACACCGTAACGAGAAGACCGACACAAATCCCTTCAATCAAACACATGACTTTTCAGGGAAGAAAAAAAAACATACATATTCTTCGTTGATCCTCTTTTTTGTATGTTTGGTTCTTCTAAAATTAATTTCTAAAAACAGACGAATGAGGGATAGGGAACAGACACAACAACAACAAAAAATGTTGTTTGTGTATCTCTAGAGATTTAAAGATAGATCGATAGATTCGATGGAATGTCAAAGAAGAAGCCGAGAAGACGACGATCGATAGCTATAAAAAAAACTCGTTAACGTGCCTAACAAGGCACCTCCGATGATAGGATCTGTAATTCTGTACCCTTAATACCATTCCAATAGGATAATAGCCCTTCGCCACCACCATATGCTGTGTGACCTACACCAACCAAACGATGATTGTAACCACGCTGCGCCGCCGCCACCACAACTGCCATCATCAAACAGTGGGATAGAATGCCTTAAAAACAGGAAATGAAGACAAAAATGGAAAAATATCAGCTGGTGCTTTGAAAAAAAATTATCTTAAAACATCTACAAAAAGAGAAGAAATAGTAAGAAATCGGAATTGGAATCGGTTAAGGATTTTCTGAGATCATTGAGGACAAACAAAAAAACTCAACTTTCTTTCAAATAATTATTTTTATTTAATTTCTTTGCCATTTAATCCTACAAAAAATATTTAAAAACAATCACAATAGAAGAATTAATATCACAAAAAAATTTAATTGGAATCGGTTAAGGATTTTCTGAGATCATTAAGGACAAACAAAAAAAACTCCACTTTCTTTCAAATAATTATTTTTATTTAATTCTTTTTCCAACTTATCTTAAAAAAATATCTTAAAACAATCGCAATAGAAGAATCAATATTACAAAATTTATTTAATTTGAATCGGTTAAGGATTTTCCGACATAATTGAGGACAAATGTTTCAAATTTGTTAAAAATTTGTTTTTAAATAAAAACTGAACTTTATTTCTTTCTTTCAACTAAAGTTTTTTGTTCATTTTAAAATTCCAAGAAAACTATAAACATAATACTGTACGCTAGACATTTTCTTAGGTTGATTCCAAAAAATTACAAATAAATAAATAAACTGTCCTACAGTGATTCGCATCGAACGCCATATGCTTCCCCAGAGGCGTGGATCTTTCTTGAACCTTAACAACAAGCTTAATAATAAAAAGGGAAAACTAATTTTTTATCCATTTAACCAAAACCAAGCCGTTGAACAGAAGAAACCAATAAAAATTAACAAAAAAAAAAGGGAACAAGAAGTTAGAAAATAAAAAAAAACAATAATAATAATGCCGATCATGTTTTGGGTACGAAACGAATGAAATAAATCTTCAACAAAACTGAAAAAGGTTTAGGACGAGACATATAGCTATTCGACCCTTTTCTTAATGTTCTCACAGGTATAAGCAAAACAGCACAACAGTTGGTATCCGTGTACAATTTCTTATACTATACCAGTATCTTCTCTGTCTATTTTTCAAGACAAAAACCAGTCATAGATCAGAGCAATGTTTTCTAACATTTAACACGATCGCTTTAGATAGTTCAGCGAGTTAGAACGACCTTTCAATCATCTGGCTTTATCCGTGAGTTGGTTGTTCATACAATTTAACATAGAATGGTGTCATATTCGTAGAAAATTTAAGTGGTTTCTTGGATATTTCTTCTGTTAAAAAAAAAAGAAGAAGTGATCGTGGAAGATGATCATAGACCATCATCGATTATATGAAATCCTACATCAAAATGTCAAGGATACTGAAATGAGAACAAAAGTATCAAGTGACTTCGAAGAGGTACTTATAGTATGTTGAAATTTTAGAATAAACAGATGTGTATGCGGTGAAGGATAACACAAGAAGGATGTGTTGTGATCGATTTGGAATAGTTATCTTTAGACCAAGCGCCATTTGCTTAGCGCCTTATTTAAGATAAGGAAAATAAGTGTTATTGGAAACCAAAAGGAGTATCGTATTCAATCGATGTATGCTTAGAGAATCATGATGACTGTTTGACAGAATCCTTAAATTTGCTTCAAGTGGAAGCACTCAAAATACATACACATATTTCCAAAATGAAAAATGTCCTGAAATTTTAGCTTAGACTCATCATCATCTTGAAACTTGATGATGTTGTGATGGTCTATCTATGCGAAGGATATTTCTGATCTTCGTGGTGATTATTAAAACTGTATGTTATTTATTGGTTAAGACCTATTTTAAAATTTTAAAATACGTAACCATGACTAAAAATTCAAATTCGAAATTTGATTTCACGTATGCATATCAATTGGCGCCCAACGCGAGTACTTTAAATTTTGTCTAGCTTTAATATCTCGAAAACACACATTTAAAAAAAACACAACCAGTGCGTTTTAAAGCAACTATAGCTTGGGGTTTTTAATTATTGCGTAGATAAAATCAATAACCAAGAATATTGTACCAAGGTGCTGACTGCCTAACACGTTTTTCGACCCAAGGAAGAACAATAATTTGATGTTTTCAAACAACTGCCTAGCTTGCATATAGCTGTGGATATGATAATTATAAAGACAAAGCTGGTCATTATTTGAAATGTTTGACTTATGGAAGAGTTTGTTATCATAAATCTCTTTAATTGGCGCCCAATATAAGTACATTGATCAAAATCTTTTCTTTAAGCTTTACATTCTTGAATACTTTGTTTTCATTATATCTAATAAGTTTATCCAAAAGAAGAACATAATTTCACGAATCTTTTCTAGATTGGCACCCAATGTGAGTACTTTAACTTACTTCTAGATTTTTCATCTTGAAAACAAAAAATGTTTAAAACGATTCGGCCATTTTCAACTCAAGTTTTTAAAATTTCAACTGTCATAGCGATGGTCATGATGTACTCTAGTAGATATATTGTACCAAGCTTCTAATGGTCTACTACGTTGCTGATCCTAAAAGAATATCTTGTTTCACAAGAATAAAGCAACAAATAAATATGTAGTATTTAAACTTTCCAACTATCATATTAACGTTCATGATAAGTTTTTATACTAAACTTATGATTTACTTTATGTCTTTGACCTTAGGAAGAACTTGTTTTCGCGCCCAACGAAGGTCTTTTAACTGTTGTCTAGGTTTAATACCCTGAAGACCACTTGGGCTTATTAAATGTTAATAGCTATAATCACTGAAGACAAATATTGTACCAAAGTGCTGACTGGACTGCCTACCACGTTGTTTGACCGAAAAACATGTTTTCACGAGAATAAAAACAATTCGACGTTTTTTTAAACTGCTTAGCTATCATAGCTGTGGTTGTGTTAATAATATACACTAAGGTGGTCATTATTTAACATGTTTGACTCATGAAAGAATTTGTTTTCATGAATCTCTTTTAATTGGCGCCCAACGTAAGTCATCTTTTCTATAAGGTATTTTCTTTTGAACATATTCTATGGCATTTTATTATAGGTTTGTCCAAAGGGAAAACATGTTTTCCCGAATATTTTGTTTGATTGGCGCCCAACGTGGGTACTTAAACTTATTTCTAGATTTCTCATCTTAAAAAAAATGTTTGAAATCAATTCGGGCAGTTTCAACTTTTGTATTTTCAGCTGTCATGCGATGATGTAGTAGATTATTAATTCTAAGTTGCTGATGGTTTACTAAGTTGCTTGACCTAAGGGAAAATTTTGCATCACAAGAATAAAACAACAAATCAATTTTTTTAATTTTTCAAACTATCATAGTTACCGCCATGATAAGTATTTATACTTAAAACCTTAAGAAGAACTTGTTTTCAAGAATCTCTATTAATTGGCGCCCAACGTAGGTACTTTAACGGTTTCAAGCTTTATTATCTTGAATACAAGACAAATCAAAAGCTAGTTTTTGATCATAGTAAAAAGAAATAATATTAAAATAGTGCTCCAAGTTGCAGACAGTATATCCACACAACAGTTTGAACTATGGAAAAACTTGTTGTGCAAGTAAATGGTTGTTTTTTAGACGTGTGGTTTTCAATCTGGCAATACTATTTACAAATTTATTACAGAAATAATGGTACGGTTCGAGCATCGCGTGCTGCGTTCAATATTCGGTCGACATATTCACCCAGCTGAGTCGGTAATTCGAGCAACCATGGATCGGTTTCGCACCACGTGTACTCTAGTGGATAATGCGCATCCTCAGAGACGCCCTACAGTGCGCACCGAAGACGCTATTGCTCCTGTGGAGCAGAGTATCGAAGAAGACCCGAATGAGTCCATCCGCCACCGCGTTGAAAATCGGTGGTCAAAAATTTGTGGTCGAAAATTGGGCCTCTTGGCTGGAATTTATTCGAGCCAGCCATGGCGGCCACTGGCTCGTAATCATTTGTAAAACATAATGGTAAACCCTTATTTTTATAATAAAGCTTTGTTCTTGGCCATAACATTAAATTATATGCGTTTTATTTCTTCTAAAAAGCCACACGTCTAAAAAAAAACACCCTTTATAAAACAACTAATTCAATATATTTAAGTAGTTTATTTGTGCAGCTGTTCTCAAGCTAAGTGTATATACCCACCTTGTGATTGTGTAATATAAATTTGATCTAAGAAACTGTTTGTTATCATGAATCTTCAATAAATGGCGCCCAACGTAGGTACTTTTATTGTTGCCAGAATTATTCTTTTGAATACAACATGTTTTAAAAATTCGGGCGTTTAAAGAAACTATTATATAATCATGATAAAAGTATATTTCTGCTGAAAGTCTATTTTGTTGTTTGATATAAGGAAGACCATGTTTGGCGTTAATAAAGCAACAATTTGATATTTGTTTAGGCTGTTTAATTACCAAAGCTGTCTTCACGATAAGTCCATAAACTTATATTGTGACTGTCTTATATAATTTGGTCAGAGAAATAATTTACTATCATGAATATCTTTAGTAACTGGCGCCCAACGTAGGAACTTTAAACAAAATTCTTTCTTAAACCTTCTCCTTCTATCCCTTTGAATTAAGAAAATTCAAAACTATTACTCTGGCCATTTCCAATTAGAAAAGTAACAACAAAAAATTAAGTAAAACAAATCTAAATGATTCCGGAACAAGGTCAATATATATCCAAACCAAGAGTAGCTCTAAATCCCAAAACTGAATAGGTACATAAACCACTCTTTCTAATGAGGTAATTATCTATTTCATTGTTGTCAACTTTATTACTATTCTAAAGTGTACTCACAAGCCTTGCATGCTTGCACCATTTCGAACCGCAGCAATTAAAGTGAATTTATCTCTCAGAAATACATACATCCGTTAGTTTCAAGGACTTACAAGGACTTTTTTTTGCTTAAAATATCTTCTGCATCCGAAATGCAGCGCAGATAATCTCTTTTCTCTCTCAAAGGAAACCATAAACTATTTCGAAAAATGTGCACTCGAATTAGTTAGGTAAACCAAATCCGATGACCTTCACACTATTTTCACACACAATGTCATGTCGCTACCTACACAAAAAACATTTATGGTATAATCAGAATCACAAAGGTAGATAAAATATAGATATTTAAAATGGCGTGATTTTCCAACCAACTTTTTAACCTGTTGGGTGAAAAGGATACCAGATACTAGCTGTAGCACCAGGATTGTATAGAGCAAAAAAAAAAACTAACCAAAGTTCAAGGGCACAAACCACACATAACTTTCGACTCTGGGATTTGGCTAAATCGCTGGGATTCCTGATGTTTTCGCACATTTATGGAACACAAAAGTTCTCACTTACACCTCTGTTTGAGAATTTATTGTCCGTGGGAGTTTTGGTATGGTGCACGATGTCTGGGATTATCTTCATATGGTCCCATCTCACGAATGTAGGGCAGGTCCTGTCACAAAATATCCTTCTTATAAGGAAAGGCGCCTTACAAACATTAAACAATTCCCAGAGCTTGTCTCACGCGAAAAAAAAGAAACGAAGGAAATCCAATTTTATGTACGATAGAGGTACCAAAAATAGAAACGGAATCGGAAAAGAAAACTATTAAAAGTCCATTCCTACCATTTTTGTAGCTATATGGCATGGCATACATAGCGTGCAGCATCTTTCCACGCCAATTTTTTTTTGTTTGCCTCTGCAATAATGCTCGTACATAGAATAGCTTTGAAGCTCGCAAGAGGATAAAATTTATAGGTGTATATATTTTCTTGTGCTGTCAGGATGAGAAATGGCTATGATTATGACAAGGTCACGACCCCATTCGACAGAACCATCCGCAGGCACCAAAGAATCCTTTCACTGTTTTCTAGCGATTTATAAAAATACGTATATACACAATATTTTTGTTATTATGTGCCATCCATCCGCAAAGCCTGAGCTTGTGCTCCCCCATTTTTAATGAAACAGCCAAAATTAGGGACGAAAAATACGAAGATGGAAGAAAAAATATCTAACAGCGCTCTAGGAGTAATTTTTCAAGTCGTGTTGTCGTCGTCGCCGTCTTCGTCATCGTCTTCGTCGTCCTACAGTTAACCTCCTTTACTGGCTCGCGTTCCATGAGCATTCTTAAGTCACTTTTTGACTTTTTCAAAAATGATTTGACAGTTGTTTTATGCCTGTTGGCGTTTCTTAGTCCTTATTTTTTGTTTTTTTTTTGTATTTCACACCACCAATATTTGTCTAGAAAAGTGCGAGAGTATAGACTCTAGGATACACTCCCTATCTCTGCGAATATATAGGCCTCCCCATCCCCACCCCAAATATAACAACAACAATACCCTTGTTAATGTGTGAAAATAGACAGGAAATACTCATTTCAACCCATCATGCCTTCATTCTTCATTTTTAGCAATATGCGAAGGCCCTTGGGTCCTTAAAGACTCCTACATGAATTAAACTGGATAATATTTAATTTGTAAAAAAAAAAAAAATTTTAAAGTTCTTTTTCAAAGAACTCTCCTCATTTTTTATATAAAATTCCCACCAGACAGATGATACTTTCTCTCACTTTTTGGGAGAGCGCAGAGATTTAGAGTGGAAGAGAAAAAATCCCTAGTTTTCGGAGTAAATTCGGAGTTAAAGAGACTCGTGGTGAGTTTGCGTAGGGAAATTTCCCAAACGCAGCATCTCATCTTCAGTATTTTTTTTTTATTCCCATCAGTCCATTATCCACATCCTCTCTCCAGGATGAAAATAAAAAGGACTCTACAGGATGTGAGAATAATGTCAATAGGGAGTCAACAGAGCATCACCGCATAAACAAAAGGGCGTATAGGAACAATGGGAAATTTTCATCTTTATAATTTTCTTTTTTGTTCTTCCGAAAACAAAAGAAGAACCAAAATTCCTTTTCCCTCTTTCTCTCTATTCTGATGGATGGAAATTTTTTGACACACAATGTGACAGAGCACACTTTTTGATGGAAAAGATAGACCTCCAGCAGTTAAAATTGCATCAATAGATAACAGCATGGTGCTGGCCAGGGAAAGAGAGAGAGAGTTCAGTTGTATATATTTTTTTTTGACTGACTGCCTGCTGTTTCTTGAGTAAGTCGTCTCGAGGTGCGAAAATAAAAGAACCCAAGATGACATCCCGCCAGGACATGTGACTTAAAGAATACATTTCGAGAAGAAGATGATGCTGTCAAAGTCTTTTGTAATATGACTCGCAAGTGTTTCAAAAGATCAATTTTCTTGACACAGTGTGCCTGATAATTAAGAGCTGCTGATGGTGAGATGCTTCTGCTGCTGCTGCTGACTCGACTGCTAGTCTTCTTCCTGGCGATCGGATATCCTTAACAAATTGCATTAGTCTTGTAAGTCAATAGGATATTGGAAGCTCATGCATTGTCATTTATTGTTTCGAAGGATACAACATTATATTTAGGTGCTAACTTGATTATATACGCTCCAGAAGGGAATATCCTTTCCGAGAGATGATGATGGACTTTGGTTGGGTCATCATAATCATATGAGAAACACTGGCGGGAAATTGGGAATTTGTTGCGCGCCGGTGCTAATAGTCTTTGGTGCTGGTGCTGGTGCTGGTGCTATTTCTGGATGGTGTTGTATATTATTTAAAGGAAATATGCCACAATAGTTTTGAAATTCGATTCACATTATTGCGGTATAGATATATCGAATAAGGACGATCTATAAGGAGTGATGATTGAAAGGTATGCGTTTTGTGGTATTTGTAAGGAAATTCGTTGCGGGAATAATTGATTATTAGAATGTGTTCATACTTTGGACAGATGGACAGACTGATTTGAAGGGATTTATTTGAATTGAATTGATGCAATTGGATTTGAAGTAGAATTCTATACTTTTGAATGTGTTTAAGTTGTAATTATTATGAACATATTGCAGGTAAGGTTCTCAGCCCTTGTACCTATTCTATATTAAGGTTTATTTTCACTAGTTTTTTTTTATTGGAATCAAGTAATAATATTTGTTGCTGCTGTATATAATAGAAGAAAACACCCTTTAGCTAACCATTAAGGCTGTCAAACGTCCTGGAATCTTCAAAATACGTTACATGAGAGCATTTTTTAATGATTTTTGAAAGGTGGTTCTTTGTTCTTCAGATCGCTTTAATTGTTGTAAGCAATAAAATAGATCCTTTGATGACAAGGATATCGCCTCCAGGTAAATCAGACCATTGTGTTATATCTGCCGATTTCTCGTGTCAACAAAACTTAGTTAAAGAAAAAACCCTAGGATCATCGTTTAGCGATACTTAAAAGCCAACTGGGAAGGTCTCCACAGCTTCTTAAGGTACTTTAACTGGTCACTATGCTTCCTCGATAGTGTCGTAGACTCCAGTGCAGATATGGTCAAAAACTTGATTCTTTACGGAATGAGAAATTTTATCCCGCATAGGTTAAAATCTATCTAACCGAAAGAGAGTTCATGGCTTGAAAGAGGTTATCAGGGTTAGAGAAGTAAGCTTCTTTTGTTATAAAGCTAAACCGCTGAGGAAAACTGCATCAAGCTCAAACAAGCTTGAAAAGCCTGCAATGGCCATATTCAACGAACCAAATTTTTGTATGACCAAAAATTAAGGCAAAAGATATCTACTAAAGTGTCCCAAAGGTAGTAAAAATGTTTGGTCGCACATTTTTAAAAAACATTCGAGTATTAGAGATACTACCTCGTCTTCGATTCAAACACTCGTCTGCTTTGATACTCCCTATGTGAGCTCAATAGATAAAGCCAAGTTGCTTGCAGAACAGTTTCCTATTAATTCGACGCTGGCTGAGAGTGTCATGATTCCTCCTGTACTTGAGAGTGCAAATGATTTCATCGGATGAATCTTCTTTCGCATTCGTTCGGCTTGCCAATGAGTTCTAAAAGATCTTGATATACACAAATCCACTGGTCCGTAAGGTATCCTTCCCATTGTTCTGAAGAGGTTTTCCTCAACGCTGGCAAAACCACTGCGTAAGCTTTTCCATCTGTCTCACTCTACTGGTCTCTTTCCGAGTGGATGGAAAATAGCATTTGTCCAGCTTGTCCCTTAAAAAAGTGAATCTTTCTTTTCCCCACTAACAACCGCCCAATTGCACTTACGTCCCTTTCCAAGGCCATGGAAACGCTTATAAATAATCAGCTTAAGAAATATTTCGAAGAATGAAAGTTTCTTAATGACTAGCAGAATGGCTTTCGTAGCAATAGGCCCACTGGTGATCTAATGTTATATCTCTCCGAGCAGTGGAACAAATCTTTACATTGTTTTCGAGAAAGTAAGA
The DNA here is from genome assembly GCA_963921185.1 of Dasysyrphus tricinctus. Lineage (NCBI taxonomy): Eukaryota > Metazoa > Arthropoda > Insecta > Diptera > Syrphidae > Dasysyrphus > Dasysyrphus tricinctus. The sequence goes on along the minus strand of OY992533.1, from coordinate 124,002,563 downwards.
TTATTGCGCTTGATATTTCACAAGCATTTGATAGAGCCTGTCATCAAGCTCTCTTTTTAAAAATGCGTGCATTTGGTATTGAAAAATCTATTCTTCGTTGGATTAGAAATTACCTTTCGGATCTATCAATTACAAGTTGCATTGGACGGTTTCAAGTCTTGTATTCATAAAATAAATGCTGGTGTACCCCAGGGCTCCATGTTGTCTCCAACTATCTTCCTTATGATATTCTGTATGAAGCTTCTAATCCATTCAATTTGTTTGCAGACGACAGTACCCTCACCTTTTCATATTCGTTTCAAGATTCACTTCCTTGTTCTTCGGATTTGGAGCTTGAACGGCAGCGTATATTAAGCTCATTAAATTCTATTCTCATCAGAATTGTCCAATGGGGAATAAAAAAACACGTAGAATTAATTGCTTCAAAAACATAAAGCTGCTTTTTGTCGTTAAGGAAAAATCTACTCCCTATGCCGCTACCCATGTGTGGCACTTGCGTCGAGGAAGCCGATCAGCTTTCAGTTCTGGGTATGTGCATCACATGATGCACACATATTCGAAGTCACCATAAATGCTGCCAAATGTTAAGGTTTTCTTCGAAGATGTAAGAAATTTTTCACCCCTTCTGAGGCCTATTTCAGCGCTTCTACAACAGAGCCACATCAGCTACATCAACTACATCGTACATCTAAATCCTACAACTACATCAGTTAAATTTGTCTAATTCAAACGTTTAACTGGAGTTATGAAATAAAAGACAAAAAAGTTTAACAAATTATAATTGTAACTGATGTAATTGTGCGATGAAGTTGTAAAATGTAGTTGATGTAATTGGTGTAGTAGCGCAGAAATAGGCCCCTGGTCTGGCTGCAATCTACACGGAAAGAATTCTTGGATCATATCACGAAAAATGAGCTGCAAATTACGAAAAATGAATCCCGATTTATACCTTGGCTCGGGATTCCGTATTTTACGACTATTTGTTTGCAATTTACAAAACTGAGCAAAATGAAGATATTGATACTCAAAAATCGTAAATCAACACTCTTTAAGTATCAATAATTCCATCGAGAGAAAACAGAAATTGCGAATAACAAATCGCAATTTGATCCAAATATTCCTCAATCGCACAATTTGTATAATGCAAAAAAGATTTGTGATCACCACTTTTATTTCGTGATATTGCCACTTGAAAGATCAATTCGCCTAACCCTTCATTTGGCAGGTATACGCATTTAATTTATTTTATTTGAAATAAATACTTTACGCTTGACTCTACTTGGATTTGAACTCGCAACCCTCCGGTTGCGGAGCGAGCATGCAACCACCAGGCCAATTTGCATTACATATCGTTGGTGTCACACATTAATCATTAGATACATTTCATGTTGTGGTGCCTTATCTCTTCGAGAAGTAAATTGCGACAAGAAAATCGTGATTTAGGAATTTTTTTTTGGTGATTTGCAACTATTCTCATGGAGTTGCAAATTGCGACAAAAAAAAACGTAAATCAGTGATTGTGCAATGTTAATTACTAAATATTTATTGCAAATCAATATTTTTAAATGCTGTTTGTGAAAATATGCTTTTTGAGAGTAAATTACGCCAAAAGAGTTGTATTTTGCTATGAAAAGTACAAGCTTGAATCATGGATTTTAATTGCACATCACGAAGAAGCAAATTTTGTAAATTGCTAAGTTTTGAATGTTAAATTACCAGTTATTGTATTAATTTTGGATCAAAATGCCTTGATTTACGAATAAAAGATGATTCGTAAATTGCAACTGCAAATTTTTCAATTGGTGATTTTTTAATTCTTTCCGTGTAAAGGTAAGGCTTTCATTCGTCCAAAGCTTGAGTAAAACTGCCATATTTGGCAGGTGCTCCTAAAACCAATTTAAGTCTTTTGGATACAGTTAAAAATAAGGCGTTAAAAATGATAGAACTATGACAGAAATATTTGCATCTCTCGAGCACCGCTGCACCCCAATGTTTCGTGGCTTTCATTATTTTATTGGTATTTTTATGAACAGTGTTCTAGTGAAATAGCCATAGTTGCATTCATCCCCTTAAGCAGTTCGACCGTAATACTTACTAGTACTTCTAGGAATGCACATCAGTTTACCCGTGAGCCCAATTTCGGACGTATTGTCAAAGACTTTTCTTAGTCGCACTACCCGAATGTGGAATGCTTTACTTTGCATTGGTATCTCTTCTTGAATCCTTCCCTATTTTCCTAACGCTCGTACTATGTTAAATCATTAAGGGTAATCAAAACCCCTCTAGCACGATAATTATAAAAAAAAAAATACAAACAAAATTAATGAAAAAATTGCTTTTATATGAAGACCCCCTGAAACTGTTGACGAAATATAAATGTTGGTGTCTGAAACTTCCTTCACAGTTGTTCAATCTTTCCTATTTGGGAAACCAGTAAAGTTTAACTGTCGATTTTTCGAAGATTGGCAATTCATATTCTAAGGTGGCAGCTTTATTTAATCCAAGTCACCTTTCTGATCATCAATTATGACATCGCAATGCTCTTTAACTTTCGTTACTGAATTAGTGATAGTTGGTTGACACAAACAAGCCTCGAGACTTTTCCCCAAAAAAGTGCTGCCAAGTTTATAGCGAGTGCAAGAAATTAATTAAGGAAGTGGTTTTAAGAGAACTTTCACTAAACAGTCCTCTTCATAGAAACTACTGTTGTCTACTCTAAAGCATATTATGTGTTAGCTGGCAGAAGGACTGACAACTTGTTCGTTTGACATCTTTTCTTATTGATAAATTATATATGATATATAATTTTATTTAGGCTTACAGATCCTTATGCTCCTGAATGCAAATAAAACAAATTATTTCATACTTTTTCCCGACGTTTCGTTGGGTCTTTTTATTCAATAAAAAATCTGTGATATAGAGTTAAGGTTCTTATTTTTAGTCGACAGTAGTGTTCAAAGTTTGTGAGCTGTACTTATTTATTTATTTATTATTGTCAACTTTCGATATTTTCATTAACAAGTGTTTAAAATAAATGTAATTATTTAATACACCTAAGTAAAACAACCCTGAAGAAGTTGGAAAAGACCCAACGAAACGTCGGGAAAAAGAATGAAATAATTTGTTTTATTTGCATTCAGGAGCATAAGGATCTGTAAGCCTAAATGAAATTAAATTCATATATGATATCTTTTCAGAATTTATCACTTCAAGCAATTTTGTCACATATATGCACGGGTTACGTACGAATGACCGACAAAAAAAAATGTCGACTGGTTAAAATGTCGACTTTTATCGACTTTTTTGAAAGTTAAAATACCGACTTACTAAAATGTCGACAGTTTGAAATGTCGATTTGACAAAAAGTCGACTGCCCTGATAGAAGTCGAGAAAAATATCGACTTGTCGGAATTCTTCCCATACAGAAAAGTCGATATAAAATATAAATCGACATTTTAACCAATCGACATTTTGACTTGTCGATATTTTGTCTGTCGGTCATTTGAAAGTAACCTAAAGAACAAAGCTCTGCCTTAAATGTTTGCACGCAATAACTATAAACTCAAGAATCATAAATTCTTGTCTGATTTCTTAAAAGGAACAACAGTTTTTTGATGCTGTGAAAAATTTAAGACTATGTTTAAGACACAAGTTCTTATTTGATTCTTATAATAATTAACTTATTTAGGTAGTTATTAATTTTATATTACCTTTTGTTTAGCTTCAAGAAAGTTCAATAGAACGCATTTTTGTTGCCTACCTAAATTATACCTTATATTTCGAACTTTTAACTGCCTCATTTTCTGGATGTTTTATTATTGTATTAATATAAAAACACATTACAGACCCTGAATAATGGGCAATTAAGACGTCAAAATATATAGGCAACAAAAATAAAATTACAAAAAATGCGATTTATTGAACTATGACAATGCGATATTAGATAATAATGATCAGATCATAGTTTAGGGAATGATGTTTACAAGCGCGCGCTTGAAAACATCATTCCCTAAACTATGATCTAAGCAAAATGTCGACTTTCAAAATGTCGACTTTTAAAATGTCGACTGTTAAAATCTTGATTCATAAAATCTCGATCACTGTCGACATTTTGAGAATCGACATTTTGGAAAATCGATATTTTAAAAAGTCGGTCAAATTTGTGTCTATATTTTGATCTGTCGGTCTTTTAATCAGTCGAGATTTTTTCTGTCGAGATTTTAAAAGTCGATCTTATGGAGTCGATATTTTAAAAGTCGACATATCGTACCCAATCCATATGCACTTATTTATGAAGTGTATGCTTATTGTGGTAAACAGTTATATTAAATTAGTGTCTGTATATGTGTTAAGAAGTTATCAGTTCATTGAATGCGGATTTTGTTGGACTAACGTTTCTCCGTTAACACACGACACAGGCAATTACAAATTTATCAAAAACAACAACAATTTAATAGCTGTATAAGAGCTTATACTCGTTGTTGTTTGTCATTTATTAATAGAGAGGTAAATGTTTAAAGGAATATTAACACCTTATTTCGTAAAATAACAGTTGATTAGATGGTTTCATGTCAAAACTACTGGGATCCGAGAAAGAAATATTTGATAAGGTGGTTTCAGACTGTACTGTAACCATCGAATAGTAAAGGGAAAAGTTCCTGATTGTTTTTGAATGCAACTTTGGTTTCTGGTGAAATAACATATCCTTATTTAAGTATAAATTAAATTTAACTTAAAAATATTGATTTATCCATTAAATTCTCAACTTTGTACCTAAGCCTAGACAAATAAATTAAAAAAAAATATTTTGACATACCAATACATTTGACTTTTCTACATAATGCCTAACCTCGATTGTGTCTGATATACATTTTATATTCAAAATTCAAGAAAGAACAAACTACATGAAACTTCCTTAGGAAATGTCAACATGGATGCGACATAGTCCCTAAAAATTCCAATAAATCTTCCGTTCGAAGTTATGGTATTCGTAAAGGATAGGGCAATCTTCCCGGAAAAGTTTTATACCTTCTAAAAATCGACACCGTAACATTTCCATTGTTATTCCAATATGTATATACATCTATTGATTCAATCTCAACCCCCCAAAATGATTAATTATTTTGTATACAACTTAACAACATAAAATATATATGATTGACATAATTCCATCTTAGATGAAAATTTTATCATTATATTTATTATTCATAGTCACAAACATACATATTTTGAAAAATAATCATAAAATTGTGTTGAATCCTATACCAACTTCAAAACCACAATAACAACAACAAACAAGAAAAAAAAACAACAAATCAAAATGACTTCCATTGACTTTTAGTGCTATAACCTATTAGATATAACGATATAAGTCTTATACAAGGAGAAGAAGAACAATAAGACACAAGAATTTATAACAATATAAAACCATTAACGGAACAATCAAAGGAAGAATGAGAACAGAACAAAGGAAGAATAGAAAAGAAAAAAAAAAAGAAAAATTATGTAACAACAATTAAAACTTTGACTTTGTTTTCCTGTTTGTTTCCTTTTTGACATAGACATACATACTCAACAAAATTCATAGCTGAAAAACATAAAAATCATACACATACACACATTCACACGGACACCAACATCATACATTTATATGAACAAATATAAAAATAGACAAGAAGAACAACACAACACTCTGATTCAATAAAATCAATCAATGTCCTGTCAGTTGTGTGATGCTGTCGTTGATGCTGATGACTATGAAATAGGAAAAAAGGACACAAAAGGACTTCATTAGAAAAATCTCCAATGATGATGATGATGATGACGAAAATAAGAAATCAATAATAAAAAGTTTCATATAGTTGAGTAAAAATATTCAATACCATACGAGTAGATGAGTACCTACCACCTATGTGTACAAGTACAATCAAAGAGCGTCTTTTTGAGTACAAAAATAATTATCAAAGTGAGGGTATTATATTGGGGGAAATACATAACAAAGTATTAATTCCTACTTCAATAGAAAAAAGGGAGATTAAAAATTACAAACAAAATGTACAATTAAAGGCAATTGTTGCACTCATATTGTTATACAAGTTAATTTGGATCATTGAATTGGAATTTAAGAATTGAAAATTTTGAAGAATTGAAGTGTTTTTTCTCCACTCAGTAGGAATTTTGAATTTTGGTTATTTAAAGAATTGAAGGGTAAAATTTCAAAGGAAATATTATTTAATGAATTTTTTTGTATAACATTTGAAGGATTTTTTTATAAAATAAAAGTAATTAATGACTTTTTTGAGAAACTGAACTCCATACTGATTTTAGAAAATTAAGTTTTTGAAACTATTCAAAATATATTCGAATTAATTTGTGAAAGTATAAAGAGATATTCTACAGTAGTTTTAATTAAATACAAAATTCAAAAGTTAGCTATCCAATATTTGACGAGGAAAAAAAATTCATTTTTCAATATTTAAAGTTCGAGGAATGAGATACTCTAGTCTAAAGGGTTCTATGTTCTCGCCATGAGAAATTTTAAACTCACTTTAACCTTACTCTTTAAACACGGTTAAAAATTCTGGGGTATTTTTTAATACAACCTTTGTATTACAGCCGTATTCAATACAGGAAATATTACTTTTTAATATTCAGTAAATATTAAAGAAATTTTCTAATAACTTTGTATTACATTCTAATAGATTAGTATTAAAATTGTTATTTTTAAAACCAAAAAGATTAAAAAGTAATCGAATGAAATAAAATATAATATTTTGGCATTAAAATTTAATAACTTAAGTATATGCGTACATTTGTAATACAAAAAGTATTGAAATTTAATACAAATTGTATTAAAAGAATCGGGACGCGTGTATTTTTAATACAAAAAGTATTAAAATTTAATACAAATTGTATTAAAAATATCGAGACTCGTGTATTTTTAATACAAAATGTATTAAAATTTAATACAAATTGTATTAAAATATTCGGGATTCGGGATTCGTGTTTTTTTAATACAAAAAGTATTAAAATTTAATACGTATTAAAATAGCAAGATGCGTATACTTTCAATACAACAGTATTAAAATCTAATACAATTTGTATTAAAACAGAAAGCCATTACAAGCAAGCATCAGGCATATTTAAATATGAATATGAAGCATATGTTTTTAGTACCAAAGTATTAAAATTCAATACAAGTTGTATTAAAACAGCAATAAAACAATAAATAAACAATTTAAATATGCATTATTTTGAAGGCGCGTTGAAATATTTCGAGGTAAATATACAAATTAGTAGATAAAATTTCAATCGCATTAAGATTTTAGTTCTCATATATGTGAAAAAATAAATATAATAATGCCTCCATTAATTGACTTGAAGATAAATACTCTTAGAAAAAAGTTTTTCATTACTATTATTTTTGTAATATATTTTGTACTAATTTTCATGAAAAGGATCTAAAAATTAAATTTTAAGAAATAAAGTATTATATTATAATACCTTTGTATTATTAAAATATAATACAGATTTCGTATTCCTTTGTAATATCTGATATTATTAAGTTTTAATATATTTTGTATTAACTTCTTAATTTTAATATTTGTCAAGTATTAAATTTTAATAAATTTTTGGTGTTGTCATATATGTAACCCAGAAAATATTAAAAAGTACCCCAAAATTTTTAACCGTGAAGTATAAGGTTTTTGCGAAATTCTTTTTCTTGATTCAAATCTGTGTCTTCGTCAAAAAACCAAAAGATTCAGTTAATATGATTTTAATATCTGTAGTGTTTGGTGGAAACATATAATAATTTGAGTCTTTTGGTCAAATACAGATTTAGCTTTAAGCAGTTAAACCGATATCCTTCGAATTCGAAGCATAATTTCAAAAAACATAATCCATAATACAAATTTGAAGAATACGGTCAACCGGCTGTAGCATGATGTAAAGTGGACTTAAAGACTCAAATTATTTAATGGAGTTAGCAGGTTTCTATTAAGCACCACATATATACAATGATTAATTTGTTCATTGTTTTAATTGATATTGTTTAAGAAGCCTTTGACTGTGCTAAACATTATTGAGACAAAGTACAGATCCAAATATTGATCGTACTAAAAGAATTATTGTTAACATTATCATAGCATCTATCTACGTAAAGATGGAGAACATAACACTTAACGTTCCATGCAAACATTTTTTTTACATTGTTGGATTCTTTCAGTAAAAAAATGGTTGCCAAACTTTGCAATCTACAGGTTTTATTAAGATTTAATTTAATGAAAATCGTTTTAACGTTATGTAGATTTCATGACTCGTGTATTCGTGAGCATTTCCAAATAAACCCGTTTCCATATTTTAATATCTTTCTTTTTAACCTATAATAATAGTTTACCTAATAGGTTAGGTCAGTGCGAGGATCCGTTGAGCTGCATCCGGTCATTTAGCTCTCCTTTATTGGATGTTCTTTAGTTGAACAAATTAAATGTCACCCAATTTGCCGTAAACGTTTTTATCAGGGGGCTCGGCATTAAATCTCCTAATTTAACCATTTTTTCGTTTCATTTTCCTGGACTACTGCTACTTGGTCCGATAAGAAAAAAGTGGTTGCACGTTGCAGTTGTGGTTCCGTTAGTTGGTAGGACTTAGATAGAGATAACTAAACAGGAAGGAGAACTATCCGACACATGTAAACAAAATTGGTAATAGGTACATACATTTTAAATAATATGTAAATTGGGTTTGTTCGTTGAGCCTTGAAGTCACCCGGGGTCACCACAAGGCTTTTTTTTGAAAACCCTGAACTCACATTGATCAGCAAATTCTATGTTTTTTGACACCTAGGGTTGCCCTGAACTCGCCCTGAAGAAGATCTAGGTTTCTTTCTGGGACGAGTCGAGGAAAAAAATAAATTGTCAAAGTGGCATGAGCTCTAAAGGATTTTTTTGAGGATTCACGTGCAGCAGGAAATTCTCGTTGTTTTTTTTTTAATAGAAATTCAAAGAATACACATAATTTACTTTAATAATAACAGATTGAAATAGAAAATGGAAGCTGTGGTTTGTTTCTATTCATTTGTAAACAAAATTTCGATTCTGGCTCAATTCACAATTTAGGACCCTTTGGTGTTTTTTGAAAACACAGTTTTTTTTTACATTTCTTGTGGTTGTGATACTTTTGGTCAACTCTGGGTAAACTTCAACGAACGAACCTATTTAAATTATTGGGTATAGAATGCATCTCAATGAAAAATTTCTTACACACGTCAAGTACCCTGTATCTCGGGCCCCTATATCTCGGGGACCCCGTATCATTGATACGGTTGATCCGAGGTAGCTACGCTACCGCTTTTATTCTATAGGGCTGACCACCTTACCAAACATGCGTTAAAGAACTGGCCTTAATATGGTTGCATATATACATCCAATGAACTTTTTTTTGGACTGGGATCCTATCTTCTTACGAACAAAAGTATGCCAACCAATAGGTCAGAAATTGGTCAAAAAACGTCAACTATGGTCTTTGAAATTGATCAGCCCTAGAAAACATGTAATCAAGACTTAAAATTTCTCAAGGTCATACACAATTTTTGGCACTTTACTTTTTGTCTTTTAAACAAAAAGTATTCTTCTATGTAATTGAGTCAGTAAATGGTCATAATAGGCCAGATATTTTCAATAATTCGTCGGCGATAGATTTTTTTAATGAATAAAAAAATACAAGGTCATAGCAATTTTTTCCACCAACTGGAAAGGCCAATAGATCATGATAGAAGTTTGAGTAATAGGTCAGCCAGAGGCTGATTTTGTAAAGATTTTGTTTCATTTCAAGAAATTTCTAAGCAAATTTTCTAGATCCAACTAATTTTACTGTGCACTCAGAGAAAAACGTCAGGTAAATAATTAACCTGGGCCTTGTTGAATTCACGAGGTGCACAATCCCATACAAAGTTACTGACATTTCAGAAATTTACCTGATTTTAGTAACCTTTTATTCAGTGCAAAATCAACCTCGTGGACTTTCTTGCCATATTCAGGTTGATTTAAGAAGATGACCTGTAATTTTAACACTAATTTCTTGTAAATAAGAAATTTTAACAAGAATATAGTGTTTTTTTTAACTGACATCGTGTTTTTCTAACACTGTATGTTTTGAATTTCTGTTTTACCACATATCAAGTTGAATTAACATTTAATGTGGTTATAATTAGCTGTTGCATTTTACCTGACCTCATGCTAAAAAAGCACTCTGCCAGTTCATTCCAACGTGACACCAGTGCTGAAACTTACATACACAGGCAATTTAAGTACAACGATTTCAATTTAACCTGGCCTCCTGTTAAAGAAGCACTCTGCCAGTTCATTCAAACGTGACATTAGCGTTGAAACGCACACACACAGGCCATTCAAATAAAATTATTTGAATTTTACCTGGCCTCCTGTTAAAGTAGCACTCTGTCAGTTCATTTAAACGTGACACTAGTGCTAAAACACACACGCAAGCCATCCAATGAGTTTCAACTAAGGTATTGATATTTGGCGCCAGTTTTTTGTGTAGTGAATTGGCCCAGTGGATGAGTGCTATCTCCGTGTGTGAAAGGTTCCCAGTTCAAAACTGAAGTAAGTATCACAAATAATTTTTAAATTAAAATAAATAAATAATAAATTTCTATATGTACTTTCAGAATAATGCTTACGAGTTGAGCGATAGACAGCGCAAGAGACGGCTCTTAGACGTATAAATTCATGAATTATGCCGGATTTACTCCATTGGAAAACTGCCAGTATAATGACAAAAGCAACAAAAAAAGAATGGACAAATTAATTATTTTTGTCATTATAGTGGCAGCGTTCAAGTCGTGTAAATCCGGCATTAGATACAGGGTTGATAATTTGATATAACATTGAAGCCTGTTAAATTAACTATAGGTTGTCAGGTTAAACTAACCAGATTTTCATGTTAAAATTACAGGGCATTGAATATTTTGTCAGGTTAAATTAACTATATTTGCAGGTAAAATTTACAGGATTACAGTGTTAAATTTTCAAATCAGGTATCAGGTTAAACAGTTAACCTGATCTACCGAGTTGAAAAATAACAACCTGAAAATCAGGTATGATTGGCCAGAAATTGGTTGATAATACCTGCTTTTTTCTCTGAGTGTGACCTTGATTTTTTTCTTAGAAAATCATCAAAAATAAATCTATTGTTAAACAATAACAGAAACTAGGTGATCTTTTATGACCAATTACCTACCAATTCGATGAAAATTATTTTCTTTTAAATGCACCAAATGAGGTGTCAAAACTCTTTTCTGTGACCGTGAAAAAACTTTAAAAATTTATTAAAAAATCTATGACTGACATTGACCAATTACTGAAAATAGTTGACTTTTTATCACGATCTATAGTGTCCTTCGGATTTTATACATTTTTTGCGAATATCTCAGTAATAAGGGGTGTCAAAAATCGCATTTGACCTTTGGTTACCTTGAGAAACTTTGAAGCTTAGTTGCAAATTTTCTGGGGCTTACCAATTTCTGGGACTGGTTGACTTTTTGGACTAATTACTGACCAAATAGATGGTCAGATCCAATAATTTAATCGTGATCGCTTTTTTTGGAACAGCGACTATGCGGGCGGGTGGTTGAACGAATCATTCAGCGTTGAAATTTCTATTGAATCTTCAGATGAATGAGGAACTTACATGAAAAATTTCAAGCAACTCTGCGATGATGCAGGTGTTGAAAGCACCTTGATGGTTGCTTTATTGAACAATACAAAAATTGCCGAATAATGCTAGATACTCTAGGGGAGCAATAATACTACTAGCCGACAATTTCCGTCAAACTAACCTGTCATCCTGTGATCAACTCCTGCTAATAAACTCAAGTTTCGAATGAAATTGCCATATTTCTGGCGATACGTAAAAAAGCTGCAGTTAACGATGGACAGATGGGTTGCAGAGCGATTATTAGGCCGATGATTTCTCAAAACAACTATTGGCCATTGTGGAAATGGCTGAATTCTGGTTGATACTGAAACTGGCCTTATTTTATTCCTTCTAAATTTTTGGTGAACTCAAATCATCGAAGGAAGAATTCAAAAAGTGTTCCAGGACATCAGAAGCAATTATTCAAATCATGCTGCCAATAAGTGAGCGCATGACATTAACTGCAAAGAATAACGACGTCCGCCGATGATTTGAATTTTATTATATTCAAATCAAACCACAGCCACACTGCATTCGATAAAATTGGTTGATCGTTTTACTAATGGTGACGAGACAACAAACTATCCAATTGAATTTTCAATTTCGTTGAATATTCCCGGTGTACCTACCATCACATATTACTTAACATAAATTTGGCTGTGTTGATATAATGATGTTCAATTTGAATCAACCGATACTGTTCAGTGAAGCTAGGATGATGGTGAAGAAACTCATGAACAACGTCCTCAAAGCCACCATAATCACTGGCGAGCTCGAACACAAGAAAAGTTCTCATTTCAAGTAAATATTCCGATAATACCAATACCAATTTGCCCATCGAGTATTAGGTGTTTGACTTAAAATCAACAAATCTCAAGGCGAATCGTTGCAAGTGTCTGCTCATAATCGTGAGTTTTGCTAAGCGGTATGAAGTCCGCTGGGACAGCTAGTTATATATAAAAATCGTGAATATCAGTATCACACTCGTAGCAATAGAAACTTCTTTATGTTCAATTTTTAACAAATAAGCTTAAGGCTATATGGTTACAGTGGATGCGTATTCTTACGAACAATTGTTCTGATGTATTTATCAGAACCATTCGTCCGAACTGTTCGTCAGAACTCGGCATTGGAATTCTTTGTCAGAACTGTTCGTCAAAACCGTCCGTTAGAACACTGCAGAAAAAACCGAACTGATTTGAATGATCGATCGTTCTGAAGAACTCGTGTGGCTTCGGAAGAACAAAATGCCAGCACTGTAACCGGTCTCACAAGAACATATAGTTTTATTTATTCTGACGAATACGTCAGAACAATTACTGTTCATCAGAATATCAACTGTTTCCACAAACTTCTGCCGAGCAGTTATGACGAATACCTTCGTCAGAACGATTGCTACGCACCAACTGTAACCACTACTTCCGACGAACAGTTCTGACGAATATGTCAGAACAACTGTTTGTCAGGATACGTATACACTGTAACCGTAGCTTAATGCTTTTTCTGTAGGTATTTAATATTCTAATGCAAGCTGCTTGCAATACATAAATAGACGCAAGTCCAAAATTCCAAACTATTCCAAAAGTAGTGATAGATTTTTCTCAGTAACCTTTCTAGATGAGAAGGGAGCTGCTTTGTTTTCGAAAAGCTTAATCAACTACATATTAGATATTATGATAGGGTTTTCATCTACAATATACCTACCTTGACTTTTTTTGTCAACCCTTTCTAAAGCTTATACATTTCTATAAACAACGTTTAACTGAATGTGTCTCATTTTATCCGTTCAACCTGCAAATCATTTGTCAATACATATTTTTTCTTTACTCAACCAAACCATTAATTATATTTAATATACAAAAAAGATACACGGTGAATTCTATAGGAATTTTTTTTGTATAGGTATATATTTTTTTTATGAATGTCTAAACTGCTTCTAACAATTTCATTTCCAATATTCATCAAGATAAAGTGATTTTTTTCTATCAAGCACTCAATTAAGGATATTTCTTGTTCAACATACAAAATACCTACACATACATACATCCAGTCACAGCATCATACACCTTGTTCGTGTTTTTTTGCACATATCATCGTGTGAAAAGTCACTATACCTACTATACCTATACAACTATAACCTACTACAACAGCATACACCGCATCTACGTGATCCTTGTGATATTTGATATCAAAATCAATTGAATAACATGAGTGTGGTGAACGTTTTCAAAGTTGCCACAATGAATGACAGATGATTGAGAAATGAGAAGAATCCTTGGGTTAATTTTGTATCGCGCCCATTTGCGGTAACATGATGACACTTCTTTTATGTTGGGGCTACATATTTTGATATTCGAAAGGGATTAAGGTGGAATATTTTTGAGATAATATAATAATTGTTGTGATCGATATTTATTATATTTTATTTGGGTTGAAGGTCAATAGTGTAGACATGACAGATGGATTTGAGACATATTGGTTACCCGAGACTTTTTTGTATTTAAAGAAAATGTGACACTTTGGGTAGACTGATGTACAAAAGCATTCCAAAAACCAATCAGTTAATTCATCAACGAATTTTATTAGTTTCTGAATATTGAATTTTTATTTCAAATAATGTCCTTTTTGACCAACTCGCACACTAATTTATCTCTTAGAACCTACATATCTATAACAAGCATCCATATAACACTGAGTTCTTCTGTTTTTACTGTATCAACGACGACATCCTAAGGACTAAAAAATGACAGGGATTAAATCAATTTCAAAGCTTTTCCTAGACAAAAAGTTACACCATAGCAGCTAACTTCTTCAAATTATCATTATATTATCAGTGGCCAAATAATTTGTAAATAAATATACATTTTTGCTCCCTCTCCTCCGCACTTCCCTAATTTACGTACGCAAAAAGTTCCTCTTCTCATCACAGCTCAATCTGAATAATACTTTCCAATTTCCCAAACAATAAATCCCTTTATTGCCTTAAGTAGGCTACACACTGTCATTTCTTAAATGACATTCCAAAACTGTCATTTCCAGTCATACCCACGAAAAATTTTGATCTTCATCATTTCCTTCATCATTTACATCTACACACTATCGTTTTTTGCATCATTTCAGCTGAAATGATGTGAAAAAATGACAGTGTGTAGCCTACTTTACGTTTAAAATAAATCACCCGAACACCATGACATCAAGTAAGTTAAAATTTAATTACCACTCAGTATCCCTATCGACCCACTCACTCACTTACTGCTGCTCTGGACTACTTTAAAATATCCTTTCTCTATAATAGAGAAAAGGATACTCTTTCTCTTATACGCACAATACGAAAAAATTCCGTTCTCAGTAAGGGGATTCCATTTCCATCTTTTTTTTTCTGTTTTCAAATGATTTTTTCTCCCAGCTGATCAGCATCGTCATCATCATCAGTGAGAAAATATTTTGTTGCAATACACAAAAACAATCATACAAAAAGGACATCCTACTGTGAGCGAAAAGGAATTTCAATTTACAAAAAAAAAACCTCACGCTGAGAGAGTGAAATTCATAAAATTTATTAAATTCACCACACTTTGGATACAAATTTCCAAAATACCCTCAAAAAATACGCTTGGAAGACGAAAAAAGAGCGAAATAAAATTCCTCAGCATCACACACTAACGGGAGAGCATATTTCCCAAAGAAAAATTAAAAAATCCCAAAATCCAACTAGAAACGGACGGGAAGAATGGAAAAAACTATCACTCTCTTTTCTACATTCTCCCATCATCCCGATTCAACTACTCTATAAAAGCCATCTCCTATGCTCTTTCTAATTCAGTCTCAGCTACGATACGAACCAAGTAAGGACATACACTGCTACATACGCGTACGGTTAAATAACGGATAAAAATAATTTTCCACCACCCAAGTCTATGAAGATATAGTGAAAAAAAACAATATCCTTCCAAATTTGTATGTGAATCCTTTCGTGGTCGAAATTTTATTTTTTCATTTATTTTAAAGATTTTTATTTACTTTTTCGCAAAAAAAAAAATAAACGTGTTGTGACTGTGAAGTGTTCCTATTTCAAAAAGAATTAATTAAATAATAGAAAAAATATTAAAGTGAAAAACATCCTTGCTGTTATAGAAAATATCCTTAAAGAGAAAATAAAATTTAAAGCAAGGAAGTGAAATGAAATAGGAAAGAAAATAATAAAAAAAAATAACGAAAAAAGCATATTCGGACTGCGCGAACTCACGCACAATTTTTTTTTTCGTTCTGTCTTCTCGTAATTTGGTGGTATCCTTTGGTCCTTTCTTCTCGTTTTTTGTGCTTCTGTGTTTTCCATTAAATTTGTTTAAAATTAAACGAGAAAATCTAAAAATATCGAACGAAAACCTGAAACCCAGTGAATTAAAGGAATTTCGCTAAGAAAATGTGTAGGTTTTCGCTTAGTCACTAGAAATTGGTTAAATTTGCGTCGAAGACCGGTTAAAAAACTATGGATACGTGCAAAAAACTATGACAAACTAATTGCTAAAAGAAATATTTATAGAAATTGTGTTTTAACGGTTAATTGGATACTGAAAAGCTCAGCGAAAAAAAAATAAAATAATCGAATATGGATTTTACAAATAATTTCATTCTTTTGATTTTGCTGAGTGTTTTAACTGCCTCAGCAGATCAACAACAACAACAATATGCTGCCAATCAGAAAATGATGGTAGACAACACACAACAACAGCATCTTAATTCAGCACTGGATGGCGATGCATCTGGGGGAGCACAATCACGTTACGATGCACCCGATGATTGTCATTTCGGTTTGGCTGAACCGGGAGTTTCCGATGATATTGCGCTCACGTGCAATTTGCGAACGGTCAATAGTGAATTTGATACAACGAATTTTAGTGTCATTCCTTCGGAAAATACAGTTGCATTACATGTGCTGTGTAATGATGAAATAATGGCACGTAGTTCGTTGGAACCGCGTTCGTTTGTGCATTTGACCAGGCTAAGGGAACTTTCGATTGAATTCTGCAAAATTGCGAAGTTTAGTCGTGAGGTCCTTGAAGGGCTGTTCGATTTGAGGAATTTAACAATAAAAACGCATAATATTAATTGGCCTACATTAAACTTTGACATCGAATCGGAGGCTTTTGGGCCGACGAAAAATCTCGAACGGCTTGATCTGAGTCAAAACAACATATGGTCACTGCCAGAGAACCTGTTTTGTCATTTAAATGGTCTGGCATCGCTGAATATGAGTGAGAATCGTCTTCAAGATGTCAATGAATTGGGCTTCAGAGAACGGTCCAAGGACACCGAACTTCCCTCGACCACTGTGAGTAGTCAAGAATCAGCTACTTTAACGAAGAAGACTTCGTCGATTCCATGCTCGCTTGATTTGGAAATTTTAGACGTTTCCTTCAATCATTTTGTGCTTCTGCCAGCCAATGGATTTGGCAATCTTCGAAGGCTCAAATTCTTGCAAGTGAATAATAATGAAATTTCGATGGTTGCTGATAAGGCCCTGAGTGGGCTGAAGAATTTGCAAATTCTAAATTTAAGTTCGAATAAAATCGTGGCACTGCCTTCGGAGCTTTTCTCCGAGCAATCTCAGTCAATTCAGGAGGTTTATCTCCAAAATAATTCTATAAGTGTGCTTTCACCAAAGTTGTTCTCAAATCTGGATCAACTTCAAGCTCTGGATTTGTCGTTTAATCAAATAACTTCCACCTGGATTGATCGAGCCACCTTTACCGGTCTCATTCGTTTGGTTCTACTCAATTTATCGCACAATAAGCTAACCAAGCTAGAACCTGAGATTTTCGGAGATCTCTACACCCTCCAGATCCTGAATCTCCGACATAATCAACTTGAGAATATCGCTGCTGACACTTTTGCTCCAATGAATAACCTGCACACACTCCTGCTGTCCCACAACAAGCTGAAGTACCTTGATGCCTATGCACTCAACGGTCTCTATGTTCTCTCGTTGCTGTCCCTCGATAATAATGCTTTGATTGGAGTCCATCCTGAGGCATTCCGTAACTGCAGCTCCCTGCAGGATTTGAACTTGAATGGCAATCAACTAAAAACTGTTCCTCTAGCTCTAAGAAATATGAGACTTCTGAGAACCGTTGACTTGGGTGAGAATATGATAAGCCAATTGGAGGAGACTGCTTTTAAAGGTCTGGGAAATCTGTATGGGCTTCGTTTGATCGGCAATTACCTTGAAAATATCACAATGAATTCTTTCAAGGATTTGCCAAGTTTGCAAATCCTGAATTTGGCAAGAAATCGAATTCAAGTCATCGAACCGGGTGCATTTGAAATGACATCAAGCATTCAGGCCATTCGTCTGGATGGCAATGACCTTACCGAAATTAATGGTCTCTTCAGCAACATGCCATCGCTTTTGTGGCTCAACATCTCCGACAACCATCTGGAACACTTCGACTATGCACACGTGCCAAGTACCTTGCAATGGCTAGATCTTCATAAGAACCGTTTGGCCGAACTTTCGAATCGTTTCAACTTGGATTCCCAACTGAGATTGCAGACCCTCGATGCTAGTTTCAATCAACTCACGAAAGTCACACCCAGCTCGATTCCAAACAGTATAGAACTTTTGTTCCTGAATGATAACCTCATCGGATCCATTGAACCACACTCTTTTCTGCACAAGACCAATCTAACTCGAGTGGATCTCTATGCCAATCAAGTAACGACTCTGGATGTTAAAAGCTTGAGAATACTACCAATTCCTGACCATAGGCCTCTTCCTGAGTTCTATATCGGAGGCAATCCATTCCTCTGCGACTGCAACATTGACTGGCTGCAAAAAATCAACCACATGACTTCTAGACAGTATCCACGTATCATGGACCTTGAAACTATCTACTGCAAGCTTCTGCATACCCGAGAACGTGCATATATCCCTTTGATGGAAGCTGAAGCTAAGCACTTTTTATGCACCTACAAGAACCATTGCTTTGCAGTGTGCCATTGCTGCACGTCAGAATCATGTGACTGTGAAATGACTTGTCCCAGCAACTGTACCTGTTTCCATGACCAAACCTGGTCCACAAATATCGTCGAGTGCTCCGGGGCAGGTTACAGTGAAATGCCCAAGAAAGTTCCCATGGATACCACTGAGCTATACATTGATGGAAGCAACTTCCCAGAGCTGGCTCCACACACATTCGTCGGAAGAAAGAATCTTATCGTTCTCTACCTCAACAACTCCAATGTCCAACTCATGCACAATACAACTTTTGTCGGTCTGAAGAAGCTAGGCATCCTTCATCTGGAAGAGAATCACATGGTAAGCCTTGTGGGCGATGAGTTCTCCATGCTAGAAAGCCTTCGAGAGCTCTATCTTCATAACAACAAACTAAGCTTCATCGGAAATAGAACCTTCCAGGGCATGAGAAAGCTTGAGGTTCTTCGATTAGATGGAAATCGTTTGATCCACTTCGAAGTTTGGCAGCTTGCTCTGAGTCCATATCTCGTCGAAATAAGTCTGGCTGATAATCCCTGGTCATGTGAGTGCAGCTATCTCAGCAAGTTCAGAGCTTACCTTGGACAGTCGTCTGAGAAAATTGTCGATGCCAATCGTGTTGCCTGTGTCTACAACAATCTCACAAGCATCCTGCGAGAGAAAAATGGAACCAAATGCACATTGCGAGATGACCTCAGTGCATACGTTAGATCCAGTGAAATTGAGAATCTCCTGCCTCTCCTCCTGGCAGCCACTTGTGCTTTTGTTGGATTTTTCGGTCTCATCATGGGTCTCTTCTGCTATCGCCATGAATTGAAAATGTGGGCTCATTCAAACTGTTTCTTAACCATGTGCTATCGGTCTCCAGCCTTCATTGACAACTTCGTCGAGAACAAAGATCATCGGCTGTGTGACGCTTACTTTGCCTACAGTCTTCAGGATGAACATTTCGTAAGCCAGATCTTGGCCCATGCTCTTGAGGCTGACATTGGGTACAGACTTAACCTTCACTATCGCGACACCAACTTGAATGCCTACATTGCCGATGCCATCTTGGAAGCTGCTGAAGGTTCTAAAATGGTCGTTCTTGTGCTCTCGAAGAACTTCCTCTATAACGAATGGTCACGATTCGAGTACAAAAGTGCCTTCCATGAGATGGTCAAAAGAAGGAAGCGACTGGTCTTCATCCTCTATGGAGATCTGCCTCAACGTGATATCGACATGGACATGAGACACTATCTCCGCACCAGTACCTGCATCGAGTGGGATGACAAGAAATTCTGGCAGAAACTTCGAATGGCCCTTCCGCATCTGCCTCGAGGAGGCAGCAAACGTCATTGTTCCGGACCACCTCCTTCTGCGGTGAATATCTATGCCACCGCACATGACTACGGAGTCGGAACTCTGCCAAGGCCAGCAGCACCAGATTGTCCTAAACGTTTCGGCGACTGCAACAACTATGCCACAATCAACGATTGCAGTAGAACCTATCCTGCGGCGACAGGGCCTCCTTGCAAATTCAATTCCATGAACGAGAAAGGCCACGACAGACAGCATGAGTATGCAGTGCCTTCTCACTACTCCTCAGCTCCTTCCACGGGTGAGTACGAACGTGAAAAGAATTGCGAATGCGGCAAGAAAACCGCATCTTCCTCATCACCCCAATCGGGAACAACGGCGACAGTGAATTCAGCTGCTGGCAGCATAAATGCCAGCTTCTCAACGAACTTCACTAATCCTCCGCCTCCTTCGGTAACGGGTCCCAACACCGCCACCAATACATTCCACAGTTTCAACTGCAAGAAAACATGCAGTTGTAGTGCCAATGGTGGCACCTTACGACAGCAACATCCCTCAGCGACTCATTCCAATCTCTATGAGTCCAATCTCTCCCTGAATGACATCAGCAACAGTCTGGATAGTCGGCCGGCTTCCAATAAGGACATCTGGGCGTAAGGAAAATTATTTATACTTATTAAAATTTTCTTGTATTTTTTAACAAACAAAAAAAAATATTCCATTGAAAATAAGAAAAAAAAATTATTAACGAAACCACAACAGACTGAACGAAAACTAGTTAATTTATTTTTAATTTAATTTATTATTATTTTTTTTTTAAGTTTTATTTTTTGTATGTGTACAGGGAAAATTAAAAATTAACAAAAAAAAAATAAATTTATTTTCAATACTCGTCAGGATGACGTCGTCGTTTATATCCTTTTTTCCATCCTCTTTTGTGTTCATCATGCAACAGCAAAAAGCATCGTAAATTGATCCAGGATTCAATTTAAATTATCCTTTGTTGTGTTTTTTTTTTCTATAAATATTAAACTGTCTGTCTTTTTCTCTCACTCTATCTCTCTCTGTCTCTGTTTATTCATTGTCAGTTCGCGAAAACATTTGCCACCTCATTTCCATTCAACAAAAGGCATTATGGCACAGCCAACAAAATAATGAAAAATGCCAATGTATATTTTTATATATCAAGATATCAATCGTGCAATCAATTCGTAATTATCTTTTTTTCACAAAAAAAAGAAAAAAATACAAATATGATAATAACAGTTCCGTTGGGCTACCATTCCACACTATACCTATAAAAAAAAATTCACTTAATTCACTTTTATTCACATTTCATCGCATTATTCACGGTGCCTTCTTATTTGAAAAACGAAAATGTATACATCTTCAAAAGACATTTATCAATCTCACGATACGAGGGCATTTTTCTGCCTACCTGCACCCACATAAAATACATGAATCCACATTCAAACATAAATCATTATCATCTCTCACTCACAAGTTCAAAAAATTATTATTAAAGAAAAAAAGAATAAAGAAAAAGAACACATCAAAGGATCAAGGATATAGATAGAAAGAAAAAATACTATTTATTTAAACTAAAGAAATCGCCAACGTACACACTAAACAAAACAAAAAAACTTATATTCAACTATTTCCATTAAAATTAATTCTTACTACTTAAATAAAACAAAAAATAAATAAATTTATAAATGCAAAAATGATAAAGCAAATGAGAAAAAAAAAATTATGGAAGAATGAACGAATTTATTAATTTAATAAAAAAAAAATTAAACAAAAAAAAAAAACAAGAGATATTCTAACTATAAAAATTGAAAAAACACAAAACTACTTTATACTTGTAAAATAATTTAAATCTTTATATAAATAAAAATAAACAAATTGTATTATAAAATAATATTAAAAAAAATATTGCATTTAAAAAAACAAAAATAATATTCGATGAAAAACGAAAGAAAACAAAATAAACAACATTACTCGTATTCCAATTTATTACTCTCAAAAGAATGATATGGTATTAGAGTGAAGAAAACCAATAGAGATATTAAACACAAAGCAAAAAAAAAAAATATATAAACAAAAGGTTCCACAACAAAAATGTATTATTTTTATAAATTATTTTATTTGTTTTTTTTTTTAATTTTTCTGTATAATTTGTATAAAGTTTTTAACAAAATTATTGTATATTTTTGTATTTTTTATTTTAAAAATAAAATTGTTCAGATATTTATTATTTTTGTTGTATAAAAATTAATAAATTTAAATATATATATATTAAAAGAAAAAATAGGATTAAGTTATTATTTTTTCATAATTATTGTAAATTGTTTTGATTTTGTAAATATTTATTATTATTACTGTATTTTATAAGAATAGCATTAGAATGAAAAAAAAAAAAACAACAGCAAACAAATGAGAAAAAGTTACCTAATATAAATTTAAAAAAAGGATGAAAATAAAATGATAAAAATTATAAAATATTTAAATTTTGATTTTTTTTTATTTCTGAACTGAGACTGACCTTTGGAAAAGATTGAAAATTTTGAAAGAACGAAGAGTGAAGGTGAGCTAGTTGCTTTGAAACTAATTCTACAGAATAAAAAGCATAATTTAACAACTTACGAGAAGGTATCGAGGCTTTTGGTGGCTATAGAACAAATAATTATTGAAAAAAAATTGAAGAAAAATTAGACAACAATATTCTTCTGTTTAAGTGAAGTAGAGATCACTTAAAATTTTATTTTTACTGCAAACGTTTTTAATATAAGGTCTGATCCTTTACTTTGGGTTTCTGTGATTTTTAGTCCAAACTTGTGTAAACATTTTTTTTTTTATATGAACTTTGAAATAATTTTGGACTAAAATGCTCAGAAATGCACAGAAAATCACAGAAACTCAAAGTAAAGGAACAGATTTATAGATATGTATAATGCAAACTAACTAAAAATTAAATGTTATTTTAATGAAATATTTTAATATATCACAATATATGGACCAACAACTTGACAATATTGCTTGATATGATACTTTAAAAGCATGGCTTAACTGAAGCGTCGAATTTCAAATTTAATTTAAAGCATCAAATCGAAAAACTATTAGTGGCCGTATGGCTCCTACGTCCTACAAATAAATAGTTGAGGATGTGATTCACACAAATATCACTAATAACACAGAGAGACTAACATGGTTATGGACACGAGGAATAAAAAGTGTATTCTAAATTTGGGTCTGGAATTTTCATGATTTGTTTAAACTAAGCATTTTGAAAAAAATGTGTAGGTAAAAATATGCCTAGCTTATGTAAGTCGACATAAAAAAGATAAAAATACTTTTTTCATACAATCAATAGGTTCTTTTTTTATAATAATTAGTGCGCACTAAAGGAGGACACAGTGCGAGCGTTAGGATAAAATATGCTTAGACGAAATATTCAAGAACTTTTTGGTGAAGCAAGTTTAATCAAAAAATCCATTAAAATTCCCTTCATTGATGGCCAACATTTTTTGTGATTTTTTTTGGCTACATCTGTGAATTAAAAAAAAAAAAAATGTTTTTTGGATGCCCGGGAAACAAAAATTATGACACTTTATTCGTGGGAGCATCAACTGATTTATTAAAAAAAGCATATGTATACAATCGTTATATTGAGAGCTTTTAACTGTAATAAAATCTTTCCATCACGCTGAGGTAAATTAGATAGTGAACGTTTTTCTCAAAATCTATTGGTCCTACAAAAAAAAGTTTCATAATTTTTTTTGTGAATTGTATAAGCTATTTCGCTTATTTTTTGAAAAAAATAAAGGTTTTGAGGTCCTGCATATATACAAAACACTGAGCTTTGTCCCTTTTACAGTATATACACGGCCGTAGCCAGGATCAAACGTAGGGGTGAGCTGACGATTGTTTTGGGTGAGCTCATATTTTCTTTAAATGAAAAGCAAAATGAGTCTACAGAAAATAACTTTTCTACTAAAACAATAGGTAGGGATAAGGTACCTATATCAAGTATGTGTATTTCCCGGTAAAAGGTAGAAATTTTCATATAGTGATTGCCTGGTGCTGGTACTGAAAAAAGCGTTAAAAAATACTCAATCAAATTATTTGACAAATAGCAATATATTGCTCTTTATATTCGTTCACAAACGTCGAAACCCTCAGTTTTTGGAATCTTTAATGTGGAATTTTAATATTTATAGTTGACTAGCTGGCCCGCACCGGCTTCGCACGGGTATACAAATTTTAGTTACGTATAAAAATTAAATTAATTATCAATAATACTACCTACAATAAAAGTTTGTTTGATTTGTTACAGTAATATCGTTTTCGATTTGATTTTGGAATTGTTTAGTTCCAAACAAATATGAAAAACCTTCTACTCCGAATTTTCCATATTCAATAGGAATGGAACAATTCAAAAATCAAATCAAAAACTAAATAAGTTGTTAAAATCACTATTTACTTGTAACATCAATTTTAAGCTTTTCGACAAAATACAAATTTTTGTATTTTCAGCTTTTGCATTGACATGAAAATCCGATGACTTCAACGTCTTGAACATTTCTAGATACATAAAACTATCCATGTGCATGGATTTTGTAGTGCCAGCCCACACACCTTTTGATAATAATCATTGCAAAGGCAAGTCAAATCAGGAATTGTAAACTCTTCAATATAAAAATCGTGTCTTGTTAACATTGGATTGTTGTGGTAGTAACATATTATTTTCTCCTTTGAATTCGCCATTATTTATAGACCGAGAGCCCACAGCAGATTTTGGGTGTGATATCGTTCACAAAAAAAGAAGTATAGGAGTCGAAAGCTTCGTTAAAGGCTATTCAAAAAATCGAAGTCTTGCAGGTTGCAGTCCACAACTGGGGCCTTTGCGAGAAACAGTGCATCGAAAAAAGAAAATATGAATGCAACTTCGAGGTTAATCGTGTTAGCCCAAATTGGTTTTCACTCCTCCCTACATAAGCTCCTCGGATCACATATCACGGAATCTGAGACCATTTGATTGGTTCAATGTTCAATTTGATAATTTTTGGAAAATCGAAAGTCAAGATTTATTGTTTCTCAAAATGCTTATTTCTTTTGAAAATTAAACTTTCTATAACCATCGGTTATCGGTTGGAGCACATTAGCCCTTATTACAGTCTTAGAACATCTTCCCCTGAATCAATAAGTGAACTTAAGTCAATATTGTCAAATATAAGCAAATGGACTTTGGCGCTTTTAGAACCAAGGTACATAAATAACAAACATAATTGTAAAATGCATTTAATTTTGTTTAAATGCAAATATTGTTCATTAAAAATTATCATATTCGCGCCCATTACCTATTTAGCTCTAGCGCACTTCAATGGTGGTATTGAAAAGATTTTATTACATAAAAAGCTCTCGTTACGTTTGTGCACGTTGTAGCCTAACGCATATAGTACAAAAAATATTGCTGATTGATTAATGCAATTTTAGTAAATTTGTTTACTAAATTTCCTACTCCATAAAGTTCCTGCATGATTTACTCTTAATCTATTGGTTGTATGAAAAAAAAACATGATAATTTTGTTTTGATAATTTTCATTCCAAAAAGTTGATAGTTTTCGTGAAATTAGCAAAAAACCGAATTTTACACCCTTTTACTCCTCCAAAAATTCTTTCTTCAGTCAAAGTACGTAAAAGTCTTAATTACCTGAGCTAGAGATCCATTAATATAATTTAACATTGCTTGACAGATGGGTGAAAAACTACATTTTGACGTGTTTAGAATAATTGGTTCCAAATGGCATCAAAAAGTCCATAAACTTCCTTTTTCGGAGCAGAAAAAAAAATCGGAAAATTATAGAATTTAGAATTTTTTACTTGCGATATACAGGCAATGCCTATATGCAGCAAACTATGCAGTCGTAAAAAAATGGAATTCGAAATTTCTTTCAATCTATGAGCGTATTCTATACAATTTTATTTGTTTAATTTATAAAAGTCAACATTAGATAAAAAGGACTAACAATTTTTGGCAAGGATTATGATTTGCAAATGCTGTGTGAAATTTTCAAAAAAGCAGTACTTTGGTCGTAGTAGCAGTACGGCAGTACGAATTTTCAAAAAGCAGTACAAATACTTCAATTGCAGTACTTCGACAGCCCTGCTTGCAGTCCACAACTGGGGCCTTTGCGAGAAACAGTGCATCGAAAAAAAAAAATATAAATGCAACTTCGAGGTTAATCGTGTTAGCCCAAATTGGTTTTCACTCCTCCCTACATAAGCTCCTCGGATCACATATCACGGAATCTGAGACCATTTGATTGTATAGTTCGCTCTACCGCACCGTTTAAAAAATTCAAAATTCTAAGTGAAAAACGGTTTTTTTTTTTCTATGTACTGTTTTTCGCAAAGGCCCCAGTTGTGGACTGCAAGACTTCGATTTTTTGAGTAGCCTTTAATGAAGCTTTCGACGCCTATACTTCTTTTTTTGCTATCCTTCACACCCAAAATCTGCTGCGGGCTCTTAGTCTATTAAAATTGTTGTATCGATTACATTCCTCATCAATTTTTCACAACCTCATACGTATAATGTTTTATGTCATTTCTACATCGACCACTACCTATTCATTGGAAAACCCTTTATACATAAGTCCTCTATACGATACCAATGGTCAGACAGACTTTTTTTGGCTGTTGCGACCAGTCCGACCAATTTTTAAAAAAATGCTCTTTTCTTAACACTGCGTTTTACATTACGGAAAACTGAGTAATATAATATCAAATTCAAATAGCGATATGAAAGTGGCCTTAACCACTTTTTTCTCATCTGCATCCAAGGATATACAAAATCCCTAATTTTATAGAAGTGGTCGGACTCGTGTCAACACCCAAAATGTGGTTGGACCATTGGTATCGTGTAGAGGACAGCCTTAGCTTTCATTTGATACCCAATTTATACAAGTTGCTTATATTAAAGGTATACATTTAGCGGATAATGCAACCTGAAAAGTGCATTTTCTAACCATTGCTACCAGAAAAGCCTTGTAAAGTTTGTACTAAAGTTATCAGTTGGCATCCAATTTTGCGTGGCTGCGATGAGATAGATAATCTTACGGTCGGCTCCCAGACTATAAGACACACGCTGGCCGTCAAAAACTGTTTGGAGATGGTGATTATAAAATACCCCAAGCTTCTTGTCATATCATTTTCCTTATTTAACAACAACGACAATACACAATTAAAACTAAAAAAAAAATTACTTATAAGCGTCAGCAATATTTATTATACATATTTACTGACAGGAAATACAGGGCTTGTTTTTGAAATAAACTTTATTTTTCACATAAAAACATCAATTTTCTTTTTTATGAAAAAAGTGCAGTGCCACTTATTCAAAATTCCTCAAATAACTTTTTAAACCTTGCCAGTCATTTTTTGAATATAATCCATAAATTTGAGCTCAATCTGACGTGTAGTTTTTGAGTCTATAGGTCATACACAGACAAACATTCATTTTTATATATATAGAAGAAGATAGAAGATAGAAGATTAAGTATAAACAGCGAAGTTTTTTGAAAATAAATTTAATATCAAAATTAAACTTAAACTTCATTTAACGGCCTTTCCGATTGATGCTATAATGACAGTTCTTGCCCTGAAAAGAAGAAAAAATGCTTTTGGATCTGATTTGAGAATCGAAAATAAAATCGTACACGTATCGATTTTTTGCCATTCAAAAAGGTCGTAAGATAAGAAACCTACTTTAGTTTTTGCTTTGCAGTTCTATATTGGAAAGTTCTTACAGAACGTTAAAAGATTCTTAAGGTCCTTTTTAGTTTAAGCTTTGAACACAAGGGGAAACCAATGAGTTTAAAATCTAAACAGTGGCGTAGCTAGGATATTTGCCGCCCGGGGCAAAACAACAATTTGCCGCCCCTTTGGTCTAACAATACTTAATAATAAAATCGGTCTTAGAGTTGCAGACAAAATTTTGACTAAAATATTTTTTTTTATAAATGCAAGGAATTACATTCTGCGAAATATTGATACACGCCACTTTGCCGCAATATCTGCTGAATGAACATTTTTTGTTTCTGACCTACTGGGATTTAACTTTAAACGGACTGTATATAATATAAGCACATGAGACTTGAATTTTTTTAATGTTTGCTTTCGTTCAAAAATAGTAAAGTTCATAATTGTTCATTAGGCGTGTCTCACCAAATAAAATCTCTGAGAGCTCAAATATTTTTAAAGTGGGGCAAAAAATCTCACCTGAGCACTAAGATTTTTTCCAGAGATTACTGAGATGGTGAGACACGCCTATTGTTTCATCAGTACTCGACAGCGAAACTGAGAAATTGCATACTGTTCATATTTCTCAGATCTAATGATCATGAACCATGAAAGGGTCAAAGCAACGGCTAAGTCACTACTGAGTGTCTGACTACAGAGTTGTTACTTCACTGAAATTGCAGTAGATTGTTCATATAATACATTTTTCTCAAAATAAATCTGCCGAAAAATCTACAAACTGCACTTCATTTTACGAACAAAAATTAATCTTCAAGCTTTCGCAAAAAAAATCACATTTTTACTTGCGATTATAGGTACTAACTATAAGGCAAGTTTTGGATTCGTGCAAAAAAAAAAAAATTGAGATAACAATCAAACATGATATTACGATGATAGAGAACACCAAAAAAGTGGGTGGCAAAATTCTGTCTGTCTGTCTGTCTGTCTGTTCGTCTACAGCCTATACGGCTCGATCGATTTTCTTCAAACTTGGTACTTAGTGGTTTTTGGTGATTCTCTTTTTCATTTTTTTTTTTAGAACCAAAAATAACGGTACCTGTCATACATTTTTTTTTTGCAAATTTACATAATCGTATTTTTCTCAAAAACGGCTCGACAACTTTTCTTAAAAAAATTCAATAAATTTATTTTAGTAAAGGCTTTCTTTGGGTGGAAAACCATTTTTCAAAAATGGTTATTAATGGTACCTCCCAAGGAACCATTTTTTTAATTTTTGATTTTCTTCAAAATGGTATGACCGATTTCAATTATTTTTTTTATACAGAAGCTTCCAAGAAATATTAATAGTTTTGTGTACCAACATTTTTGAAAAAATATTTTTTGGATTTTTAAAAAATATTTCAAAATTTTTTTTGGAAAATCAAATATTTCGAAAACAGCATCATAGATTTTTTTGAAACTCGATATTTAATACTTTTTTAGTACTTTCTAAAATATTTTTAGAAAAAATTTTAGATTTATGAAAAAATAACGGTACCTTCCATACAAAAGTGAAAAAACCGCAAAGGAAAATATTATTTTGCTTGAAAATGACTCCTACGATTTTGATTAAACTTTTTTTATATACTAAAATTAGTACGATCTACCATCAAAAATTATAAAATTTTACACATAGCAACTATTAGTAGTACCTGTCATAGAACGTATTTTTTTATTTTGAGTTTTCTCGTTATCAGCTTAACGAATTTAAATGAATTTTTTTATATACAAATTTCAGATAAGATTAAATAATATTGCATATCAAAATTTTCAAAAAAAAAGTTTTTGGATTTTTAAAAAAAGTTTCAAAATTTTTGTTTGAAAATTCGATATCTCAAAAACGGGTTGACAATTTTTTTTTCAAATTTTGTTTTTGTATACATATAAATATATAGTTTAAATTTGCATACCAAAATTTGTTCTTAAAAATGTTTTAAGAATTTTATATATAAAAAATTAATTAAAAAAAAAACCGCTCCAACGATTTTAAAATTTTTTTTCCCATACAATCATATTCCATCATGAATTAAGATGGCATACTTTTTTTTCACCTCAAACTGTCAAAAGAGTTGGTTTAGCTAATTTAAGTGTCGTATTTCATGCTTCTCTACATTTTTCTCTCATAATTTCCATGTTTGTATATACAATTTTCTTAAACTCGCATTGTCTTGAACATAAGAGCAAGTACGTGTGACCCAGTCGTGCATTTTAATTTTAAACTCTTTGTGTTGAATGCAGCCATATGTATAGTTTAGAACTTTTTTTGTTTGCTGGTTTTATGTTTGAAAAAAAAAACTATTGTTATGTTTTTTTTATTTTTATTCATTTATCAGTTTTGTATAAATAATATTTTTGTTTTTTATTTTTGAAAAAAAAAAACAAATTATCTTCGAAAATATTCAATCGAAAGCATGTTTGTTTTTTTTTTTCAAATCTAACGTTACACATTTTTTGAGAAACGTCAAACCCTCTGAACTAAATTGAGAGAATTAACAAACACATATAAGTAAAGCTACAAAAAAGAATGGGCATTACGAAAGCCATTTTGTTTCAAAATTTGAAAGAATTGTTAATTTTAAAAAATAAACTTTTTTGTTTATTTCCAACTTTTGCACGATGATGATTTTGGGCCCCTATTGATTTCAATTTAATAAAAATTGATTTAATTATTTATTAAACAAAAATTAAACCTGTGTTTATTTCCAACTTCTCATGAAGATCGAGGAAAATTTTGCCGCCCCTACAAATTTGAATACTATTAGAATTGTGCGTTTTCTAATAAAAATTTAATAAAATTTTCAATAAAAATACTTCTGTAATTGGTTTATATCCCATAAACAATGAAGATGATTTTCCCATTTGCCGCCCCTAACTCCTGGCGCCCGGGGCGACCGCCCCCTTCGCCCCCCCTAGCTACGCTAATGAATCTAAAAGCTATTTTTGAATTTATATATGTGTGTTGTGTATTCCATAATTCTTCATAATAGGAGCACACTTTTGACTGAAAAATAACAGATCAAGTGACTGACAAAATGAGCACACTAGAACACAAAAAGCGCAATGAACCGGCGAGTTTTGCCGACGAAGTAATCAAAGTGTGTTGTATAAAACTGGAAGATTGATATTTTAGCATACCTACATTCTAAATTTAATTTCAAAGCAATCAAATAATTTGGCTAAAAATGAGAACTTGTAAAATCTTAAAATATCTCTGAATTTTTTTGGGTGGGCTTAACATATTTTTGGGTGAGCTGAGCTCACCCTAGCATAGGCCTGGCTACGGCCGTGAGTATATAAAATTAAAAAACCAACTCTAATCTATTTTATAGTATAAACTTAATTTGTATCATTTTGTTTTTTTTTTATGAAAATTGATCAGATTTTTGAATAAACAATAAATGACATGAAGGCGGCCTTTTAGCCTGGGAACCCCCAAAAATTAGTTTCATTACGATAAGATGCAAATCAATTCAAATTTTACCCACTGATTAATTAAATTTTAATAAATTTTATTGACTTAACCTGCTACACCATGAAAAAACGGATGTTTTCCCCCGTATGGGTGCCACTTGAAAGTTCACTAAATGGTCATAAAAACAAAACTATGACCAATTACTGAAACTAGTTGACTTTTTACTACGATCTAGCGGCATTTTGGATTGGGTACGAATTACGAAATCTTGCAAATGAAAATCTCGCAAAATACGCAATCTCGAATTACGAAATCTCGCAAATAAAAATCCCACTAGTAATGTGGCCGGAAAGAAGGCACTCAATTTGATATTCGCGATTCTATTCTATTTTCTAGAATTTGTTTGATATTTGCAAGATTTTTAGCCCAGATTTTGTGATTAAGATGTTGCGAAAAGCTGGATTACTTATTTGCGACATTCTTCAAGATTTTAAAAATAATTCAGTTTCGATATTTTAGATTTAGGTTTGTGGGATTTGCATCACGCCCGGCCTTTAGGCATAAATTTGTGGTGCCAAAAATTGTGTGGAACTCGAAAAACTTTAATTAATTTATTCAAAAATTTTTAGGGCCAACCAATTTTTAAAATTACCTTTTCGGACTAGTAACTGACCAGTTGGATGGCATTTATTTTTTGTAAATATTCTTTACGAACTTTTAGTTTGCTAAGATGACAAAAAACAAAGCCTTGCAACCAGTAGGCAACTAAGTTGCGATCAACTTTTAGTTGCTAGCATTATGGAACAACTTAAAGCCTCGAGCAAACCTAAGCAATGGCATTTTGCTTCGATTTTCCGAGGCAGTAATTGCTTACTCTTTCCGGTGACGTGAAATAACGCCAAGCGAAATAAAGCCGAATTTCGAAATTTGACTTTGTTTCGCTTTACTAAAGTGAAATAACGCCGAATTTTAGCGTTCGGCCTTATTTCGCAGTGGCAAAATGAAATAAAGCCTAATGTTAACTGAGAAATGAACCAAACAAATTCAAAATTGATTTTATTTCAAAGTTTCATTAAATCCTGATTCTATAAATGC
Organism: Dasysyrphus tricinctus; assembly: GCA_963921185.1. NCBI lineage: Eukaryota > Metazoa > Arthropoda > Insecta > Diptera > Syrphidae > Dasysyrphus > Dasysyrphus tricinctus. Next base: position 123,970,248 of record OY992533.1, on the reverse strand, counting down.
ATGCTGACCCCCGCAACCTCCCTGCCTAGGCTCGCTATAAGATTTGGGGTGGCTGCGAGGTTGGTGTATGTAAAGTTTCTTTTGCATTTAAAGAATCAGGATTTAAAAAAAACTATATGCAGATGAGCTTTAAAATTTTTTAACTAATCAAATATGTAAGTCCATTTGAAAAGTGGAATAACGCCGAATCGGCCTTATTTCACTTTTCAAAGCGAAATAAAGCCAAACGATAAAATTCGGCGTTATTTCTCTTTAGTAAAGCGAAATGAAGCCGAATTTCGACATTTTTTTTATAAAGCGAAATAAAGCCGAATTTCGACATTCGGCTTTATTTCGCCCGGCGTTATTTCACGGAACCACGCTTTCCTACTACCTTGGCACTTGGCTGCAACTTTTGGGAATACAACGTTTTTTTTTTTTTTGTAGAGTTGACATTCCTGCTTTGAAAGTTGTAATTAATAGTCTACTATTGAATAGACCTTTTTAAAAGCAACAATTACGCGCAAGGGTTTTTATTATTGAATATGTTTGTTTGGCCCATAAGCGCTTAAAACCAAAAATGCTATTAAATTCACTCATGCGTTTCTGAAAAAATGGTCACAAAGGCCACTTTTCCATATTTTTGATTTAACTTTTTGTTCGTTGTTTGTTGTTTCCTGCTTAAATTTTCTATAAAATTTTTTGAACTATCCATTTCAATAGAAAGTTTAATTTTGAGCAAAATGTTTTAAATGTAAAATCGTCTAAAATTGTGGCTTATTTTTCGAGTTAAGGCTCTCCCAAACCAATGCGAATTCGTAGCGAATCGTTCGCAAAGACGATTTTTTGTTGTTGTGTAGCATTGTATGTCTTTCATATTTTGTATTATTGTGAATGATTTCGCATCGTCAGCGAATGTTTCGCGTTGGTTTGGGAGAGCCTTTATACCAAAAATATCGAATAGTGGGCAGTGTGACTATTCTCCCAGAAACGCATGGGTGAATTTAGTAGCAGTTTTGGTTTTAGGCATACTTATGAGCCAAACAAGCATGTTCAATAACTAAAACCCTTGCACGCAGTGGTGGATCCAGAGGGGGGGCTATATGGGCTGAAGCTCCCCCCACGGCTGATTCAGAAGAGAGTTAGACAAACAAAACTAAGATTGTGGCTACAAAATGTATGTGCATGTGAGCTGAGTTTTCCAAGCCCTTGGAAAATTGAATGAGTTGTTGGGCTGAACCATATTATATGCAAGATGTGTTTTTTTTTCGAAGCCCCAAGAGAATTGGATGAAAAAAGACGATTATATAGAAAATAAAAATATACCTACGTAGGCGTATACGTATTTCAAACCTTAAAGGTATAAGACAAAATGTTGAGGCTTGGGACTAAGTCTTTACGAAGCGTTTTTCTAAGCGTGAAAGGGAATCAGATGAAAACTATAACACTGTTAGGGCTAACAAACTTGCAAAATAGCTGTGTTTTTTCCAGGCATTAAAGAAATCCGACGAAAGTAAGAGGCAAGAGCTAGAAAATTTGCATGGAAGCTGTTGTTTTCCGAAGTCCAGGGAAAAAATTAAGTTTGGGGCTTAACAATTTGTGTGTAAGCTTCGTTTTTACTAAGCTCCTAAGGAATCGGACTAAACATAAATAACAAGTTCGGGGCTAGTAAATATGCATTCCTAAATGTTGTGTTTTTCCCAAGCCCTTATATTGAAACTAGAGAGGTTGACTTTCATGCTATTACTTTTACCCAGATTTCCTTGGGTATCGATATTTCTTAAAAATCAAATTAAGTTTGACAAAACGAATGAATGAGCTTTTTCTTAAACTCCTCTTGATATTTTTCGGACTTAGCTAAGCCCAGATAACTTTTTGGGCTTAAGTTTAAAAACTCAGAATTCGGTGTAAAAAATAACACTGATTACAGAATTCAACGAATGAGTCAGGTTCCAATTTTGACATTTGGATCATAGAAAAATGTCAAATTCAGTCTGATTCGCTCCGCAGTTAATTCGACGGATGCTATAGGATAGGTAATCGGGCTGAATAACTTTGATATGGATAGTTTGCATGATATTGTTTTAGAAATTGAAACTTATGTTCTTATTTCAGATTGTTTCGTGTGTCGAAGGATATTTTGACGATTTCAAAGACTGCTTTAAGACGAAGCGATTTTTGATCTTAGTTTCTGTTTTGATTTCCTTTGTGCTCTAACGAAAGATTAGAGAGCTCTTTCCACGAGCAATATTAATTAAATAAAATAAAAAAGAACTTCAATTCACTTCGAACTCGTTTTCGAAATGTAAAAATCACCTGTTACGGTAATTTTTTTTTTTTTTTTTAAAGTGTAATATACATTTTTGTTTTAATATGGACCCAATACTCGTATAACTATTAATAATTAGAAATTGAAGGGCAGACAAAATTTTAAAATTTTAACTCATATTTTTTTCAAATCCCTCGTCAAACTGTAAGATTTGAACATACAAAAAATATGAATGGAATTCGCATTAAAATAGTTAATGTTCGGAATGTTGAACACGAATTTTCATGTTCGAAAAATGAATCCACATGGACTAAAGTCATTTTAGGTGGAATAGGTACAGAACATCCAAAATCATTTTTTGTCCTCAAATTTACAAAAAGTGAATTGAAAAAAATGATTTAGCTTATTTTTTTGGAACAGCTACTTGTACAAGAAATTTGCAATTGTCTTTCTTATAGGGAGCGTAATTAACTTTCTATTTTGCCATTTATATCATTTTCTTCTATAGGAATTCATTTTTAAGAACTAGATAGGTGAGATAAGGTGGCAGCAAACTCATTCAAAAATACTTTTATTACAGAAATCTTGCTTTAAAATGTTTTTGTTTTAATTTTTTCCATTAACTTTCGTACCTATGGATCTTACGTTAGAGTCAAAAACAGAAAAAAAAAGTTTGCACTGTGACTCTTTTAGTCTTAGTTATTAGATTTTTTAGACGGTTACTTGTTAGAAAGTTTCTCAAAACTTCTCATTAGTTGGAAATATGCTTTATTTAAATATGTCTAGCTAATCAAATCTTGGACAACCAATCCAAGTTAAGAAATTGTACGACAACAGAAACCTACAAAGTTTATCAATAACTTTTCGGAGGTAGACGGCTGTCTAAAGTTAAACGAAGTACTTTAGGATGAGGTTTTATTAATCCTACAAAAAATATTCAAATTAAAGAAAGGTATCTACCTACTTATTTAAAGTTTCTATAAACATATTCTATGTAACACCTTCTTAATACGATGTGTCTTTGTGGAGAAACTGCAGGGTTAAAGCATCTTTTCAAAATAGCAGCTGAAGCTTACTAATTTACCAGATGCTCCATTTCCAATCATAAAATTTACCAGAATTTTCCTATTAAGTACCTACATACATTTTTGCATTACACAAAACCTTTTTTGATTCAGCTGCCGACTAGCCTTCTGAGAAAAGAAAATTTGGGCTGGTAGGTCAGAATTTTTCAAAAGATGTGTCTAAGGGAACTCCAAGCCCCCCCCCCCCCCCCCCCCCACAGCCAAATCCTGGATCCGCTACTGCTTGCACGTAATTGTTCCTTTATACCCCTCATTTTCCGGTCAATTCAATAGGCTGCAGCGGAAGTTTCTTCGTGTTGCGAGACAATAGAGAAAATAAGATCTTGTAGAGTAAATTAAACCTTATTTTAATAAGGGTTAAGGCTTTGAGTAAAAAAAAAAAAAACTGTTCCTAAACTATATTTGCAATAAGAGAATATTTTTGAGTGCATAACTTAATTGCATTTTTAAAAACTGGATCTGGTCTGGATCCGCCGTCGATAATTTTTAACTCCATATTTGCTATAATTATTTTCTTTTGGGCTAAAAATAAACAGTAACTATTTTTCTATATTCATTTAAAATAAACATTTTCGAATGAAAATAATTATTTGAATAAATTCAATTGATTAATTAAGTGTGACGAAGACGTCACTTATTCTTAATTTAAATTCTAACCCCAAAATTTACTTACGCTATTAACATCCACCAGTGTTCATCGAGCCTAAGCACATAATTTAAAAAAGCTGAATTTTGAAATCTGAGTCTTGACACGCTAACAATTTTATTAAATATGATATGATATTTAGAGAACTTGTTTATCAAAAATATTTTTTTTTTATTTTTTTTAAACAGGGTATCCCGGACCTGAGTGGAAGTATTTTAGGGTGTGGTTCTTAGGGTTATTCTAAGAAAAAAATTGTGTGGGAAGAAAGTTGTATCTCCCCTCCCTGCGGCAGGGGGGGGGCAGTTTCTGAAACATTGACTTTAAATGCAAAAAATATACATTAAAAATCCACGAAAACACATTTTATAATGTGCTTTAGATTTTTTTAAAGCTAACACTCTTGCACTTGGTTTTCAAATCAAGTTGTTTAAGCGAATAGTTTTTGAGAAATTAAATTTCAAAGTCAAAATTAAAAAAAAATTTGAGATTTTTTCGATATTTTTCAAAATTTTACGTAATTAAGTGCTTTTTTTGTGTTCGATATTCCATGCCCTCATTATTGTTTAGTCCATTACTGAAAACCAAATGCAAAAATCTTCCTTAATTTTTAAGAAATTTAGAAAAAACAAAAGGTACTTTTCCCAAATAAGCCCGAAAATATGAATTTATTCATGAATTATCCATAATTTAACCCTTTTTTCGGACTTTTTTGGTAAAAGTACCTTTTGTTTTTTCTTAATTTCTCAAAAACTAAGAAAGATTTTTACATTTGGTTTTCGGTAATGGACTAAAAAATAAAAGGGCATTGAATATTGAACACAAAAAAGCACCTAATTACGTGAAATTTTGAAAAATACCAACTTAAGAAAAAAAAATCACAAATTAAATTTAATTTCTCAAAAGCTATTCGCTTAAACAACTTGATTTAAAAACCAAATGCGAGAATGGAGTATTAGCTTTCAAAAAAATTATAGAACATTATTAGATGTGTTTTCGTTGATTTTTAATTTTTTTTTTTTGCATTTAAAGTCAATGTTTCAGAAACTGCCCCCTCCCCCTGCCTCAGGGAGAAGAAGAAGAACCACATCCTAAAATACTTCGACTCAGGTCCGGGACACCCTGCATATGTTGGTTTTGGAGAGGGTATAATCTGAAAATTAAACATATCTCTCATAATTTCCAACGTTCGAAAACCGTTTTTTTGCATTTAACGGTACCTATTGACCGCAGATTAAGAAATGTATATCTTTTTTTTTATAAAATTGATGCGTGCCCTTGAACAACATTTTAAAAATCTTTAAAAGAAAATTGGAAACATTTTTAGAACCAGTGAAAATTAAAATAGAAGCCCAAAATCAAACAAAATCTGCAATCCCGGTGAGGCTGATTTTTGGTTTGTTTTATTAAATCCTCTAAGAGTATACTAGTCATAAATAAGTGCTTCTCATTAAGCCGTTCGGACTGGGTAAAAATTGTAGGTCCCCTTCATTATTGCCAATTACACGCACACAGGAATGGTTGAAAGTTGTAAGTCACTAGGCCCTGGTTCTCCTCGAGCTGTAACGCCACCAAATGTACTAATTTTGATGACATTTTCAAAGCAACTGGTATTTTTTATTTTGTTTAGGACCTAGTTCTTCGTTACGAGCTGTATGATCCTTGAGTCAAGCTCAGAGATACGCTCTTCCGGACAATTCCTGACCACACATTGCTATTTTAAGTTTTTCTAGAAACATTACCAAAGAAATCAAAGGTTATTAATATGAAAATTTATTATCATAGATTTTAATTATCCACAAAACATGTAACACTAGTCCGCAGGATATAAACCTACACTTTAGATAGCCCTTAAATCAAAATCAGCTTCAAATGCTGCGCTGCAATCAACAAACGTACCGATACGCACCTATAACTGCATCAGACACCCCCACTGTGGGTGATGTATACGGTATACCTAAATTTTGACTCCACAATCAATGCTTAAAACAAACTAACACTATATTCCCAAAAATACTATGCAGGATTGTATGTAGTTATAGGTAGGTAGTAAATCAATTTAAAACCCAGATTTATCTTCATATTTGGTACAATTATAAAATATGCGCTAAATCCTTAAATCGAACACTTTCAATATTCAGAATTCAACTATGCGGCAATATTATGTTTAACCCCAAATAATTAACCAAATAAATTATTCAAACCTAAACAAATATTATTTATGATGCTTAACAAAAAAATTCCCTCTAAAAATGTTATTTAATCTTCATACATAAACATACATAATATTATACATAAATGTATAGGAGTAGGTATAGGTATATAAATGCTTCTGCATATCTGAAAAATATTGTTTACTATAAATTTTCACTAGAAATAAATTACCAAATAAATAATTATCTCGAATAATTTTGATAATAAATTAAATAAAAATAGCAACAACAACAAAAAATCACTATAATATACCAATTTATTTGTATTGAAAAATTTAAATAAAAAAAAAAAATAATAATTCCACAAACATGTTTAAATATAGTTCACCTTTGTCAAATAATATAAAATATTCCACATGGCGGCATCGGCATTGTTTTGAAGGATATCCGCGCGCCACTGCTGTTGTTTCTGTTGCTGTTGCTGCCATCACCATCATCGTCATTGCAAATCGCTTGTGTTTAACAACATTTCCATATGTTTGTGCAATTTAATTTTTTAAAATAAATAAAATTAAAATTTCATCATTTTATGTTTCGGTGAATGGCAGGATATGTAGATGTACCTACTGCGAGCGATGCAATGCGATGGTGGACATGGACATAATGTGGCACACGTGTGGTTTGTATGAGTTCAATGAGCTGCCATCGATTTTTTGTCCCAGAAATGAATGCTGTCATCCTGAAAATGGGAACACGAAGGCGACATTTTGTGAGTGACATTATATTTGTTACTAGGCCAGAGAGGCGGTGTTGGTTTTCCATTGGAAATTTTTATTTCTTTAAATATTCTGATTGTTAAATTTCATTAAAGTTGGCGAATCAGCACACAGTGCAGCGCAGCGGTGATAATGACTACTAAAAATGTATATCTTCCAAAATAAAAACAAATAAGAAGTTGTATTGATTGAAAATATTGGTTTCCTAGTTGTTAAAGCTGTGGTTTATTTCCGTAAGCAAAATCATGGAAGATTGCACATCGATTAATTTGAACCATATTTACCTTGAAAAATAAAAATACATAATTTGTTGTTATAACAGCAGTCAAAGGTATAAAAAAAAGTTGTTTTAATTTTGTTTTAATAATAAATAATTAATACGTAATAATAAACGAATTGTAAATAACGTTTGTAGTTACCAATTTTATATTTAAAAATAAAAACCTCTACTTGGAGTCATATTGGAGAGTAATCAGATTTGTCCAGGGCTTACAGATTTTAAATGGGGAAACCAATATATTTTTATTTCATCTCAACGCAAATTTATGTTATAATTAAATGTCTGTTCATTTACTTCACAAATTTGGATTTCAACGAATTTTAGTACAATTTTATTTTTTTTTATACGAATTTTGACAAAACTTTCGGCTGAATTCAAAGAAGATCTTAGTTTTGGGAAGTAGATGAACAAAAATTTAACTAGAATAAATTATATATTTACGATGATCACTAATTCACTCAATGACTCCCTCACTGACTGACTAACTGACTGACTAAACTGACTGACTAACTCACTGACTAACTGACTGACTAACTGACTGACTAACTGACTAACTAACTGACTGACTAATTGACTGACTAACTGACTGACTCTGTAACGCTGGGAAATATTATTAATATGAACAAAAATGCGGCAACGCTTCCAAATGCCAAACGCGTGTCAGGAAAATAATGTCTCAAAAGATAGATGTTGAGTAGACACCTCTTCAGGAAAGATCTCAGTGTTTCCACTTTTAAGGAAAATATTTTTTTTTATGTCAACGGGTGGGGCCTTTACATTTTTGTTTCTTTTTTTCTAATTTTGAACATGATAAAAAAAGTTACGGAAACGCCTCTTAGATGCCAAACGCGTGTTGGGCAAATAGCAGTTAAAGTCTTAAAAGATAGGAATTGATGGACGCACCTTCGGATAAAATGTCAGTGTTGCGACTTTTCGGGAATATGTTTTTTTTTGGTTGATGCTTCAACCTTTTTGGTAATTTTTAATACTTTGAACATGAAAGAAGTTGCGGAAACGCCTTCAAAAACTAGGTGTCGAATAGACACAAATTCGGGTAAAATGTCACTTTTAGAGGACGTACTTTTTTGATGTCAAAGGGTGGGCCTTCCACTATTTTTTGCTAATTTTAAATATTTTGAGCATGAAAAAAGGTGCAAAAACGCCTCCAGATGCCAAACAATATAATTAAAATAAATTATTTGTTTATGTACATATGTATTATGCATATGTATTTCATTTACATAGCTATATATTGGATTTCAAAGCGTTTTTTTTTAGCATGTTAATTTTAAACGGGGCCTTGTGCGCTACAACCATCCAGTTTATTCATATAAATGAAATGAATTTGGAATTGCCAAAAACATGTGGAAACTACATTAAAGATGCGAAATAACAGATATTTCTGAAAAAATGTCAAAATTCGATTTAACTTTTAGAATTAAGGTACAATTTATCGACGTAATCAAAAATACAGTTTATGTCAATGTTCGGTTCTCTGATATTTAGCCATAAGACATCTTATCAACAAATATTTTGGAAAGAAAACCCAAACAATTTTGGCATACAAATTTTATAAAAATGTACAAAATAAAATAGAAAGAAAAATTACCCAAAAACGTCGAAGTTACGCCACACTTTTGGAAAAAAAAAGTCAAAAACTGAAAATTGAAATAAAGCCCAAGAACAAAGGTATAGGAACAGAAAAGACTGCCTTTTCTAGCACTACTTCCCTCATGAATTTGGAAACTTAACCCAAAAAGTATAAAAACGGCCTTTTCTGAACTACTTGCAAGATGTATTTGTAAATTAAGCTCAGAAAATATAAAAATCAGGGGGGGGGGGGGGAAACACATTCAACAATTAGTTTTGGTACAGAAATCTTGTTTAAAGTGCTTTCCCAAGAATACAAATTGCCTTATGTATGAAATATTATATTTTGGTAAAGGGGGAAAAGTACCCCCATTTGCCTCTCACTCTTTCATACGCCCTTGAAATCAGCTGATCTTAGTCATTGGACTAAGGCAATTCTGTTGAAATAAGCTGAACGGTGTGTGGCGGTTATTGTGTCCGGCAAGGCGTTCGTCCACTCGCTCCGCTGCCTTGAGCCACCGAAGAGGCTTGTAATTTCATGTTTTACTCAGAACACACCTTCATTAATGTTTGCATGGAAATATAACTATGTAATGTTTTGCTTTGTTGTTTCTATGTGCAGTTTACATAGAACGCAGTTTTCTGACTCACGAGTCACTCGGCTCAAATTCCTTATAAAATTTAAAAGAAACAAATTTCAAACAAATGATTTCTGATGTTTATTCCTTTTGATTTGGAAAAAACTGCAAAAAGTTTAATTTTTATGTTTTATCCAAAAAAAAAAACAAAAAAAGAAGACATTTTTGGAAGGAAACAACCGAAGTCTTCAAAATTTACGCCAAGGTTAGGTTACAAGGGGTGTGCACAGCACAGAGGCTGTTGTGCGTACACGGGAACCTGTTGGTCCATTGTGATCCCCTAACAAAAAGAAAGCAGAGATGCTCCCAAACTAATGATTCAGATAGACTGGCTCATTTACGAACCAGCCTGAGCTCTCTATGAATGTCCTCATATTTACCATTGAGGACTGCGCTAGATCGTCCATTTCTCCAACAAACCTGTTTCCGAAGTAACGGAGGCGGCTTGTTTGGAGGTTTGGACAATCACAGAGCAGGTGTTTAGTGGTTTTTTATTTCTCCTACATCCTGACAGCACCTACAACAGTCGGGTGCGAATACACCCAGTCTGGTGGCCATTGTACCAATGGCGCAGTGACCCCTTAGTACGCCTATCAAGATTCTAATGTTCTTTTTACTCAGCGATAGAATATACTGAGTTTATCCTTTTCATTAATTCTAGGCCATAGACTTCTAGAGATAACGCGTCGTTCCTGGTAATCCAGGATTTATTTATTTGCTCTTTCGTTATTAGGTCCATTTTTAATAACGCCGATTGGGATGTCTAGTCCCATGTCTAATTGGCTACTACTGTTTCCATTTGATAATGACCCCTTCCTTGCTAGTTCATCTGCTGTATTATTCTCTTCTATATTGCTATGTCCAGGAACCCAGCAGAGTTTGACTCGGTTAGTGTTGCAAATTTTGTTCAGTATGCCTCGACATTTTGCCACTGTTTTGGATCTTACGGTCTCACTGGCTATTGCTTTGATCGCAGCTTGGCTGTCCACGAAAAATGTGATCTCCGACGAGATCAGTTTTTTCTTGTATACCAATTCTGCCGCTTTTTGAATAGCATAAATCTCAGCCTGAAAGACACTACACTCATCTGGGAGTTTATATGACTCTCTAATATAAAGTTGACCTGTTTAAGTGTTTAAAATCTCTAAGTAGAATCAAAGACCGTATAATACCAAGATATTGCATCTAGTGTAAAAATTCTCAGTCAAAGCGCTAGTACTGTGACGACCCCAGTGGTGACCCCATAGATGTGTGAGTGAGAACCCCGTCTATGTATAAGTTTTACAATCGTCGGTGGTGCGGTCGCTGAGTCGTGGGTCTGCGGCGAATAAAGGCTTGCATGTCTGTATGTGTTATGTGAGTTCGAATGTGAATGAGGATGTGATACAATACGTGGGAATGTTGCCCTTCCCCCGACCGACCGCATCTAAAGCTGATTTTTGGTGGTTGGTTGAGATGCGGTATCTTGGTATTATACGGTCTTTGGTAGAATGCACATTAGCTCTATTGTAGGTGTCATAACAGGACACTGTTTAATAGGCAGGCACGCAGCGCGGCTTGGCGTACCTTCAAACGATTTCTGCAGAAGCTGCATGGACGAGGAGGAAGAGGAAACGATTCCTCACCTTCTCTGCACATGCCCTGCTCCTTCCCACAGACGTAGGCTCCATTTAGGAGTTTACTTCTTTAACGATCCTAGTGATCTGGCAAACACAGACATTTATAGTCTCGCACGCTTCGTCAGGAGCTCAAAGTGGTTTTAGCGAGTAAGGAAGGAGTTTTTAAGATTCATGTGGTATCACAACGGACCAATTTTGGTCTAAGTGTGTCAGTACTCAGTATTGACAGCCACTTCTACATAACCTAACCTAACCTAATATAAAGGGCTTCACAGAACACCCTCGAACGTGTTCCTTTTTCCATTTTTGACCCGTCAGTATAGAAGGGGATACCCTGTTCACTAAATAGTGAGTTGGGTTCCCATCCATGTATTTCGGGTATTGAAATAGAGAAGTGTTTGTTGAAATCCATTTGCGGTGGAATATAATCAGTCTTCACATCAAGTCCAGCCACTGTGTCATATACAGTAAGATGTAAGATAGACAGTAAGTTGTAAGATAGACCCATGACCATAGGTGATGTGCTTCCAAGAGCCCAGTTCTTTGAGTCGAAATGCGCTTTTGGCTGCTGTGCTTCTAGTGTACTCGTCTAGGGCTGGAAGATTTAAAATAATTTCCAAACCTGCCTGTAACGTAGACTTCTGTCTTACGCCGAACATTTTGTTGCTGCAAATTTTGGGTTGAACGCAAAACCAAAAATTGAGTATGACGGTCTGCAGAAGCGTGCATCTTGACATCGAATTCCAAATTCTTGTAGGGTTTTTATGTCATAACTAATTGGTCAGAAAAGGTCAACTATTCCTTGTGATGGACTTCCAAACGGCATACTTTTTTAAATGACCGAAATGAGGTGCCAAAAGTTTCTTCTGTGAACTTAAAACGAATTTTAAAAATTCATAGAAAAAAATTAATGTCTGACCAATTACTGAAAATACATAGTTGACCTTTTATCACGATCTATATATCTTTCAGATAGTATACATTTTTTGTAAATTTCCCGCAAATGAGGCGCCAAAAATCGAGCGTGACCTTGAGAAACTTTTAACCTTGATTACAAGTTATCTAGGGCTGACCAATTTCTAGGACTAGTTGACCTTTTCTGACCAATTGATGGCATTTTCTATTTTAAAATATCCTATATATGAGGTGCCAAGGGTCCAGAGCCGATTTTTGGGCATTTTTTTGTCGTAATTTTAGGAATCCCAATTTTAATGTTTTTCTTATAGAAACCTTGGTAAATTACTTTATATTTATGACTGAGATATTTATGGAAAATAAATGTTCTTCAATTTCAGTAGCTTCCATAAATATGAAATTCAAAAGGAAGCACGTCCTTGCTGACTTCCTTCCTTCCTTTTCATCTTGAGAACATTTTCAAAAATAGACACCAACTTGAGGCAAATGAAGTTCTCTCTTTACCTAACCTTCAAATGCATCAATCAATCATTTATTAAAATCTAAATATTCTGTTAATTTCTATGCAAAGAATGACAAAAGTATCCATTTTGGTCTTTTCATTGTAACCATCATCATCGTCATTATGAATAACTGATGGTAACCCATATACATTAAGTACACTATATATATACCAATTGCCATATACGATGTAGAAAACCCTTTATTTGTTTCCGAAAATGGAAAATCCTTTTCATCGTGCGATGAACAAAAGAAAAAGGAACCCCTTTCCAAATTATGTATGACAAGAATACACCGACTAAACGCAGCCGAAACCGACTCAATTCATTAAAGCAGGGTGTCTCCATGGAAGAAGGCTAACAATAAAACAACAACAGAAAATGTTCTAAAAGCTGAATGTGACAAAAATAACCATTATCACCGTCACTGTCACCACCACCATCATCGTAAAATAATAATAATTTATATTTTTTCAAAAATAAATTCTTTCATCTGAATGCGAAAGAGAGTGTCAATGTTGAACGAACGCGTGACAATAGGAAATTCTATAGCGAAGGGCAACCCTTTCTTTCTTTTTATATTTTGTCGGAATTTGTATGTTTCTTTAGGGCGAACAATTAGTAAATCGATAGAATTATTATAAAAGGATATTTAAGTTGAGAAAAGAAACACTTTCCCTGGTGTTTGATGAATTCTGTTCGATTATATTTTTTTTCTTTTTGTGACAGTTAATGGCACATAAGTGATGATGGTTAACGGTGGGGGTTTTGGTATTGTGTTTAGGTACATTGAAAACGATGGGGGAACTATGTGTAAGCTTGTAATCTTAGAATCAGCGGGACACTTTGGTTCTTCGTCATTTAGAGTAATTGGTTTTTGATAGCCAAATTATAAATTCTTTGCATTATAAACGAGATGATGATGATTGCCTTCTGGAAATACAATAGGAAAAACACGGTATTTCAGATAATTATGTGTAGTGTCAAAGTCATAAATAATTAAGACTTCAACTATTATGGGGAGAGTTTGAAAATTTCTCTTTTTTTTTATTAAAAAATATCGAACTATTATAGAATTGTTTTGTTATTTTTGGACTTTAACAATCAAAAGAACATTTATATTCGAATACCTTTATTAAATGGGAATTCAGAGACTTTATGGGTATTTTAAATAAGATCTTTACACAAAAAACTATAAGAGAATGACAAAAGTTGCTATTAAAAAGTTTATTTTTGATTTTGAACTTCAACGGTTAACCTATTGAATTTCAATAAAATCGTTCAAGCCATATTGACGCGAAATATATGTAATATATACTGTCAAAAACTTTAAACGCTGTTTTATTGCAATAAATTTGCAAAAATAAAAATTATAGATCAATTTCGACAACTGGGTGATACTGATACTAGCAAGGATTTTTTTGCGCGGTCAGAGGGCGGTGGCCCAGCGGCGCGGTGGTGACCGGGTCACCGCATCCCCCCTCCCCGGGCCCTGCGCAGTAAATTTGAAATTTACTTGCCACAATAAACGAAACTCTTACCTTGCCAAAATATTTCAGATGGGACAGTTTGCGGACTTATTTCATCATGAAATTATTCCCCAAAATTGGGGGTTTATTTCATTCCATACTTTGGGGATTTATTTCATTATGAAACTAAACCCCAACTTAAAAATGAAAGAAGTCCCCAAAAACCTATGAAATAAATCCCCAATTTTGGGGATTTCTTTCATTTGAAATAACTCCCCAATTCCATACAAATTTTGGGGAGTTATTTAATTTTTTTTTTTTTAGTTATTTCACGGTTTCGTTTTTTGTGCATTCAAGGAACTTTGGGGAACAGAAATGCCAAAATATGCTAAAGGTACCTATTACAAAGTTTGTTTAACAATAATGACGGCTTCATAACATTACCATTAATTAACTGGTTTTCGTTTGGTGCATTGCTCTGTTGACCATTTTACCGCCAACAGTTCCATCTGCACAAGGGATTCCTTCTATAAGGGATTTGTAAAGAATTTTCGGACCAGCAAACAATTATTCCTGTAGAAATTCAAAGCTTTTGTTGCAAGGTTTGTGATTAAATTAATTCATTATTTAGTCTTTGTTAAACAGAAGGCCTTCAGTGTTGGAGAATTATTTCTTAATGCCAAATTCATTCTCAATTCAACAGTTCCTTGTGCACTATTTGTCTCTAAGTGCCTCTTTGTTTTCATAGCGCGCCCAAAAAAGGTTCAATTTAATTATAACTTGCGATATAAATGTAGGTAGATTCTTTGGTAGCCACTAAAACTAGTTCTAAAGTTCAAACTCTAGGTTAAAGCTCTCTGCATGCAACTATTAGGTTAGGTTAGGTTAGGTAGAAGGGCTGACAGTTGATCTCGTTACCGTCACACTTATATGTAGATCCGTTGTGATACCCTAGGAAATTGTATTCCACTTAATGTAAAAACCTTTGTGTTCTGTTAGCATTCAAGCCATTTAGAGGCGTTGATGAAATTCAGAAGGCTGTTAGCCAAAGTTCCAGAAAGTTCCTCTAGGTCGTCATTGAAATGATTTCCTAGGTGTTTCTTTCTTAAATAACAGAGTGCTGGGCAGTGGCAAAGGAAGTGTAAGGTATCCTCATGTGCTTCTTCGTCACTGCATTCTCTGCAAAGGTCGTCAGTACTGAGCCTCATTTTCTTTTTATGGTATCTCAGTAGGTTGTGTCCGGTGATTATGCAGACAAGGGAACGGAGATGTGTCTTGTCCATTTGCGTAATTTTGTCTGTTCTCTGCTTATTGAAATTTGGCCATAACTTTCTAGTTGTGGCGCATGTTTCAAGCAGAATCCATCTTCCATTGGTTTTTTCTAATATTTTGTTACAAATATCCTGTTTGATGCTACAGGTTAGTACTTTGATGTGTTGCTCGGCTTGACTTGAATCGAGTGACGAACAGGGCTGTCGAAGTACTGCAATTGCAGCATATGCACTGCTTTTTGAAACCCCGTACTGCGGTACTGCTAATACGACCAAAGTACTGCTTTTTTGAAAATTTGTTCACACAACATTTGCAAATCATAATCCTATCTAAAAAGTTTTAGTCCTTTTTATCTGATGTTGACTTTTATAAATAGATTTATTAAAACAAATAAAATTGTATAGAATACACTCACAATGTATGTTGTAGATGTAGATTTATTGAAAAAGATCTCGAGTTACATTGTTTACGAGTGAGCGGAGGCCGAGCGGACGCTAACGGATGACGAGCGGAGGCCAAGCGGACACTGAACGGACGCTGAGTGGACGCTGAGCGGAGGCAGAGCGGACGCTGAGCGGACACCAAGTGGAGGCTGAGTGGACAGCCGAGCGGACGCCGAGCGGACGCCAAGTGGAGGCAGAGCAGAGGCGTAGCGGACACTGAGCAGAGGCCGAGCGGACGCTGAGTGGAGGCGGAGCAGACGCCAAGAGGATGCCTAGTAGAGGCCTAGTGGAGGCCGAGCGGATGTGGAGTGGACGCTGAGCGGATGCCGAGCGGAGGCTGAGCGGATGCCTAGCGGACGCCGAGCGGAGGCGGAGCGGACGCCGAGCGGACGCTGAGCGGACGTAAACTCTGAAAATTTCCATGGTTTAAAAAATAACGGTTGATGTCTTAAGAGATAAGTGTTGAGTAGACACATCTTTGGGTAAAATTACAGTGTTACCACCTCCAAATTTTTGACAATTTTTAATATTTTGAACATAAAAGAAGTTTCAGAAACATCTCGCCAGGTGCCAATCGCATATTGGGAAATAACATTTGATATAAAATCGCAAAAGATTCCAACATCCAACTTTGTGCTGAAGTTTTTGCGATTTAATGGCTTAGCAAATTCCTGCCTATTTGGGATTATCTATGTAATTCAGGAGTTCGGTGTTGTTCTCAGTTGCTTTGCCTCTTTGTTTATTTTTCAGGACAAAATATGAAGGATATTCAAATACAGCATTTTTTTTAAGTATTTATCAATACTTTTTTTGTATTCAAAATGTATATGAAAATCAGGCATAATTGAATTAACCTTTTGTAAATACAATTTTTGGTTATCCTCAAAAAGCCATTCAATAGCTACACAGAGTGGTAAGTACTAAAAAATTCTTAATTTATAATTCTATGTAATTTTCTATGTGTGTAAATTTGCAAACAAAATAAAAAAACTTTTTTATGATACCCCCGTCGAATAAAATCCTTTTGTATACATTTTTATGTATATTTATTCAATATATACTGAGGTGATGTTATGGCGGTCAGATAATAATGACCAGTATACGCATACATCGTATTAACGCAAATAAATTTATAACCATTTTTTAATCCAATTTTTGTGGCAAGGATATGCACACATGCACAATGCGAAGCGGTGTGATGCGGGCAGCATTTAAATGAGTTTTTTTCAGTTATTTATTTTTGACAGAAATTTCTATTAATTTTTACCTATACAACTTTTTTCACCATTTTTTTATATCCCATGTCTGGTGTTCTTGGTAGTGACTTTGAATAGGCGACTAATAATATTAAATAATTACAAATACAAAAAAAAATTAAATAAATATAATATAAAGCTTGGTATAATTAATGTGAAAGCGTTAATAGGATATTTATTTTGGTCTTTGGTGATTTAAAATAAATTAATTTAAAAGTTTTTTTTTTTTTAAATATAATTTTTGAATAATACCTTTATATTTTATTGATAATTTTCTCACTTTCACGTGTGGTTAGATGAGATGTATATCAACTTACCTGTATGTATACAGACGATAGATATTCCAATGGCAGATCGTATTAAGTTTTTTTTTTTTTTATTTGGTTTTTTATTGAAAATTGATTGAATTTTAAATTATATTTTGACTGATATGGGTATTTGAACCTTTTGACTGCTTGATTAAGTTTTAATGAGTTGGCATTCGGTATAGACATAGCTGGCATACACTTTGTATAAATAGTTTTATTTTCTACTTTTTTTTATTGCTGCGATGCTTTGTTTTATTTTAATTAAGTTGTGATGCAAAATACAATGAGAGTATTTAATGAGTTTTTCTGGCTTTGACAAAACATTCTAGATATTTTTTTTAAATGATTTTGTATGAAGTTGAAAATTGAAATTCTATCAAACTCAAAAGGAATTACATTTCAAAGGTAGAGGTTAAAAAAAGTGACAAAATTTGAACTCTAGAAATGACAAATAGTCAAGTATCCAAGTTTTGTATAAACAATGCGAACGCAGATGGCTTTACGACACTTCAACACGCCACGTACAAATTTCGTTGCGAAAAGCAATAAAATTGGCCATTAAGACCATACAACGGCAACGAGTTTCATTCCGAATCCAATCCTTATCCAAAGCTTATGGTCAGTATCATCCGAGTTCTGGGAATGAGAACTTTTTTTGAGAGAATGAAAACTTGCCTTAGTGGCTTGGAGGATGTTCATGAGTTTCTTCATCGTCAACCTGGTTCCATTGTTCAGTTTCAGTTGATTCAGATTTCGCAGCATTATGATTTATGACAAAACAGCAGAATTTGAATTGCAAAATGTGTGGTAGTTGGTAGACCGGGCACATCCAACGATGTTGAAAACTCAATTGGTTATTTTATTGACTCGTCATCATTTTTGTTATACGCTATCAACTGATTTTAACGAATGCAGTGTGGCTGTGACTTTATTTAAATAATGAAATTCAAATCATCTACGCTCTTATTCTTTGATGCAGCTAATATCTCATGTTCACTTGATCAGTAATTGTAATGGTGTTAAGGAACATGTTGCTAAACAATCCTCCTTCGATGATGTGAAGTCAGAAAAACTCGAAAGGAAGGTCAGTTTCAGCACCAACCAGAATTTGGTCATTTCCAATTGCAATAGTTGTTTTGAGAAAAACATTGCTTTTGATGGATCGTTCTACGACCCAACTCACATTTTATTCGTCAGCTGTTGCTTCTGTACTTTATCACCATATCTAGATGCATTGACCGCCAGGATAACCGATAAATTTGACGTAGATCGCCCGCATTGTTCATCCAATGCATCTTTAATTTTCCCCAAAAACTTTTATTGTTCGATCAAGCACCTACAATGCTGGCATGTAATGAGTTCAAAATCCCGAATAGCAATTAATGAGAATCCCGAATGTCATAATCCCGAATACCCAAAATCCCAAAAACCAGAATCCCGAACGGACAAAATCCCGAAAGCCTACATCCCGGAGAGACAAAATACCAAATAACAGAAAGTCCCGAATTCATCAAAGATTGAATCCCAAATTTCATTACTTTTTCAGTGAAATTCAGTACTCTCAAAATAATCAAGCTGTTTTGTGTAACTTTTGACTTCTGCTCGCTTTGGCATCATGACACTGTCAATGAAATAATTTTGGAAATACAGTAGACGCTCGATTTAGTGAATCTCGAAATAGTGAATTATCCACAATAGTGAACACACAAAATTTTATATTAAAACGTATATTGCATATAAATTTCATGCGAGCATTTTACATAGCTTGAGAGATCTGAGGAATTGTTTCTGTTTTTTTGTTTAAACCTGTGTAAAAGCCTTGTGTAATGCTTAAATTAAAAACATTCACATCGAACGAAATGTGCATTTTGGATCAAATTCTCGCTCGAAAAAGAGAACAAATTCGAAACCGTGAACCTGGTTTTTATTACTTTACTATATCGAGCGTCTACTGTAAACAATCACCTTTATTATGATTGTCAATTATCAATTTCAATATGTTCCAAGCCAATGGAAAGTTGCGGAAGTAATAATGGTTTTGAAACCTGGCAAACCATCTCATGAAAAGAATTCTTACAGACCGATTTCGCTTCTTCCAATAATATCGAAAGTTTTTGAAAGAATACTACTCCTGCGCTTGCAGCCTATAATAGAAGAGAAACGATTAATAACTTAACATCAGTTCGGATTTAGAAGCAAGCATTCAACAATTGATCAAGTGCATAGAATAACTGATGTAATTGAGAGAGCTCTTGAAGAAAAGAAAATTTGTTCGACGGTCTTTTTGGATGTGTCTCAAGCGTTTGACAAGGTGTGGCACGAAGGCCTCAAATTCAAATTACGACAAGTTCTGCCTGAAGGACTTTATAAAATTCTTAACGAATATCTAGAAAACAGACTTTTTCGTGTAAGACACGGAAATGAATATTCTAATTTCAAAGAAATAGTGGCTGGGGTACCACAAGGTAGTGTTTTAGGTCCAGTTCTGTACCTTCTATTTACACGTGATATACCTCAAACAGAAGACACTATCGTAGCAACGTTTGCTGATGATACTGCAATACTAGTAGTAGGCAAAACGATTAACGAAGCTACGATTAAAATACAAAATGCTCTTAATAATGTTAATGAGTGGACAAAAACATGGCGAATAGCGCTCAATGAACAAAAGTCAGTCCACGTGGACTTTACGTATAAAAAAATAAATAGATTGCCCGTCTTTCTTAATACCGGTCGTGTACCATTTGCGAATGAGGCAAAATATCTGGGAATGACTCTAGACGCGAATGGAAGCCGCACGTTAAAAAGAAATGCGAAGAATTAAAAAGTAAATTAAGAGATATGAACTGGATACTCGGTAAATATTCCAAGCTTAGTATTGATAATAAGTTGATTTTATACAGGCAGGAACTTAAACCTGTCTGGACTTATGGTATACAACTCTGGGGTTGTACCTGCGATACAAATTTAAATAACTTACAAACGTTTGAAAATAAATTGCTTAGGTCATTTGTAAATGCACCATGGTATATAAGAAACGAAGATCTTCACAGGGATCTCGGGACTCTTACGGTTCGAGACGAAATTGAGAGTTTCGCGCGAAAACATAGAAATCGGCTATTAGATCACGCTAATCCAACGATTATTGACATTCTTGACGAGTCGAATTTAGTACGCCGTCTGCAAAGAACAAAACCTTCCGACTTGGTGCGGTGAACACAAAACCGCTTTAAAATCGCGGAATAAGCAGAAACTTTCACCGGAAAGTTACCTGCAACACGTTACTTAACTTCGTTAAAAATAAATTGCTAGATAAGTTTCAACTTAGTTGCAATCGGGAAGTGGAGGTGGTTTTAGTGTAGTAAGAATCTCACACTTCTATGAGCACGCGTTTTCCGGTCCTCATAGAGCCTGATGCAGGCTTTGCACCTACCCACGGAAAAAAAAAAATTATCAATTTGATAATTGAAAAACATTGATGCAAATATGGTATTTCAAAAGTCAAATGCAACAAAACTGAGCAATTTCTAATTGAAAATTAATAATATTCTTGCAAACTCCCAATGGTCTTTTTCAACTTCAACGATCAAAAATTTTATCAATTGCATTTTAAAATATCAAAAAATTCAATATTTATCTATAAATATTTTCTTTCTTCGTGACCTTTTCACTGTAATCATCAACTGATAACTGTCGTGATTTTTAATACCAAAAACAGAACTAAGTCATTCGGGATTTTGGAATTCGGGATTCTGTCATTCGGAATTATGACATTCGGGATTTTAGCCATTCGAGCGATCTTGTCCATTCTGGATTTTGTCATTTGAGATTTGGGCATTGGGGATTTGTTTAAGTTTTGGGATTTTGACATTCAGGATTTCGTACCCAACCCTGCTGACTTGAGTGCTATTTTGCATGATAATTATGCAAGTTTTCAACACCTGTGCCAGATCGTAGGGTTTTTGTTGATATATTTCATGTTAGTTCATCATTTATCTGAAGTTTAAATTGCAATTTCAACGCTAGAATGAGCTGTAAGACCACCTTCCAAAATCGCATTTGCTTTGCTAGAAGTAGTGGCCGCAAGTAGAAATATCGGATCTTGACCGAATTGAAGTCAAAATAAACGAAGTGAGGAGCGATTTGCTAGTTCCACCAGAGGTGCATCGAGGTAGAATATACTTCCGCTTCCATCATCAGTAGGCTTTATACATATGTCGTACACGTTCTGGAGATGGTGATTCAGCGGTGGAAAATTTGTGCAAATTGTTTCTGTCAACACGTTTCCATTACCTTAAAGCTGATATTCTCAATTTGTAATGAAATGTTACACTTTCAACCTACAGCGACCGACAAATAATCATCTAACCGTTACCGTCTATTTATAATAGAATACACCCACCGCCATCAACATTAATAACCAGCACCCTATATATGTACATCACCATGCAACCACGAACCACCATAGTGCAGCCATTGATATACATATACCATCACCCTGCATAGCCCCACCATTCCATGGAGTCAACGTCTTACAATTATTTCATTCATCTTCCTTATAGTTCACATCGTCTTAGAACAGAAAAGTCAACATGACGAGGTATGAATTCGGAAATAACTGGCTGAATAGAATGGAGACGGAGCTGCAACTGGAGCTGCAACTGGAATAGCTGTCAAAATGTTGAATACCCACAAATTCAATGATGCGAACAGAACACGACGCAACTGCAGACGGAGCTGCAGACGCAACTGGACAAGTTGGCCAACTTTTAACTTTTGCTTGCAGCTTTTTTGACGTTTTGAAATTGTTAGCAAAACAGAGTGTTTACATGTGGGTTAAAGTAATTTTTAAACTCTTTTCAATGTCTCATAAAGACGTAAAGCAATTTTAGCTTCTTTTTCATCATTATTAATTTTTATTTTTGTTTTCATTTTTATTTTCGATACTAAAATGTCAGAAAGCTGTACAGCTGCATTGTGGGCGCGTAAAAAAAATCACGTACGACACTTTTTGACAGCTATTCCAGTTGCAGCTACAGCTCCAGTTGCAGCACTCTATTCTGTTCAGCCAGTAAGTCGAAGCTTATCGACTCATGTTTATTCTGATTTTCATTATATTCGAATTATAGGAGGCATAAGGTTGCGGATAATCTCGTTTTGTAGCAACTTTGATAAGCTCTGGTTACTTACTTTCATAACGCACTCGTGTACCATTTAAAGATAATTTCCACCGTTAAACAAAAAGCACTTAATGTTCCCTTGAATAAGCCTTGGGCTGGAATCAGATTCCTACATTAAGCTCCCTTCTTGTTTCTTCTGAATGAGAGCTTGGGCAAACAAAATAATTTTCCCTTAGGTAAGCCTTGCACTGGAATCCGATTTCTACCTTAAACTCGCTTCTTGCTCATTATGAGTGTGGTGCGAGCTTGGCAAAAAGGTAATCCTCCCTTGGGCTAGCCTTGGGCTGCAATCATATTTCTTCCGTAAACCCCCTTCTTGCTGCTTCTAAGTAAGAGCTTGGACAAAAAGTGATTCTCCTTTGGGTTTGCCTTGGGCTGGAACCAGATTCCTACCGTAAACTCCCTCCTTTCTTGCTCCTTCCTAATGAGAGCTCGGGTAAAAAAGTAATTTTCCCTTGAGTTAACCTTGGGCTAGAATCAAATTCCTACCGTATTGCCTCCATTTCACTTCTTCTAAGTGAATATTGTGGGTTTAGTCTACTCCTGTAGAATTATTAAACTAGTGATCATTCCGAGTTCTTGTTCCTCCTTAACCCCATTTTTACTCTCTTTCTTTGGATATACCCTGGCCTACGAAGAGCTTACCTCAGCCTCGAGAAAATGGCATCACAAATTTACTCAACAGACTGCCACACATGACCAGACTCGTCGCCAGTCAATATCAGCACCTCTTTGTGGAACTCACCGTTGTTGATTTGAAATTTGGAATTCGATTTCGGTCTTCGAACTCGATGCAAAAAATCGGCAGCCATGTTATCTTCGTTCGAGGGAAAACACGTTTTGCATAAATCATGAATGTGGAAAGATCAAATAATATTCTGCTCAGTTGTCAAAGGTGAGCCTGAGAACGTAATGCCATCTGTTGGCAATTTCATTTTCTTGAGGGACATATTAAGCTGATTGTCAAATTTTTGTCATTTCTACAAATATTTTCTTCTTCCCATACAAAATTAAATTTTCATATAACGCTACCTGAATTTCACAAAATTTCGAGTTTTTATGATCGAAATTTGCAATTTTCTTTCCAAAAAGTCTAGGAACTATTTAAATGATTCAATTAAGCTGGAATAATCCAAACTACCTCCCTTCATTATAGCAATAGCCTTCTTTCTTTCAATATGATTTCTATGGACAAACAACGGAGCCCGGGAAGTTACTAAATAATGATGCTTTGACACCAACTCCTGGTCGATTCATCCGTTCTCTAAGACAAAATTATTTAAGTTGTTAGAACCGGTAGTTTTTGGGACTATGGGATCTTCCATTTTTCAATACCAAAAATGGATCAAAGATCGGAGATGCATCGAAAACGGAAACAAGACGAATCGAAGAAGGGTTGGTGATGGATCGATGGAAGAATTGATAATGAATTAGAGAAGAATCGAGGATGGACCGACGAAGGATCGTTGATAGATCGGAAATAAATTTGTATGGATTGAAGACGGGTCAAAGGCGGTCCAAAAATTGATAGAGGAAAAATCGAAAATTTCGGATCAAAAACGGTTCAAGAACAGGTCACAGACAGTTCAAAGGCATATCAAAGAATTGTAGATAGAGAAAGGCTCTAGGAAAATCTACATGAATGCGAAGATAGTTCTACCAGTAATGGTGTTGACAAAGGTTTGCCGTTGGACACACCAAGCTTTGTATTTGGTTGCCCAGAGTTGTTCCGGCGGCGTGACATGGCATGGCGGTGGCACCCAACGATTCATTTATTTTTTTAGCTTGAGAAATTCTACGTTGTGAAGACCTATTTCTCATGAGTTTATTTTCGTTAATACATGTATTCAACAGAATAGAAATATACACGTTTCAGAATCCGATATTTGTCCCTACTTGAAAGCCAAAGGTCGTCAACGATATATCCCTTCGTATTCAAGGCATTTGTGTCTGTTTTGAAAAAAAGCTTATTTCAACTACCTATTATCGATATAAGACAGCTCATCATAATAAACCTTCTAAGCCAAGGTATTGAAGCAAAAATATTTCACACTTCCTTTGTCAAATTGGTCATAACTCACTAATCACATAAAACTCGTCTCTTCCCAGCATTAACCTTAACCTCCCGCACTAAACACTAAAGAAAGCTTAAGCTTCCAGAAATAAAACTCAAGATTTTTCGAGATCATAAATAGAAATCTTACACAGCTTCACGCTTTGTAATAATTCCACTCGATTAGTCTTCGTCGTCAAATGCGGATTACTAACAGATTTTTTTGTTTTGTTTTCACCACAAAAACACACTTTCAAAATCTCGAAGAAGAAAGCCTTTGAAATATCAAGGCCCACCTCACGCTCTAATTAAACGAAATCGTCTTGGGCATAACACCCGATTGAATTTAAATCGATGACAACATTTTGGAAAACTCCAACGAACGACTAACGATGACGACGACACAGACCAGGTCGATGATGACTATGGTGATGACGACGAAGACGACACTTTGGCTGGATCGAATAATTGCGTCCCTTTAGTGATTTCTCTAACCCTCAGCCCCCCTCAGCTTCATCACCCAGCAACCGCATTTTTAACTTTTGGTCATAAAAATGTCAAACGGCTCTCATTGTCATCGAGGCGAGAATTGAAATTGAATCCAGTTTGGTGGTCGACTAATTTCTCAGGTAAGCTAAGGTATAAGGAGGTGCCGCCTGGCAATGTGGCCCATCAAATGCTTGTTACCGATTCCACCTGTGTAGTCGTCATTGGGTCGTCATGGTACTCTTCCTTCAGACTATATAGGGACAGAGACTTCTCTCATCCCTAATTGCGGTCTCCTTCATTCAATTCACCCAGTGTGCTGCTGGTGCTGACCTCCCACGGTTGGTTTGGTAATAATTTGTGAGCCATAAATTTCGCGGCGTCTCTTTTGCTCTGTGTCTTCGAACTTCGAGGTGAGGAAATGTGACCAAACTAACCAGGCCAACAAGGTAGGTAGTAGGAAGGTACAGAAAAAAGGAATCGAATCTGGGTAATTCGTTATGGATTTTCTTCATGGTTACGCCGCGTCGCTCGGTCTCTCCCGAATGATGGTGGTCTTGAGGAGAGTTTTCTTTTGTTGTGATGTTTAGTTTGGTTTTGGATTCTTTATTTTATTGCTATCCATTGTGTTTTCTTCTATTGAGGCTATAAAATTTAATATGGGAAAACAATTATTTTATTGGAGTCAATGATTTTAATTTGAAGAGAGTTTTCTATATTTAGAGCGAGATTCCGGGGTCTGACAAACAAGGCCGATGGCCAATCGCAGGAAGATTCGTGTGTGTCTCGCTGTCATGTGTGTGTTTTTTTTTGTTTGATAATTTATCGTGGCAATAAAATTAAATTTGAATTTACACAACAAAAGCTTAGATACAGAGCGCAGGTAAATAGTTAATAGTTTTGATTATGCCAGAAGGGGTTTTGTGTGTAAGAAGAATATTTATAGACTTAGGTGACATTATGCAGATCACATTATGCCCAATTGGTTGCAACAAATGTCAAGAAATAAACTTTATGCATAAAGGGCTTTAGCTATTTAAGTTTGTTTTTATAACAGCCATTCGAGATGGTTATATTCAACAAGCAAGCGTATGTAATAGGAGATATTTTATGGTCAATTAAGTGACATGTAGCCCTTTGCCCATAAGTCCCACGCTCCAATTAAAATTCTTAAACGCGTGTTTGGTCACGGTTTTGTTTGTTCTTTTATTGGAGGTGAGGTTAGAGCAATTTATAAAGAAAGGTATTAAATAACACACAATGTAAAAAAAAAACAAAGGCCAATATTAATGTTGAAACATACTTCCACAAAAATGTTTAATTTTTTATTATGATACTTTGATGGTATCTGATTTCGTGTTAAGAAGATAAAGGGTTACAACTTTCAAATATTTGTTAAAGTGAATTTGTCAATTTTTAAGAGAATCCTAAATTAATTTTTCTTAAAATTTTGCTGGATGGTGCTACATTTCTGACACTTTTTTAGTGAGGTTAATAAGATCAAAGAATATTTGTGTATCTTTACTAAGCCCATAAAACAACATGTCATTCGTTAGAACAATCCTTGCTTGGGGAGCTCATAAGTGTGACATTGTTTGTTTGAATGCTTATAACTTTTTTCTAAACTATATTTTTCACCTGGGATGAAAACTCAGTGAACGAAATACACCGTTTTTTACATTTTTTATCTTTTTCCCACCAAAACCATTTTAAATAATTTTCTGGAATTTTTTTTTCTAAAAAAAAAGCCACAAACCAAGCTTGGGGTTCATGCAAACCCCAAGGCTTAAAATGAGAAAAAAGATATTTTAACCAAACACTTAGGTACATACATACTTTATTTCAATATGAATTACAATTGATTAGGAAGGCGATTTACAAAATAAAGATAAAGGGTAGTAAAGAAACACTCAATCACTCTGGAATCGGTGGTAGTTCTGGGAGGCATTTGACGTAGACGATGTTTTGGTGAATCTTTTTCCACAAACATCACATGGGGGTTTTGCTCTTCCTATCTATCCAGTGCTCTTGGACAAATGTGGCAACTGATCTGAAAATAAAAGATCTTACAGAAAACAAAATGATTGTATTTACAGTATTTATACCTGTTAACGAAAAAGTCTCTCGTCAACTAATGACAACTGTCAAATTTCTTCCAATATCTAATACGAAGGGCATCCAAGCTGGATTTAGAGATATTATTTTAGAGTGGACCGAAAGGTGTGGACGACATTGTTATTCCATTCCATAAGCTCTTCTGCCAGCTCAATTAGTTTTCGTTTTTAAATATTTTTTTCTTTGAAATGGCGAACAAAAATGAAATAATAAATTGTAAAATACAACCATGGGCCAGCGATTAGTTTGCGTGAACAGGAATTAATTGCCACCTTTCGTCCGGTTCTAATCTATTATCATGTCTGGATTGTTATGACAGCCTGAAATAGCCTTTTCAAGATTGTGCTGTTTTGAAAGTAAAAAAACTTGTTTATTTGGTTTCGGAAAATAAGGCACCAATGACATTTTTGCGAAAATGAAGTGGACGGTATTGTTTTTATTATTTATTTTGATGGGTTCGTAATTTTAATTTATGAGCTTTTTGACAACATATGGTTTTGATACATCTTTTTAATTCTTTGCATTGTGCCAAGAATTTTTTAACCCAGCAATTTCAACGCCATATTAACGGAAGTGAAAAAATTATCTATTGTAAGGTTACGTCCAGTGTGGAAATATCTTGGCATCATCACAACTGCCAGTAGTGTAGATTGAAAATTGGCAGGTTTGCTTGGTTCGTTGCAGATGGGCTTCCAGATGCATTGTGACAGCCCCGGATCTATGGGGGGGGCAAACCGGGGCCTGTGCCCCGGGCGGCAGCTTACAGGGGCGCTAATTCCATGTGACTGAAAATATTGAGAATTGTGACGTTTAATGAAATTAAATGAATTGAGATGTGGCAATGGAATATTAGATTGTATTCCTCCGTCAACCCTTAGCTGTTTTTTCTATCATTATTTCACCATTTAAAATAATTATGTATTTAAAAACCATTGACAACTATAACTTGATTGAAAAATAAAATAAAATAAACGATTTTGTTCAAAGTTTTTCTGTTGATTTTTAACAATTGTTTTTTGCATTGGATGTAAGTGTATTTTTACTAAACTACCCCTCCTCCCTAAACTGTAGGAGATAGGTACCTCTTCATGCATAATAAAACACTTGAACTAAGCCCCTCTACAAGCGTCGCACCAAGCCGTACAAATCGTAGTCTTGCCTAAAGAATTATTTACTGGATATACTGGAAACTAATACACAGTATTTTAGATATATTTTAGCTCACAAAAAATCCAAATACAAATCAATGTTGGAAATCAGGTGCTCTACAAAAACTGTTTGATAAAATTGTTTTCGTTCAGATGAACAAAAAGTGAGATAAACGATTAAAATCATTTTTACAGTTTTTCGACAACAATTTCTCATGATGTCGAAAAACAAAAAAAAAATTTAAAATATTTTAACCTACAGAATCAAATTACTCTTATAATTCTATAGGAGCTGAGAAAATTGCATTTACCTGTTTCCCACGAGCCAAAGACTGTCCTCACGCGTATCAAAGAACCAGCCAATCTAAAATGACTAGTGTTTTGACGATGCTTAGCCTTCGTACTATTAAGAATTGAAATTTATTGTGTGTGTCAATTTCATTGAAATCGCTCAAGAAACAACGAAGTCCCGGAAATTTTCAAATCTTTTTTCGGAACTTTGTACTTCGACACTTTATCTTGCGTAACTTTGGCTTTTCGAAATTTTGTACTTTCGAAAAATTACATTTTTATTTCTTATTTGGATGGCTCGTGAATGGATCTTTAATAGTGCTCCCATGGTCCCATGAAAAATTCGGGAATGAACCATATTTTAGAGGTCCTTGCAGATTTGATTTGAATGAAAACGTGTTTATTAGGAACCAAAAAAATAAGATTCGCAATCGTATCAAAAATAAAATTTCATTTTGAATTTTTCACGAAAGAGCGAATCATATATATGTTCTACGAATCTTGGCTGTGTATTAGGGTGTGTTTTTTATTTCAACTTTGGAATTTTCACTTCTTATACCTTCCAAAAGTTGCATTGCATATCAAAATTTAATTCTTCATTTGGAATTTTCGTTTAAGTTATTGGCTTTGGCTCGCTAAAAAAGAACTTGAAAAGAACACCAAAAAACGTTTGTTTGCTATATTCGAGAAATTAAAATTTAGAGAAAAGTGTTCGGTGCAAATTTTTAAAAGACTGACAAATTATAAAAAGATTTTAAATAAAGGGAAATAGGAGTTTCAGATTCCGTAACAAGTTTTTGAAACAAAAATAATATTTCGTGATATTGCACACCCTCAAATATGTCAAAAAAATTATTTTTAATGCTTTTTAGGAATGGATATTTCGAAAAGGCTTCTTTACACAAAAATTTGAGTGTCATTTTCTTTTTCAGTGACATTAGCCTATATAATTTCTTTTGTTGGTATTTTCGATAAGTCAAAATTGATAAAAAAAAACAATTGTTAATATTTGTCGCAGCTAAAAATTTGTATAAAAATACAATTTTGAGTGATTTCGATTTTTAATTCAAATTTGTATTGCCTTAGATTTTTTTCTTTTTAATTGTTTGTACACTTTATGCAAAATTATTTAAATTAGTTTATTCAGCTCAGATTAACTCTAACCATATTCGAGCAATAGACAGAAGAAGTACTAAATACATAGTTTTCGAAAATAAACCTAGTTGTTAAGCGAGCCATAGAATCATTTAATTTCAAACTTTTTTCACATATTCTTATTCCAACGATTCTAATGCAACTTTTGGAAGGTGTTAGATTTTAAATCTGAACAGTATTTTTTTCGCCATACCTAAGTAACACACCCTACTGCGTATCGTCTTTGTTTGGGCATTGTCAATTTTCTTTTAATAGTTGCTGAATAGGAATGGACTGCACAAGCATTACATTAAAATGTTTTACTCTCCCAGTGACAAAAAATCCAACCAAGTAGATATGTGGTCTTGTTTTCATTTTTATCAAAAACGACAGGGGCGCCAAAATCAAGTTTTTGCCCCGGCTTGGAAAAATCGAAGATCCGGGACTGCATTGCGATTGTCGCATTCAATTTGATATATACGTCATTGATCATTGGTCTTATCGTTTGTCCGTTTGATGATCTTGTATTGTATTTGGTTGTTGAAAATGCGATTGAAAACAGCGAGAAGAGACACATTTTTCAAATTAGCCGCAGGGCCAATAGTTCCATGAGGTATGAAAACATTACTACTTTGGATACGAGACAAAACTGCGACCTCCTACTCATTCATTCATTTTCGACCACTGGTGGCAAGAAAGAACTCTTCATTGGACGCTGAAACTGACTTCGAGATGGTTCTTGGTCTTACTTAATCGATACACCACTTCAAACTTCATTTGGTTTAGGCAAATTTTCAAATTTTCTATTGGGGTTCAAGCGAACCCCAAGTTTGGCTATTGCATTATTTTGCGTGCCATAAACTAGGGTTAATAATTCAAATGAGCTCAACTCCAAATTGCGTTTCGCCCATGTAACTAGTTGGGCTCATCAGCTAGAAGCTGTGATGTGTATTTCACTCCGTCAAGAAAATGAATCCCGTCCGCTTTTTGGTGGGAACCTTTTTTATGTTTGGAAAGCATTCCTAAGAAACTAGCCTGCCATGAAATTTATTTTGGGAATCATTTTTGTAATCCTGTCACTTGTAGATACACCATTATGAAAAATGGTCCAGTCCAGTCAGGAAACCGAAATTCCTGCGCTTTTAATGGAGGGGGGGGGGGATAATTTTATATTTTTTATATAATCCCATTTTTCGGAACAGGGTTTATCATTCAAACTATGAACTAAAAATAATTTACCGAATTTTTTGTAATTAGATTTTTTTTAATTTAATTGAAATGGTGAAAAAATGTATGGCATTGATGCGTAAAGCTAAAATTTAATTTGGCTCTAAGAAAACTAAGTGTAAAACTCAAATTTGTATAGAAGCAGCTATGTATTTTTTTGAAAATAAAAAATCAGAATTGAATTGGATTTCGAGAAAATTATTAAACAATTTAGAAACTCTGCACAAAAATTTAAAATTCCTTGTTTAAAATGATCCAAGATTTTCTTTAAAATGAAGGCATATATTTTTTTTGAAAATCTGAATGTTTTATTTGTTTCCAAAAACTAAATACTTATTTTTAAGACTATAGCTTTTCAATATTGGGCAAGCTCGTCGCCATGAGAAAACTTGCAATCTTGACAGGCTCTATAGATTGTGTCGTCACACATAATCTGGGGTAGCTTGGTACATTGTACAATGTACATGCATTGTTCCTACTTATAGAAAAGAGAATGAACCGGTTCAGCTTCCTATACTAAATACAACTATGAATAGGTTTGCGTGGTTATAATCTCTTGTGAAAAAAACAGCTGATACAAAAGCAATTTTAGGTATCTGAAATTTACTGACATTTTCAAGTAAGCTAGATAGTTTTGAAGATAGAATACTCGAACGCAAGGAATAGTTCTTTGATGCACATACTTTCTTATGACACATCACTTTAGACAAACAACAATCCGCAATTTATCTGTCCATTTTCTTGAGAAACAATATCGGTCTCATGCATATTTAAGTTTGCCTTTAACTTTTTAAAATATCAATTACTTTTAGGTTCCTTTTTATATTGGCATATGCAAGAGGAGGCAAATCATGATCATCGGAAGAAGATGTCAAGAAAAAAGCTTCATATATTTGGGGCAAACCATGAACTCCGACAAAAAATAAAAGAAGTATTTGTTGAAATTCGTACTAAAATTGAAAAATAAATATGTTAGTAGCGTGGTATTTCCCAGAGCCAGGGGGGGGGGGGGCAAGTGCCCCCCTTGCCTCTCCCCTCCTCCGGGCACCTATGGAAATGGGTCACCTTTTTTTTATTTTATGGAGTATTATACATACCAACAATGCTTCAATTGAGTGAGATTGAGATAGCGAAAAACCTCTATGGATGAATATAGAAGTAAAATTGTTAGTTAAGAAGTTAGTTTTAAGTTTTCTTGAAAACTTAACCGCAATCTCTATCTCGGTACCAAAGGCTTTATAAAATTTTAAGAACATGTTGGACACGTCTATGTCAAAATAACCGAACCTTCCATAAAAATGTTACTGTTACAACCCTTTAAGGAATGTTAACATGCGATGTAGGTATTAGTGCAACCGAACCTGGTCAATGGGGATCATTCCTTCAGTCTCATAGAGAACCTTCTTTGCAGCCATTACTTCCTTTTGGGAAGGTTTCTATAAACTTTCTTTCGCAAAGTTATATTTTTTCTTCCTTGATGATGGTAAGAAGTCATTTTATTCAGGCAGATATTAGATAAGGATGACCGACAACAAAAAAAATACAATATTAGACGTATTTCTTTTTTAGCTCAGAGTATAGCACTGAAATGCCAAAATATATCTGTGTTTCATTTTTTTTAGACCAGAGCGCTCAACTTGTGTTTCTTTTTTCAATCAGAGCTTGCTCAAAGTGCCCTTCATGAGCTCAGAGTAAAAAGCTAAACGCAGCCATCATCACACTTTTCTTCTCTCTTTTTTTTACTGTTTCACATCGAGGCACAGTGGTCCGTTTGTCGCTTTTCGGCGGCAAAAATTATTTCCCACACCAATTCTGGAAGAAATTTAATGAAGTTTGGTACACTTAATGAATTGAAGATGCTCAATTCAGTGATACTACCTATTTTTTTTCTATTTCAAACAGTGACATCACAATTTTGGTCTGAACTTGGTTCCAAATTACAAAATTTCAAAAAAATTCCTGTGCAAGCCAGGAATTAAGTCAAGTTTGTGTCTTAAATGTCTTAAGATATGTGCTTGAATGTGTGCTTACACATGAAAGTGTTTCCAATACAGATTTTTACCAAATTTATAAAATATAGTCAAAAAGGTTGCTCAATTCTCTTTTGAAATGGAATTAATTCTAGTGCTATTCTATCAAAAAAATTAATTTTTAGAACTAATCTGATCGAGTTTTAAACAAATTTGACAATTTTGACACCTACAAGTTGCCAAACTAATTTTGGACCAAACTTTCGAAGACTGAAATATTTATCTAAAATAATAAACTATTTAAAAATTATAGCTATTCTGTATGTATGCGTTATTTGAACGTGACGTCAGACTTTAAATTCTGACATTCGAAAATTTTGAAACAACGGATTTTTTTCAATTATGACAATAATCTTACAATAAATTTAATTTTTTCACTTGTCACTGAGGGTGGAGCGAGAAGTAGAAAAATGAAGGCAGTATCACTGAATTCCGCTTTCCCAAATCATTAACTCTGCCAAATTTCCAAATTTCATTAGCTTTCGTCCAAAATTGGCGTGGAAAATGAAGTTTGTTGCCAAAATTCGGCAAACTGACCACTGTGCGGTGCGCTTAACACATAAAATTTTAGTTTAGATTTTTGAATTTTTCGAGTTTTCGATTGGCCAGTTCCAGCTGTCAGATGAAAATTATAAGTCAGCAGGTACGAAATTTTAGTGAATCCTTATGAAAGTTTAGTAAAATTATATCGGAGAGCTCTGATACTATTCTGCTCAGAGCTAATTCTGATCGCTTGAGCTCTGCTCATAGTATAAAAAGGGTAGCTTATATACAAAGATGAAGATATCCTGACAGATTTTGTTAACTTCATGGAGTTTCTTAAATTAATTATGGCATCACCTATCACTGCCTCTAGATTTCTGAATACATCAAAAATGTGTCAAGAAGTTTAAAGTTTACCAAAATCTGTCAGTCACGACAATTTCTTCAATTTTCCACCTGTGAGACCATATTAAATATGAAAACTTCATATTTTTTTATCTTGCTCCAAATTAGTCTAACTTTTATGAAGAAATCATGTCAATCTTCAAATTGAATAATAGGACGAAAAATAAACAAAAAAACCTCAACAGGTCTTTATGGAATCAAACTATTTAATATACCTGCCTTTACCATATACATTTCTTAAAACAAGCTCCTCCCTTCACATGGAATTTATATAGCAAAAAAAAATCCATCATTCTTGCCATTCATCTTTTGCAAACGAGAGTCCTTTGTCCTAACTAATGAGACTATAAGCTGGCTTTTTCTCCTGTCGAAATATATAGAAAAGAAGCATCCGCACACTACCCCCCTCGCCATCATCTATAAGAAAAACATTGAAGTTCCAAATTGAAATGAAATAAATGAGATGTCGACTTTGTACCTCATGCTCCCTGGTCTCTCCAGCATCCTTCTTGTGTTCTGCTTCTCTCTATCAGTAGATATGTATCATCATTTCATAACAACGACGGAAAAAACACAAAAGATACAAAATGTAGGTAGTGAAAAAAAGCGTGTTCAAGCTCACATTTCTTTATTAAATGACAGCCTAGCTTTGCTCTTTTTCAATTTCGAATCTACTTGTCACTTATCCTTCCCTAATTGGACAGCAAAGCAAACATTTTTGGTGGCATCTAGCTGTATACTAAATTTGCTTCTTCAACTAGCGAGGGATCAACAAGAACAAAAAATAGTCAAAGTCCTTTTAATGAGTGTGTTCACGCATTACAACCATGACATAAGCGGATTAAGTACTTGTAAAAAAAAAAAAAAAAGAGAAAAAAAAACCGAAGAAAAAACAAACAACTTAAAGGACGACAGCATTGCAAATAAAAATAAACTCAATTTGACCACGTCGAAGCATCAAGAAAGATGCTGATACTGATGATGAAAATGAAGAAGGAAGGACGAACAGGAATATATGAATTTCCATTCATAAATCAAACATTCATAAGCCACTTTATTTATCAACGTATCGAATGTCACCATACTACATACCAACTTTGTTAATGTTTCCAGGAAAATATCCTTCTCAAAGGACATTATAATAAACAAAAAAACATAGCAGAGTGAAACCGCTGTCCTCTCCTCATGAAAATGAAGAAGAAAATTTAGTTTGGTCTCCTTTAAGTAATTGGACATTTTTTTCAGTATTTTTTTTTTTGAAAATCAGTATCCTTGAGGAACTATAAACCATAGTGAAATGTTTAGACCACTTTGCTTTCTTTTGAATCAGTAAATAAGACGAACAGGTCGAGAAATCAAAAGGACCTTCGTTTTGTGTAAAGTCATCTCTCACCTTGTTCACCAGACGGAAAAAATTCGAATTAAATTGGAAAAAGAAGAAAATGTATATATTTGCAAGAAAGTCAGTCAGTCTGCCAGCGAGTACCTCCTAGGGCGAGAATGCGGATTGACGTTTGATTTCGACCACATCGACGAAATCGAACTAATGTATAATAACTTCGAAAAAGACTGCTACAGCTAGTACTATACTATTGGAATATAAAAGAAAAATCTTTTTTCACTTTCACTACATGAAGGAATGAGTAGAGCCATGAGCAAGGTTTAAACGTCAGTTGTTGTCACAAACATACTCGATTGTAGGTATATATAGGTAGGAAGGAACACACATGATATGAAATAAATGGAGAAATCCTATTAATTTTTCTTTCATCGATATGATGAAAAGGACATTCAAACAAAACTCCTTCCTATACCTACAACGAAAGGAAAATCTCATCGGCTGACCGCCTCATAATAATTATTATTTTCCACATGAAGAAGGATATAAAGGACCTACATTTAAACATGATAGCAATGAAAGCCACCTGTCATTTAACCTGAACAAAAGGACCGCATAAATGACGTTGAAGGACAACGATGACCAAGTACACATACATAGTACAAACAGTTGTGTGCAAACAAATTATTTAATATGATGAAAATACCATGATTATTGTGCGGACCAGTTTTAGCGCTTTTAAATTACTTTCTCACTGACTATTGGTTCAAAACTAAGGTAAGAATATGGTTCTAAATTAATAGAGATTTAAAAAAAGGTATTAACCAAGTCAAGAATTTAGTCGAAGTCATTATTTAAAATGTCTTTCGTGCTTCAATTAATGATTTCATATGATCATGATCGAAGTTCCAACGCAGATTTGTACCAAATTTATAAAAATGCTAATCCAAAATGTTGCACCATGTTCTATTGGATTATAAATAGTCCAACTATCTTTATTCATTGAAAAATGTTCAAATATGATCGATTTTGATTCAAATTTTACAATTTTTAAAATTAAAAATTGCCAGTAAAATATTAGGTCAAGTACTCAGAAATTAGACTATACCCATTCTGAAATAAAATTTAAAGCCCCCGTTTTAAATAAAAAAAAAGATCAGAAGTACTGAATACTCCCTTATCAATTTTGTTTAATATTGGTTAAGAGTAAGCAAGGAAAACAATTTTTGTCGATGAAATTCAAAAAACATAAAAAATTAAGAAGATAGTCTTATGTTTGGGTTATTTTCATAATATTGAGGTACCAAGGTAAGGTACACCAAGGTGGCTAATGGCTTAACAAATTTTGTTAAAACTTTTCACGCAAAGTATTTTTCTGGAGAAGAAATATTGCATTCCAAAATTTTAACATGTTTTTAATAACTACAAATAAAGGGTCTTTCAATAGGGACTTCCAAACTTTCACTAGGTACTGATAGCAGCCATATTGTTGAAGTTACCATCTCTCAAATTGGCTGTCCTTTATTCAGTCTCTTTTTCCAAATCATCATTGATGGATAAAGCCTTCAACAACACGTGCAAATGATAAAGTTGTTTCATCAAAATGGGTGTTATGTTTGGGAAACGTTCCGCGTGCTTCGCCCTTTTTCAACACCTTCAGCGATGAGGTCCATTTCTGAATGAATGGATTATGTCAACAAACAAAATTCTTGAATTTGGGACGATACCAATCCACAATCCACATAAGATCCAAGAGCGTCCAATGCATCCTGAAAGAGTCATTGCTTGGTGTGGATTTTGCACTGGTGTCGTTTGTCAGTCCATATTTCTTTGAGAACGACGTTGGCCAGACCACCGCCGTCAACGGCCGGCGGCGTGCACTATAGAACGATTCTTGTGGTGTTTTCTGAAGTCACAGATCTATGTATATCGATAAGCCACAAATCACAGCGTCCCTGGCAGCCTATATAACCATCATGTCAAATTCAGCCTGATTTATGCACCAGTCACGACATTTTGGATGCACCCCAACCAGAACAGCCGTGGCGGACATTATTTGAGCAATGTTATTTATATACCATACATATTGGCATCGATAGGCCCTCCAAATGAATTAAAACACGCTTTTGGTAGGAAGCGCTTAATGGGAGACCTTTTACCAAGTGAATTTAGTCCCCTTTCACACGAGGAAACTGAGTTGCCAGCAACTTTCAGTTCCAGGGTGAGAAGGGCAGGAGGAAAGAGGGGTGAACAAAATCTTCCCGGTCGAGGATTTGAAGAGATTTTTTTGACATTTCCTTTCACATCTACGTCGAGGTGTAATCAGACTTTCAAAGGAAATTGCAAAAATTGCCTGGAGATTGTTTCCTCGTATGAAAGGCACAAGAGATTTTTAGGGAGATTAAAAGAAAACGTCAAGAAAATCTCCAGCAACTTGTTTCTTCGTTTGAAAGGGGACTCATACGCACAACTGGGTCGTACATACCTGCTCTTTTGTTCAAGAGGTTATAAGAGTCTTAAGAACTGTACCATTATATAAAAGCATGGAAATAATGAGAACAAAATCGATATTTAAATTCGCTTAAACACTAGCAGCTCCTTGGTCAAATATGAATGTATAGGATACAAATTTTAAAAATATTTTGAGCAGTTTTCTTAAAAATTATTTTCTTATAAGACTCTAACAACATTTTTAAGTTAAAAACCTTAAATTTTTATTAATGTGAAGGCCAAGAGCCGGGTACTTTTTGTTGGCAAATAATTACTGAACCGATTTTCTTGATGGAATATGTTCAGGGATGTCCGCTAAATGTAAATTCACGTTGGTGCGACGACGGGGGGCCACGAACGTGAGCCACCATTTTGCAAAACGCTTTTTATCAATTATTTCGTGAACCTTGCATCTTACGACAATAATAGTACCTAAATTTTTTTCAATGATAATATGTCATTATATTATTTGTTGTTTAGATCAAGTTGTTTAAGTGAATTGTTTTTGAAAACTTAAATTTTAGAGTAAATATATTTTAGAAAACAATCAACTTGAAAACAAATCACATTTTTTTCAAAAACCTCGGGACTTTAAAATTTAATATAATTAAATATAGTTGAAAATAAGCTTTCAAAAAATTCTGCTATTGTTTCGTACGATACACAAGTAATACTATATTTGGTAAAACGCGTTTCCAAGATGGCAGCTGACGCTCAAAGTCCCGTCCCACCAATTTGGATTAACATTCAGGGGACACCCATGGACATATTCCATCAAGAAAATCAGTTCAGTTCAGTGATAAATTGTATTATGAACCCACTATTTTTACTCTGACTCTTCGACTAGTGCGTCCAAGGCTAAAATTTACAAAAAATGTAGAGAAGCATGAAATACGACATTTAAATTGGCTAAAACAACTCTTTTGACATTTTGAGGTGCAAAAAAAAGAATGCCATCTTAATTCTTCATTGAATATGATTGCATGGGAAAAAAAAATTAAAATTATTGGAGTGCTAAAAAATTAATTTTTTATTATATAAAATTCTTAACACATTTTTAAGAACAAATTTTGGTACGCAAATCTTAAGTATATATTTATGTGTATATAAAAACAAAATTTGAAAAAAAATTGTCCACCCGTTTTTGAGAAATCGAATTTTCAATATAAAATTTGAAACTTTTTTTAAAAATCCAAAAACTTTTTTTTGAAAATTTGTATATGCAATCTTATCTGAAATTTGTATATAAGAAAATTCGTCTAAATCTGTTTACCCGATAACGAGAAAATTCAAAATAAAAAATACATTCTTTGGCACAGGTACTATTAATAGTTGCTAAGTGTTAAACTTTGTAATTTTTGGTAGTAAATCGTACTAATTTTATATATATTGTATATGAAAAAAGTTTAATCAAAATCATAGCAGTAGTTTTTGAGAACAAAATATTTGCCTTTGCGGTTTTTTAACTTTGGTATTAAAGGTACCGTTATTTTTTCATAAATGTTAAATTTTTCCAAAAAATGTTTTAGAGAGTACTAAAAAACTCTTAAGTAGCGAGGGCCAAGAAAATCGATACTGTCATTTTCGAAATACAGTAGACGCTCGATATAGTGAAGTAATAAAAACCAGGCCTATTCACTGCTTCGAGATTGTTCACTTTTTCGAGGAGGAGATTTCTAAGGCTTTCTAAAGGCAAATTTGATCAAAAATGCACATTTCGTTCGATGTGAATGTTTTAAATTTTAATTAAGCATTAAACAAGGCGTTCACTTAGGTTTAAACAAAAAACAGAAAATATTCCTCAGAGCTCTCAAGCTATTTAAAAAACTTACGAGAAATTTTTGTACAAAATACGTTTTTATATAAAATTTTGTGTGTTCACTATTGTGGATAGTTCACTATTTTGAGATTCACTAAACCGAGCGTCTACTGTATTTGATTTTACAAAAAAAAATTTGAAACATTTTTTTAAAAATCCAAAAAATATTTTTTCAAAAATTTTGGCACAAGAAACTATTTATATATTTTGGATGCTTCTGTATAAAAAAATAATTAAAATCGGTTGTACCATTTTGAAGAAAATCAAAAATTAAAAAAAATGGTTCTTTGGGGGGTACCTACCATTAATAACCATTTTTGAAAAATGGTTTTCCATCCAAAGGAAGCAATGCAATGAACGAAATCTCTTGCACATCACTGTACCAAGTGTGTATGTGTGGCCTTATCATTTGTGCATGCGAATATTGATCCTTAGTTTTATTATTTTTTTTTCTCAATTTTTCTTTTGTTTTTATTTCCCTTTGGCGGTCTGTCTGCCCGTCAAGCTTCGACACATCAACAGCAGCATTGACAAGGGTTTTCGATATAAATGTATAGTTGGGGCCCACCAACTACTGTAGATGCTTTGTATATAATGCATATGTAAAGGTATGTAATGATATATTACACATGCACACTAGGGTGCAGCACTGCGGCACTAGGACTCTGCGACACGCCCTTTACTGAGAGAGTTAAGCGTTTTATTTTTGTTTTTGTTGATATCCTGGAAACAATTATCACTTAGAGTGGTGTACTTTGGTTAAGTTGAATGGCAAAGTAAATACGAAATAAAATGAAAAAAAAAATAATAATAATAAACTCACAGCGGGACATCGTTTAATTTCTTCCGGTATTTATAGAAGGAGAAAGTCCTTGTTGTTGTTTTTTTTTTTGCTATATTTCTGTTTAAATAGTGTTTTTATTTTATGAATGTTGTTTTTTTTTTTACAAAGGACATTTTTTTTGTTATGTATGATTGTGTAAGTGGTGCATACAATTAGAAAAGAAATCAAATTCAGACGAAATGGAAACATGAGGGTGGACATGACCCACTTTTGGAAGTCTTCATATGAATTTATATGTGAATAAATGAAGCCTGAATCTGAGAACTGAGATGGAAGGCGGACTAAAAATGTGTGAAGGGGGACAGTAAAATAAAACATTCCAGAAGTCAAGTGTCTTGTGTGATTTTTTTGTGGTGCCTATGTTGAGGTCATGTAGGATAAGATAAAGGATGTTTCTAAATTTCTGTGGCTAAGTAGATATAACTCACACTGAGAAAAAGATAGGTTCGACCAAAGTTCTCCAAAAATATGTACACAAATAGGTATGTTTCTCATTAAATCAGAATAACCAAAATATGTCCCAAATGATGATTATTGTGATGATTTAAATTTCTGAACAAATATGTTTATGTTTCTAGAAAATTGTTTTCTCTAAGAAAATTGGTTGATAAATAATATTGTGTCATTAAGGAGTATGTACTATAAGAATTCTAGAGATCATCGCTTGCTTCAATTCTCGGTATAGAAGGTTTTCAGTAAAAGGCCAATGGAATAATTGCAAAGTCAAGTAAATATTTTCAGTCTTTAACGTAGAGGAATGCCCGATTCTCTGTTACCATTTGCGGGAATGTAACTACACTTTCAAGGTAAATCCCAGTGATAAATTGGGAAAAGGCATATTGATTAATTTTGTAAAGGGGTAGTGCCTCTTAGGAGAAACTGATAGGTCCTTAAAGGGAAATGGTTTAAAGTTGTAAGTCCTGACCCTGGTTCTTCTACGAACTGTGGTGCCACCTTATTATTATTTTCTTTTTTATTGATTCCGTGAAAAAGTATTCTAGAATATACAAGTATATACCCCATCTTGGCTTATATTTTGAGTGCGATAGATTATTACACCAATCCCAGCCTGTTTTACCTAAAAATATTCTTATAATATGACTTTATTTTGTCTTTCAACTAAGAGAAAAAGCATGAGCTAATAGAACCTATTACTTACCATGATAAAATATTCTTTTCATCTATGCCATTCAAATTTAGCAGAATATTCATGCTGAATAAAAACACCACACTGGAATTGTTGAGCCTTGAGACTAGTGTAAGTCACCAAATTCAGGTTTGTTTTTTAATGTGATGGATAATTAACCTGGCTGAAAGGCTATTCGGCTTATTTTGGTTGATTACCACCATGATCAGATCATTACGTGAAAATCCTATCAAATTTCACAATAAAACATCAATTTTCAAATAGAACCACCCATCTCCAGACAACGTTGAAATCAGGGGAAGAATCTTTTTGTGTATGGTAATTAATTCTACATTGTTCGACAAAAAACTTTAAAATGGGCAATTCTGACCAAACCCATTCATTTAAAAGAATAAGAGTGATACAAATCTTTTAACTAGGTACATGAAATATCAGGGCTTTCATCGCGTAAGACAATCATCTTCTGTCCCAACAAATGATGCGCATTTGACACGGCCTGGTCGCTATTTGAGATTTTGATCACACTTGTTACGATGATAGGAAATACGAAAAAAGTGGGTATCATAATAATGTCTGTGTATTTGGCTACAGTTTTAACGGTTTGATGGATTTTCTTTAAACTTGGTAGGTACCTACAGTGGTTTTGATCCACAATTCAGCATGGAAGAGCTTTTTGTAGTGCTAAGAAAGGCCAAACAAAATAAAGCACCAGGAGAAGATCGAGTCCCTTACGAGTTCTATCAAAACGCTACAGTCAATTTCCTTAAAAAAAAAAACTTTTAGAACCCTTAATTTTATATACAAAGAAGCAAAAGTACCAGAAGACTTTCAAAATATATATTCCCAATATTCAAGCAAGGTGACCTTAATAACGTAGCGATCTATAGAAGAATCTCATTTATGAACCTATAGCAACAAATTTTACTGGGCATTTAAATACACGACTAACAAAATGGGTTAATGAAAATAGAAAGTTAAGCCAATTCCAGGCGGGATTTAGAGAAGGTTATTCTACTGTGGATCAAATCTTTAATCTTATAAGTATAGCGCAAAGCTACTTAAACCGGGGGAAAAAATTATATGCATTTTGTATCTACTATCTCTTTACAAGCTTTCTAAAATCGGCGTATATCAACAATGTTTTTGAATATCCTCATCAATCTATACAGTGCCAATAAATCAGCGATATGGAATGGAGATAAGTTGTCTGATTGTTTTGAGATAGAAATTGGTGTAAGACAGGGATTCTTACTAGGCCCATTAATATTTTCACTATTCCTGGACATCTCAGTCTCAGAGAGCCTTCCTGCATGAGTTTTAGTCAAAGGTATCAAAATCACCACATTGCTTTTTGCTGACGACCTTGTCATCCTATCAGAATCACATATAGCTCGCTACAACTTATGATAAACAAACTAGAAAACTTTTGCGAGTACAATTGTCTAAACACAGCGAAGTCAAAAGTACTCGTATTCAAAAAAGGGATAGGGCGTTTAGCTCGATACGAAAAATGGAAATATGGTGGAGAAGATCTGGAAGTCATCAAATTGTACAAGTACTTGGGAGTCTCAATTAATCATGCACTTTCGTTTAAGAAAACACTTTCAAATAAAACTAGCAGAGTGGAAAAAGTCCATAAATTCAACGTGGAAAGATCTGATTTCGAATCCTAGGGTTGGAATACCTGCAAAAATAAGAGTCTTTGAAGCAGTTATGCGTTCCGTAATGTGCTATGGTGCCCAAGTTTGGGGAGGCAAATACTACGAAGACGTAGAGAAACTCTTGCGTTTATTTTTGAAAAAACTTTTACGGCTGCCGTCATCGACACCCAATTACATGGTTCTAATTGAAAGCGGCATGTCACCCCTCTTCGTTTTCAGACTTAGAGCCATTTCACATATAGCCGGCAACGGGTACCCAGTACCGGCTAACCGGTCTTATGGAAGCTTTCACACATGCTGGAACCGGTTAATTTATTGAGAAACCGGGTAACCGATGCCGGCTAACCGGCTGCCGGGCATGTGTGGGCCTTAAACTTTCCATCTATGCGTGACAAAAGTTATAAACGAGGAAGATGATTCACGCCTGACCAAGGTTCTCGTTATGAAGGCACTTAGAACGAAAATAATGTTCTTTAAGGACTGGAAAAATGTTGCATTGAAGTACAACGTCGTGCAGGATCTACGTGAAAACAATATTTCAGAGTGGGGAAACATCACCCCGAAATTCGTACTGGATGTGGAACAGGCTATCAAAATGGAAAGCTATCACAAGCAGAAAACTCAAAAACTCGTTTTTGTATCGGAAACTCGAGCACCAACAGATAAACTACCTGAACACTGGCCTTAGTACTGCACAAATTTCAATGGTAATCTGAATGCGAGGAGAACTACTTAAACTCAACTGTATGCCACACCGCGAAGATGTTCCACTACGCTGTTGTCTGTGCAATACAGAAGAAAACGAAGATGTGATGCACTTTCTTGGTACCTGTCCCATCTTGAAAGAAATTAGGCGTTATCACTATGGAGTTTATTCTATGATGATCGAAGACATAACTTGCTTCCTATTGCTATTCTGCTCTCAAATATAAAACAAGAATAATAGATGAAAATTTTTAATTATTTCTAAAGTTTCTCTTGATTTAAATATGTATTGGTAAATTAACTCTCATTTTTCGTTATTTAAAATCTTGCATTTTGAAAAATTATTATTTAATTTGTTGTAATTTCTCGCAAGACGGCCAAGTAGTCATGCTTAAATCTACTAAATTTTAAATAACCATTGTAAATTTTACTAATGATTAAATAAAGTACCAAAATAATAAATACATAATTTTGGTAAGGGCTACCTTTGAGAAGAAATAGATTTTTAAGAAAATGGTAGTAAATTGAACCATCCGAAGAACTACTTTTTTGATTTTCTTGAAAACTAATACCAATCCAATAATTTTGTTCATGCAGAAGCTCCCAAAAAGCTTATATTGTATTCGTATATACCAATCAAAGTTTTAAGATTCAATTTTTTTCAAAAACCCAATATTTTGAAAACAACTCAGATAATTTTTTTGAGACTTGATTTTGAATGGGTCCTAATACTTTAGATAAAAAAAATGGGAGGTACCTTCCATAGAAATATTAAAAACCCGTTGAAGACAATTTCATTTTTCTCGAAAACGACTCCTAAGATTTTTATAAATCTTTTTTT
Organism: Dasysyrphus tricinctus; assembly: GCA_963921185.1. Classification (NCBI taxonomy): domain Eukaryota; kingdom Metazoa; phylum Arthropoda; class Insecta; order Diptera; family Syrphidae; genus Dasysyrphus; species Dasysyrphus tricinctus. Next base: position 123,925,655 of record OY992533.1, on the reverse strand, counting down.
CAAAATAAGAACTGTTTACTATTAAATATAAAAAAAGTTCACCTAGCAAATATTAACAGTATCTTACCTAGACCGCTATGTTTTATTTTTATTTTTTACATTATTACTTGATCGGATTTAAATAATTTTTGTATACAAAAATATCCAAATAGTATTAATTAAGAATTAAAAATAATAATTTTTTTTTTAAATTCGATAGGTATTTCAAAAGTACACAGGTTCATAATTCTTTTGACAGTTTAATTCTTACTAGAATCCGCTCTGTGGTCCAAACTCCCAATTGTGCAAGTGTGTCGCTTTGGCACAGTGAAAACATCGAAGGTAATATGCTGCGTATGTTGTCAAAATTGTATTTGTCAGAAATAAAAAATGGCTATTCGTGAGACATATAATCGCAACACCAAATTTTAACACATATTTTGATAGATGCGCAAAACTGAACAAAAATTAAAACGCTAGTGATAATACCTATATAACATAATGTACTTTGGTTACACCGGAACAGGATCCTACAGCAATAGTAGGTAGTTACTTCTTATCTACCTTGGGTGGACCCCTTCAGGTTGTTACCTTATCAGCTCTTCTGGCCTTGGTCGTTCATCCCATAGTCAAAAGTTTCATACAATAGTCAAAAGAATAAAAGCAAAGCATTTTTTGTAAATACTAAAACAAAAACTATTTGTTTATAGCTTTTAAAGCGAAGTTGTACAAAAAACATGTATTTCTTTTATATGAGTTATATTTGAGCAAAAATTAGAATTTCCATTTTCTCACCAAAAATCCCAATCAATAATCTTCATCATCTCCCAAAATTTCATACTTCTAAACACAACTCTTAAAAAGATAAAATTCAATAACATCAAAAAAATTCAAATAACAATTACCAAGCTTAACGGCTGCATGGACAAATAAATTTTAGATTCTGCACATCTGTGGGATACAAACTTTCTAACAGTACTTAATTCATGCTTTTGCGTTGAGTATTAACGGAGAAAAGTGTACTGAAAGAATTTCCATACAATTTGCTAGGCGTATTAATAATTCTTATGTATCTTAATAAAAACTTAAAATTTGCCTCTCAAAATTTGTACTTAAAAATATTTGAATGTTTAAAAATTCAGATGGCATTTTTTTTTTCACCTCAAACAGTGTCGTTGTTTTTCGAATTTTATGCTTTCAAACATTTGTCTCTATAATTCCCATGTCTTAATATACATTTTTTTTTAATTCACAGCCTCCTTAACACAAGAGCAAGTACGTGCGACCCAGTCGTGTATTTTTGTCTGTATGCCTTAAGTCTATTCGACCTTACGAATAAAAATTGTAAGGACTCTTCGAAACGTTAACGAAACTTTCGTCAGTCAAAAATTATTAATATGGAGATTCTAACTGCCATTTTCGAAAAATAATTTCAAAAGACATAGTTTTACGTAGATAATTGAATTTTCAGCGAAAAACTTGAAATTGAGTTCTTTAACAATTACTTTAAAAATTACAACCTAGAAATTTATTTGAAATTATTGTAACTTGAAGAATTGCAATCACTTTAAAAAACTAAGAGTATATGATGTTTAATCAAAATCCTTAAGGCAGTTTTGGAGAAAACGTAAAAATGTGATAGCTAAACGAAATTATGCCGGAAAATGTTCTATACGAGATAAGAAGCAAATCTCTTGAAGCGTTCAGACTATAGCTCAATGGCCCATTACAAACAAACAATGCGATGGAGAGTATGACGAAAACAAGTTTTTTTAATTCTACATAATGGTAATATGACATTTGTATTAAAGTCCCGTAAATTTTTTTCACAGAAAACTTGTATTTATTTTTATACAACCAGTAAATTAAGGTCTTAAATATAGGACTAGGAAACATTTAAATTAATCCAACAATCATTGAAACTCACTGCAGTAAGCAGTTACAATTTAATCATGTCATGAAGTTATGTGATGCGATATCCTTTTCAGCTTGAAAAAGCGATAATTCAATTTCAAATTTCAAAATCATTAACTTAAAATAGATTCAATGTTGCAGTTAAGGAATTAACATTAGGGGAAGATGGGGTAACAAAACCGTATTTAAGACAGGAAGGAAGCTTCTTTTCTGTTTAAAAAGTACAAAAGTTATTGTGTTAAATTTTTTGTTCGTTAATTTCACTATGACCTCTTATTGCATTCTAATGTTTGTCTACGAAACTGATACAAAGCACCTTTCCATCTTATACGATCCTTAGCACGTCTCTTCCAGGCATTCAGAAAATCAAGAGATTTATAGCATCCATTTTGCATTGATTTTTAAACTCAAGGCTGGGTCTTCCTTAGACTTACCTACATACCTTACCCCAGGAAATTTACTCAAAAAGGTGAATCTGCGAAAAAAAAATAATTAAAGCTCTTAACTGCACTTGTCTTTATTTTTTCATAAGGAATACTCATCTCATGTACCTCGTGGCATAATGGATAGTGCGTTGGACTGCCATGCCAAAGGTCTAAAACAGAAATGCTTTTTCCGAGGTACTGCCTCTTGCGAGGAACTAAAAAATCCTCCAAGAGTATTCTTGTAATGAATAAGTGCTTCTCATCTAGCCGTTCGGACTCGCCAAAAACTGCAGGTAACCTCCATTTCTGCCAACAACACGCAGATAGGAATGGTTGAGAGTTGTAAGTCACTAGGCCGTGGTTCTCCACGAGCTATTGCGTCAACAAATTTATTTAATTAAGGAACACTCACCGAAAAGTCCATTGTGAAAAGTTATATAAGGTCAAATGTCAACAAAATTAATCTTTTGCATGTAACTTTTCAACGATAAAGGCTATTGAAAAATATTCTAAGGAAAACATGTAGACCGTGCAATTTTCTATAGAAAAATATTAAGATACTTTTTCTCCTCCTATACTGATCGCGTAGAAGATATCACCATTTCAAAATAGGTTAGAATTACAAAAATATCAGTTTTTGGAGTATATCTTCAAATACGGTGGATTCTATAAAAAAAACACTTAGTACCAAGTTTGTACATCATATAACTTGCTACACAAAAAATATGAGTTTTTTTTTTATCAAGGAGTAATAATTTCAAAGAAAATTTCATCAAAATCCACAAATATCGGGTTTTTGCGTTTTACTCTGGAAATACAAAGTTGCCAAAAAATAATTAATGCCTACTAAATGGGTTATAGTACTCCTCCAACTGAGAATGAGGTTTTGCCACTTTTTCTCAATTAATAAATCTATAATATACTCTGATATTGTTAGTAATTTAACAGTAAAATGTTATTTTTGTGAGAGCCAAAACCTTAATTAAGTACATTTTATATGAATATATGTGTCTGCGCAAAAGGATATACCTAGATTTTGACAACATTCACTAACGTGTCAAAACCTCCTCGCCCTACCTATTATTCATAGATATTTTAAAAATTTGAAATTTACTTTGAAAATCCAAAAATACTTGTTTGAAAGCTTCGGTCCTAAGGACTTTTTTTTAACTTCTTAGGAGTTTTTGTGCAAAAAAAGTGATTAAACTCAGTCACACAGTTTTCAATAAAACCAAAAATCAATATTGTTGAGCTGTTTCTGAGAAAAATAAGATTTGACAAAATTGCTAAAAAAAATGTACGGCAGATGGCACGCAGGTACCGTTACTTTTGGTTAAAAAAAAGAGTGAAAAATAGAGATATGAGGGCACCAAAAACCACTTTATTCCAAGTGTAAGGAAAATCCTTCCTGGCTGCTTTACCTAGGCTGAAGCTGGAGCAACAAACAATTCTTTGATGATTTAAGTGACCTTTCATTATAAATATAAACTGCATATAAGAAGAAACTTTATTTATAGAAGGAACAAACAGACAGACAAAATAATTGTGAGACTCACTTTTTCGTCTTCTCTATGAATAAAAATCTTGAGTTCGACGATGACAAATTATATGAGATATTTTATTCACAAACAAAATTTTCTTTGGCTCAAAACCTTTAAAAAAAAAAACATTTATTAATTTACTGATACAAAATAGTACGCTGATAAAGCATAGAACGCAGATGAAGTGAAACGAAAATTCTCATACAGAAATTGACAAAACGAAAAATTTCGTAGTGATTTTTGTTATGTAGTACGCAGCTCGACAGTGAAATGTCAATAAAACAGAAAATCCTAGCAGATACTCGAACCAAGTCTCCACTTATTTTTCGTATACAATTAATTGACCGGAACATTATTTCAGAAGAAAATTTGACAGCTTGTTATATTTTGCTGTTGAATTTTATTTTAAAATGAAAATGGAGGAAAATACCGTCGAAACGAACTGCAAAATACAATTATTTGGAACACTTAGCACCACAACGGACGACACGAAAACAAAAAAAAAAACAAGAATTCACATCAGACTAGAAAAAAAATTGACTTAAGATTTTGAACTGTTTTTTTTTTTTTAATTTATTTTGACATCTTTCTGATAAAACTCTCCATATTTTTTTCGCAATCACTTCGTTTCTGATTTCGTTCTCGAGTTGGAGACCACAGAAAATTTTCGTTTCACTTCAGCTGTGTACTAGGCTTAAAAGTGAAACCAAAATTTTCTGGGGTCTCCATATAGAAAAACGAAATCGTAAACGAAAAGATTGCGGAAACAAAATATGGAGAGTTTTGTGTCAAAATAAAATATAAATAAAAAAAAAAAAATAGCACAAAATCTGACGTCAATTTTTTCTTGTGTCATGTGAATTATTTTTTTGGTTTTCTTATCATCTATTCAAAACTCAAAAAATAAAATCCAACAACAAAATAAAACAAACTGTCAAATTGTCGTCTGAAATAATTGTTACGTACAATTAATTGTGTACGAAAAATAAGTGGAGACTTGGTTGTAGTATCGACTACAATTTTTTGTTTTATTGACATTTCAGTGTCGAGCTGCGTACTACATAACAAAAATCATTACGAAATTTTTCGTTTACGCTTTCATTGTTTCAATTTCTGTATAGAAATTTTCGTTTTGCTGCGTACTTTGCTTAGAATGAGACAGTTTTCAGTTTTTTTTTGTAGAGAATTGTAAGATCTCTGTTAGGCTTGTTTCACACATATACGGTTTCATTCGGTTCGGTCTGTATTTGGTTTGTTTTCGGTCGGACCTGATAAGTGTGAACCGATGAAAACGGCAGGAATAAAAACCTATGTAATAGAAACCGAATAGCACCGAACGTCCCCTCGACACGAATCGGTTTCATTCGGTTTCAAGGGCACACAAACTTATCGTAGCGTTCACACATAATCGGTTCTATACGGTTTTTTTGTTCGTTTTTATTTGGAATTGACAACTAGTGCTGAAGTATGTTGATATTTTTGGAATTAAAAATTGATATTTGAATATAAACCTTATAGGAACCGTATATGTGTGAAAATAAAAAACTGAAACCGAAACGAACCGAATACAGACCGAACCGAATGAAACCGAATATGTGTGAAACAAGCCTTATGCCCGATATCACACGTTGACGCAAGCGTGTTGACTGAGTTTGAAAGAAGTTGAAATGAATAAATAATAAATTATGAATTTGTTTCTATATGTAGTTCAAAGTTTTTTTGGGTTTGAATACATATTTACAAATTTGTGGGGGGGAGGGGGCGGCAAAATTTTCCACCTCCCCGGGTGGCACACACTCACGCTACGCCACTGTAGTACTGTCCACAAACAATATTGTAACACTTTTCTCAATACGAGCAATTGGTTAAGAGATATTGCCAATTCAAAAAGGCTAACCAGTGAAAATACAGATTTTTTTTATGACCCACAAATGAGGTGCCAAACATCATTCACGTCTTGGCACAGCTAGACCCTCCCTGCTTACAGGATCAAATATCAGTCCAAGAATCAAAAGAACAAAATATCGGCTCTTCCTTTCGGCTTATCGTCCAAAATTTAGCGCTGGCAGTGCCAAGTATTGGAAGAGCGTGTACTTTGTCTTACGCGTAATGAGTTTTTTTTACCCATTTTGTTTACTAATAGAAGTAGCAGCAGTTTCCTAGACTTATTCCTCGGTGGATCTCTATACTAAGGTGTTCCTCACTTTTTATTTGACTTCCTTACTTAACTAAAAACCTGGCCCAACCCACAAAGAAATTCCATTCAATTCGTCGATACAACTCTTCAAATGAAAATTTACCCAATTTACTCCTCTTTCCCCTTAAAATTAAATATTTTTAAACAAAACAATTTCTTTTTTTCTAAAAAAAGTCTTACTCGAATTTGTGTTATAAAAAAACTCAATGTGGGCCAAGGTTAATAGATTGCCTCAATCAATTACTAACGGTGTGCGTGTTATATTTTGATCATGAACATATGGACGAAGTAATATTTTTACCATAAATATAAATAACTCAGCACCGGATTAATAAAAAAATATAAAAAGAAAGAATTTTACTTAGCCTTAAAATAGACGTTTATTTCACAAAAAAAAATTAAACCCACGTATCGTGCATCGTTGAGTAAAAAAAAATGAAAAATCTTCTTTCTGCCATTTTGCTCTTCTGAAAAGCAAGCCAATATTTTTTTTTTATTAAAAGTTCAACAAAAATTTACGTTACAACATAACATAAAATACCTCAAGCAGTAGAGAGATATTATCCGAAAGGATTTTTATGTTTTTGTCGGTGTGGAAAAAAAACAAGACCTCCTCTTTCCATTTACTTGAAAAAAAAAATCCAATCCATAAGTTTTTATACAGCCAAGCCGCCACCGACCGCAGTCATCGTCCTCGCTGGATTGTAGGTGTATTGAAACGACCATCTTGATGAGTTATCGAAAACTCAACCAAATTCAAGACAAGACAAACTGCTGTGTAACTAACCAAGCAGTTCCAATTCAGAGATAGGTCATCCATTCATCTTCTACCATACGACACACACACATGATTTACATCACAAACTCGATGTGATTGTAGGAGTTTGTTTTTCCATATTGCCATCGTATGTAATGTATCTTCATATGTGAATAAATTCCCTGTGTGTAGTGTGTGTATATTATGTTGAGTAAAAGGATAAAATTATTGTTTACGTTCCTTAATTTCACTTTATTATTGGCACAGATTTCGACGGTTTTTTTTCTTTTTTTTCTATTTAGTCCTTGTTCTTCTTCATTTTTCTTATAAATACAATCCTCCCACTCTGCCTATCTGACGCCAGAACAAAAATTCGATCGTCTTTGGCATAGCTTCTATGCACGAAAAATACATTTCAATCCGTTAAAAGAAGGAAAGCTTCATATACTATGTACTATTATATCCTTTTCAGGATGTGTGAGGATAATTTATGAATTTATGTAACATGCTAGCATACAGACTTTCACCATCTCTTAATAGGCCACCATTGCCATGGGAAATACACAAAAAAAAAAAACTAAACAAAAACAAGAAACAATACAGACTTAGTAGACAGAGCCTAGAACCAACAACAATAATATAGAGGATAACAATGACAACAACTACCTATACTAAACAAGAATATAACAGATAAATAAGAATACAACAATTTGGATTGAAATATGAACCAGGGCTGAAAGTGCTAGCTCTAAAGTTACAAGGCGTAACACTTCTAAGCACTTTTTGAATCCTTCGTTGGGGTGCCACTTTTTTTGAATTCCATATCATAGGGTCAAAGAAAAAGTGATAAAGCTCATCAAATCTCATATTTCACAGAAGTAAATAGCTAATTAATTACAACTTTGAGTTTCTAGCAACATACATTTATGGTGTTGATGAAAATGGCGCCCAACGCGAAATCCAATAAGAGTTTTTCATAATCCAACAATGGAATTTTTTAAACTATTAATCAGTCTCAACCAGAATAAACTTGAAGTAGATTACCAATTATGTAATATTTCATCTCATGTAAAATTAATATTGAACTAGTTGATCCACTGTTGGGCGCCATTTTTCTCAAGATCATAATAAAACTGGAGCCTTCAAGAGTTTATGGCATTAAATTCACCCCTGATAAGAAGAAGGTTTTCAGGTGGAGTAGGGAGACAAAAAAAAATGGATGGATACGCATCCTATATACTACAAGCACAAAGTAAAAGAAACCATTGAGGCCGGAAATAAAACCGTTTCCAAAGACAACAAAAGGATATTAAAGATTAAGATAAAGAGTTGACTAACAAGGATTATACGTTTCGCATAGTCGTGTCGTCGCTATTGTTGTTGGTATTTCTGTCTTGCAATTTTTTTTTTCTCATTCGATTGTTTGTTATGATTGTGCGTGCGAGAGGGAGCAAAAAAAACACAAAGCAAAACGGATAAGGTGTCATGTGTGTATTTGTGCGAGAATGTGTGTTAGATCTAGGATGGCATTTTTATTTCCTTCTAATTAACAACCTCGTAGATAATGAGGCGAAGAGCCAGGCGATGCTGTGTTTTTGGCATGAGAATGATGGTTTTTGTTGTTATTGTACATAGTGATGGGGGGAAAACTCTGAAATTTATTGGATTTTTCAGAATATTGCTTCTGTATGTAGAAAGGGAACTCCTGTGGTAAAGGGAAGGTAGGTATAGAAGAAGAAAATAAAATATAAAACAAATCTAAAAGGGGACACAATGTGAGATTGTATAATAGCTATTTGGATCATGAATTTAATTGAGTTATTATGGGGGATCATGTTATAAACAGTCACTGGCTTAGCTAATATTTAGAGTTTAGGATTTTTGTTCTTCTCCTCCTTCCTCCTTCCTCCTTCTATTTTTGTTTTATTTCTTTCGAATGAAATGACCGGGATTAGGAATCATTTACGATACTTTAGTGACTTTGCATCTATATACGAAGCTTATACTTATACATTGATAAATTATAGGGGTATTTTGGTCTCAGGTTGGTGTATTGTATATTCCTTTTAGGTTTGTAAATAAGCTTGTGTTTATTGGAGGGATTTCTTTAGAAATATGCAACAGGCCAATACCATGAATTTACGAAAAAAGTTCTTAAGAAAAATTACCTTGATTTAAAGGCTTTTGGTAAGGTAGGTTTTAAAACAAAAGAATCTACTTATGAGCAGATTAGGTTATGAACTATTCAAATCATAAAATTGTGGAGTATACAATACATTTTGATTAGAGACAAAATATTTTCAAAAAAAAAGAAGCTGTTAAAAGGGGAAGTCATACAAAACTTCAAACCTTATTCAAAAGAATGCAAGAAATGTAAAAGAATGCAAAGAATGCTGAATTCTGCAAAGATTGTATTCAATTGATTGCACTTTAATGAATGAGGAGAAAAATTGATTACAATCTTTTTAATGTCAAATGAATGGTGAATGCAGAATTCGAGTCATAGTCTCAAAGTGAAGTTAATGAATGCAATCTTTAAATTGAATACAATGAACTATTTCTAAGTACTGCATGCAAAAATAATTGCTTTCTTTTACAACATGTTGAATATATTCTTGCTTTTGCTCCACACTTGGCTGAAAAAGGTATTATATCAAGCTAAAATCTTCAGTGGATATATGGAGATATTCGTTGTCAGGAGTTATTCTAGGTGAAAAAGTGAGCCCAAGGACCTGATTCCGCAAGCGTGCGTTTTTACACAGAAAATCGTGTACACATTGATATTCCAAGCGTGAGTTTTTGGAATTGGGCCGTTGGTTAACAAAAGTGCTAAATTTTCATCAAAAAAATAGTTTTTCTGATTCAATTGCATCTCGCCAATATTTAGCGTCTTGAAAAATGTTTGTATTTATAATTTTATATTTTAAACAAATCTTGCATTCCGAATTTCGCATTTAAAAGTCGCGCAATTACAAAATCTCGCTTTTCATAATTTCATAATTACAAAATTCCACTTAAAAGAATCTCGCAATTACAAAATCCTCCAAATTAAAATTTCGCAAGATTTAATTGCAACAATAATAAATTTTTTAAATCTCGTGCGATATTTAAGTTTGCGGTATTTAAATTAAAAACTAATTTGTTGCAGTGCAAAATTAATGATACAAATCAACTGCATATATTTCAATTGTTGTAGATCTGGTAGATTTTGAAATTGCTAAAAATACTTTTTGGAAAACAATAAAGCCTAAAGAAAAAGTTTTTCATTTTGGAGTAACGTTTTTTGGTTCGCAGAATTTTTATTTTTCAATGCGAAACTGATAGCGTTATGTTACTGTGAGATTTGAATTTTGCAAATTTTGATTTGCAGGATTTTGATAGGTGAGATTTTAAACTGCGACCTTCTGTTTTTTATTTTAGATTTTTTCTGGCAAGGTGTAGGTACCTAAATGCGAGACTGTTCGATTTTGTATGTTGGTTTTTGTTAACTTTTAATGCTTAAATTGTTTTATTAAATTTTTTAAACCATCCATTTTGATAGAAAATTTAATTTTGAACAAAAATTTTTAAAAGTTTCAAAAGTTCGGTTGTCAAATTCGTTTTAGTTTCCGAATTATACCAAACATATTGAAAAGTGGCCAGTGAGACCATTTTCTCAAAAGCGTATGTGCTTAATAGGCTATTGATTATGTCATATACTATGGAAATAAGACGTTCATGGGATTTTATTGTAAACATCATCAAAGGGGTCATTGAAGATGAGAAAACCGCGGAGTGCTATTAAATGAAATAGCTGTCTGTCTGTTGTGGGGTACACACGCGTGTCGGGAGCCTATTTGATTTGTTGCGATTCGATATCTAATTCTTTGACACAATGTCGTGCAAAGTTTGCAAACATAAAGTACAGAGAGCAAAGCTTAAAATAAGGTGTTCTGACTGTAATTCTGATTTTCACGCTTCTTGTGCTAAATTGTCGTTGGAGGTTCTGGAAGTTATTAAAAAAAGCAAAAGATTATGGCGTTGCACTAGCTGTATAATCATTCGCCGCGGGTCTCTTTCGGGATCTTCAGCTGCTAATTGCTCCACATCTAACTCTTCGAAAACTAAGGTAATACAACCAGCGCTGGAGGATTGCAATTTATCTGACCATACAAATAGAACCTTAGATCTATCACCTTTCATTGAAAAAGTAAAGCAAATTGGAAATTCATCGTCAGATAAATCGTCCATTACTTTGGAAATGATATATAAAGAGCTCTTAATTATTAAAGAGAACCAAAAAAATCAAATTGATGCTCTCCAAATTAAAAACAAAGAATGTGAAGAGAGGATCTCCTCGTTGGAAACTAAAGTCAATCGCCTAGAACATCAACTGTTAGCTAACTCGATCGAAATTTTTAACGTTCCTTGCACTGACAATCTTTCGGATATTGATATTGCTCTGAAAGTTTTCCGTGATGGTATGAATCTGGATGTGATTGAAAAAGATATTGATTTCTGTCATATGAAGCAAATTACAACGAAACCACTTAACGAATCATCGAAGAAAATAAATATTCTCCAATTGAGGCTAGTTTCACGTGTTTGCAAAGAGAAAATAATGAAAGCGAAATATGAACACAAAGCAAAATTGATGACAACGTTGATCAACGAGAATACTGCACCACAGGAGATGTACGTGAATGAGAGCCGATCTTACAACACTCGTCAACTACTTAAGTCTGCAGCATCGAAGAAAGTCTCCAAGGGGTACAAATTTTTATGGACTAGGAATGGGGCAGTATATATGCGAATGAAGGAAGGAGATAAATTAATTAAAATAAACTGTATTGCAGACCTAGAAAAACTATGAGCTCAGTTGGTATAAATAGTTCTATTTCATCTCCCCAACGTAATCAAATCCCATCTACTCTTCCCTCTACTGTTAATGAACTTGAAACATTTTGTTTACATCAGAATATTCGTAGTTTAAGAAAAAATTTTTATACATTGTTAGCACATATCGAATCTCTCGCGAATTTACCTACTATAATTGTTTTAAGTGAGATTTGGATCTATCAAAATGAGTTAGATTTTTATAATATTCCGGGTTATTCACTTTTTGCAAAATGTAATCATTCTTACGCAGCCGGTGGCGTCGCTGTTTATGTGAAAACTGGTTATATGTGTGATTGTTCCTTGCTTAATATTCCAAGCGCCGATGTAGTGAAATTAAACCTCGAATACGTTTATGATTCCTATACAATTTTGTGCATTTACAGATTACATGAATTTAATAAAGGTGTCTTTATTGAAGAATTCGATTCTCTTTTAAGTGAAATAAAAGCTAGTAGTTTAATAATTATCGGTGACTTAAATATTGACATTTTAAATGAGACTGATAAAGACACTGAGAACTATATGTTCATAATGGCTTCGTACGGTCTCAAGAGCCTTGTAAATGAACCAACTCGTGTGTCTAATTCATCTATCACTTGTATTGACCATATTTTCACAAGAATACATAAAAATAATAAAAGTTTTTTTTGTGGTAATGTCTACGATTACAGACTTACTGATCATCATATGGTAACTCTACTACACTATTACTGCTCCTAAAAGTTTTAATAAACTACCGATTGATGTAAGAAAAACTTACCGTTTCCACTCATTCCTTAATAAAGTCAAGAATTGGTTGTTTACTATAGATTATTCTAACATTGAATCCGTCTTTCGATATGTGCAATAATAATAATATTTAAGCTATCATTTTGTGTGTATTATTCAAATTCTTTCCTGCATGCATTTTTGAGTTCTTTTATTTTATCATTATTTAAATTTGTCCAGGCAACTGATTAATACCCCACATCAGTTTTTGAATTGTATAAATTTTTAGTATAACAGATCATTCAACACTAGCTTTTAATAGTTACAGAATGACTACTATTATTCCTTCCGTACATTAAGTATTTTCTTTAATTATTAAAAAATTGTTATTATTTCTTAAGTTGGAATGAATAAAATATATGAAATGAAATGAAAAAATTGGAGGGTGCATTTTTTAGAGGGGGATGCAAAGGCACCATTTTTGGTTTTTTGCATATAACTCGAAAACGAGGCAAAATTTCAAATAATTCTCAAAGTTATTTTTGTAGAAAATAAAATTTACCATCAAAATGGATTTTTGAAAAAAAATTAAAAAAAAATTTTAGTAAGCTAATTTAAAAAAAAAATCATTGCAAAAAAATTTGAAAAATCGCATTTTTTGTTTTTTACGTTTTTGCTTATAACTTTCTTACCAGCAGAGATAATTTTTCACGTTTTTTTGCAATGATTTTTTTTAAAAATTAGCTCACTAAAAATTTTTGAATTTTTTTTTTTTCAAAAATCTATTTTGATAGTAAATTTTATTCTCTACAAAAAAGGTTTTGAGAATTATCTCGAAATTTTGCTTCGTTTTCGAGTTACATGCAAAAAACCAAAAAGGGTGCTTTTGCACCCCCCTCAAAAAAATGCGCCCTCCAATTTAATAGCACTCCGCGGTTTTCCTATTTTCAATGACCCCTTTGATGATTTTTACAATAAAATTCCATGAACGTCTTATTTCCTTATTGCCCTGTTTTTTAGGACATAATCAATAGCCTATAAACATAAAGCATGCTTATGGGCCCAACAAACATATTCAATAATAAAAACCCTTACACGTAATTGTTCTTTTTTAAAAAGTGTTATTCAATAGCCTGCGTCACAATTCCTCGTTTAATAAATGCAAATTGCGGCCAGCAAATTTTAAGGATGTGTATGTGGCGTAAGCAACGATTCCTGAAGCCTGCAATTTCTACGAATTGGCAGTCGTGATTTTTCAAGCTTTTCGCATGTAAGATTTAACAGTCCGGATTTGACATTGAATTCAAAGAGTCTCAATTTAGTACGTGAGGAGATTTGACAAGACTTCCAAATTTGAGACAATTCTATACTTCGATGTACTAGAAATTATCTTTCGACCGTTCAATACGAGTAGGAAGTATTGGATAGGTAGAAATGTGGCATTCACAAAATAAATGCTGGTGTGTCACAGGGCTCTGTCTTATCTCCAACCCTTTTCCTTATTTTTTATAAATGATCTTTTAGCTTAATCTTCTTATCCACTTTATTGCTTTGCTAATGACAGTACGTTTTGCTTCTCACAATCGTTCCCAAGCTAACTTTTCTACTCCTCAGATGTGGAACTTCAACGTAAGTGTATGATAAGCTCAATAAATTCTGATCATAACAGCATTGTTCAACGGGGAATCATTAACCGCGTGGAATTTAATGCTTCCAATGCCCAATACTGCCTTCTATCGCTATAGAAAACTCACCGCCACTTCTTCTAGCTATGAGTGGTGCTTGCATTGAGGAAATCCCAAAACTTTCAGTCCTTGGTGTGTGTTTCTCTGACCTTTTACTATGCAATAATCACATGCTTGAAATTGCAAAATATGGAGCAAAATGCTTGGGGTTTGTAAGCAGTTGCAAGAAATTTTGTACTTCTCTTGATCTGGCTACAATATACAAATCTTACATCCACCCAAAGCTCAAGAACAACTCTCACATCTGGGCAGGAGCACCTTAAACTTCTACTTGATCAAACAAAGTGTTTAAATTTATAGGGAACACCTCTATCAATGATAGCATTGAAACTTTTGAACATTGTCGAAATGTGTCCTGCCTGCTGCCTCTTCCCATTTTACCGCTGTTTTTTTTTTTAAACAATGTTCATGAAGTAGCCAGTTGCATTCCAAATCCACAGCTGAAACGATTTCCACCCCATTTCACCACCTCATCAAGCCAGGAATGCCAATCAGTTTACTCTTGAGCCAAACATCGGATGCACAGTGAAACAAAGAGATTCATTCCTTAGTTGCACCACATGTATGTGGAATACTCTATCAAACTCGATGTTTCCCATCCATTTCAACCTTAAAGCATTCTAAGTCAATGTTCATCGGTTTCTGCTCTTAAATCCTCTCTAACGCTCCAACTGCTCTTAAATTTGTCCATAATCTCGTAAAGGCCCTATCTACAAAATTTCAGATTGCTGTCAGTGGTTAAAGGCTTGGACAATCAGAGCGGAATCCAGCGTTTTTTGTACAAAATTTGATCCCATCGATCTTTTTCCCCAGTGAAACATTTATTGTATCTCCGGATGGCGTTCCTTTTGACCAGGCCTTAAGTTTTTCCCTTATAACTCAGAAGTATGAAAATTGTAGTAAGTGCTTTTACGAGATTATTAGTAGAGATCAATATAAGGGTAGCCAAAATTCCTTGTGTGCGTAATTTATACAAAAAAAAACGAGTAGGGGAGACCGGGAACAAAAGTAACACGTCATGAAATTAACAGGACCACTCACGGCCTGAATTCATGTGCTGGCCCATTTCTTGTATGCAGTTTTGAAAAGAACTTAACTCTTCTCCTTCCTAGCTAATTATTGTTTTCGATCGGTCAAGAGATGGGCACATGCCATATTTAAAAAAAAGAAAAAGTCCTTAATTTTAAATTTGTTCGGCCGACGGTTTTTTAAGAAAATAAAATAAAATTTTTCGTTTTCTGTTATTCCAACAAACCCAAGAAAGGCAACCCCAAAAGTATAAAATGTTACTTTGTCTCCCCGTCCGATGACTGTAAGAGCTTTACTTAGTTCTAATTTCAACATCCATAGCACCATTAGCTGAAACAATACTTCCAAGGTAGTTATACTGTTCATGTTCAACTTCTTTCTTCAAATGGCGTTTACCTTAGAATAGTACGGTGATGTGTGGTGTGATGCCTGTGAGCATTATTTTTCTCTTTTTCTTATTTATTTTTAGACCACTCGGCTCTCATTTCATCTGCAGTGTTTGACACATTCAGCCTTCGATGTTATTTGCTTAGGTATCACTGGCATGTTCTTAATGACTAAGCTTTTTCTAGCGGTCTCTATTGGTGGCCTTGTCTCTCTATTGTACCAACGCTGGCCGTCAATGCCTCGCTTATAGCAAGGAGACACCTAAAAGAGAATTTATCATAGAACATCCCCCTATCCTGTGCATATAGTATAAAACAAAACACCCTGCGTTGTTTTAGGACTCTCTTCATAATGGCATATATTTTTGGGGGAGTTCCTCTGCCAAGAATTGATCTCCATATACCTTCACAGTTGACTCGGTCAAAGTCCTTCCCAAAATCCATGAACATGAGGTAAAGCGATGAATGAAATTCCACAAACTGCTATAGAACGATACACAGAGTGTTAATATGGCCGAAACCAGATCGACCACTGCTGAAGCCAGCTTGATGCCCTTTGAGTGTAGACTCGATTCTAACCTTTATCCGCTCGAGAATAATGGTTGCCATTGGTTTTAGAAAAACGAACAAAACTGTAATACCACGCCAATTCTTGCCATTCTTATAGTTACCTTTCTTTAGCAACTTAACAAACACACCATCCCTTCAGTCCCTGGATAGATTTGTTCTCCCAAAGAGCTTTATCAAGGGATGTAGAATACTAACCGTTGAGACGGGATCAAAATTCAGGAATATGGCTGGTATTCCAATAAGTTCTGTTGCTTTGTTGTTTTTGAGAAAAGTTGTCGAAGTTTGGATCTCCGCTCCTGAAGGGGATCGCATGTCAATGCCCCTATAAGATCTGTGCATCTAGTTTTGCTGGGGTACCTCAGCACTCTACTCAGCGGAGTCCCAATTTTGAAAGGCACAAAATTGATCTTTCCATCTGCGAAGCTGCTCCTAAGTTGATACCAAAAGGGTGCCATCCACATCCACTACAGGATTATTGGTGTTGCTTTTTTCCCGACATTTTTTCCTAAATTCTCTTCTTCTAGCAGAATTTTCCGTTTTTTTCCATTTTATGTGCTTTCCGATACTCGGTTCGCAATTCAGTCTTTAGATGAACATCTGTCCAGCATTTATTTGTATTTTCAACCATTTGCGAAGCTCGATTTTATCCCATTATATTAATCTTGGAATAGCAAGGGTCTTTAACTTTCATCCACTTGGGAACCTACAGTTTTGCATACATCCTTACGATGACCATCCGTCCTCTTTTTTAGAGGACAGTCCTCTTTTTCGGAGTCCTGTCCTCTATATTTTATTTTATTAAAGAGGACAGAAAATTGTCCTCCTTTTACTGAATTGTCCTCCAAATGTCCTCCTTTTATCTTTCAAACCATTTTTCTAAGATTGAAACCATATCAAGTATCTTTTTTTTTCATTACTTAACTAATTGAACATATTACTTTATGACAGCACTAGTTTGAATCTAAACGCTTTTTCCATGTACTAGAATTTGTAAAAGATCTAGAAATAGTGACGAATTATTTGGCTACATTTGTTTAGTCAAACGTTACGTCAATGAAGAACAAATTAAAAAATGGTAAATTGGCTACCAGATAAGAAAATTTTATAAAGAACATGTGAAAATCTATTCTAGCCAGTAAAGCTGTCGCTATTATATCTAACTTGAAATGCCCTGACCGAAAGAGTGTTTTCAAACTCAAAACATATTTAGACGACCGAGAGATCGCAATTTAAAGTTGACAAATGTCAATAGCAAAGTGCGACAAATTACAACTTTGGTTGTGCTGATTTTTAAATTTTCTTAAGAAACAAAAAATCAAAGAAAAGAACTAAACACTATTTTAGCCCTATTTATAAAACGTGCTCGAATATCTTCTATTTCACAATTCAACTAAAATTCTGATCAAAAGTTAACTACCTAACTTAACTTTTGATCAGAATTTTAGAATTTTACTAATATGTATAAATTTTGTAACAATAAAGATATAAAACTGCTAATCTACGTTAAGTTCTATATTTTACCGGAAATCTAGAATCTAGTACAAACAATAAGAATTCTGATGATACAAGAGTATTTATTAAAGTGCACATATTTGGGGTTGTAAATATAGTTTTTGTCACCACGGTCTGTTTCCTTTTATAGTTATAATTCGTTCTTAAATTTTAGAACGTTTTTGAAAAGTTGTCCTCTTTTTTGTCCCTGAAAAAATGGTCACCGTATACATCCTCCATAAGAACACTGTTTGTCAAACTTCTCACATTAACTTCCTCCATCGATGCTGAATTATAAAATGGTCAATTTGGTATTCAGTTTGACCATCCGGATTTACCCAGGTGATTTTGTTGCAAGTTTTATGTTTTAATACAGTCCTACCCAGTACAAGACGATTAGCGTTACAAAAGTCGACAAGCAAATCGCCAGTTTCATTCCGTGACCCCAAGACATTTTTCCCATCGCACATTGCAGACCGTAACTGTCTGATCCAACTTAGGCATTGAGATCTCCAATGACAATTTTGTTTCGGTTTTCGGAATTCTTTTCTAAACTGAGTTAAAATGAGTGTCGAACCATTTTACCATTTACGAAACGTAATTTTAACAACCTGAAGATAGGTATTTTAGACATATTATTCTACGCCAATTTGTCTCTTATTTAAGAATCAATCAATCAAAATGTGCTGTCAGCTCTTGGTTTTAAAATTTTAGAAACCGAAAGATCAAAGTCTTCTTATTTTAAATTGCAGAAGTTTATGATATCCATTAAAAGTTTTTTTTCCGATTTTTTTCGTTTTTTTTTTAAATGCCCATCCCAATTCTGATATATGTAGGAAGATCAAAGTGTGCAAAAAAACAAGTTAACACACCGAGTATACGAGAATTTTAAAAGTTATTGCAATTAAATGTTAAATTTCTGCCAGTGAAGGACTAGACTGCTATTTTTTTTTGTTGCCGTCTGATATGAAGGTCTGTCGATAGACAATTGTTTCCAAATTGTTTCAGGGCAAATCAAACAGATTCCATTTAACTGTTGGTTGCCTTTGTTAAAATTATTCAAAGGCCTTTCTTTTTCTCTGTGTTTCATCATTTGGGTTCGATTCTACATATTATGAAGTCCATTGGGATGAAGGCTCAAAATATTGGACTGGATATGGTATGGGAATTCCATTATCAATGGAATGTGGAATGTAAAATATTTAATCATCTTGAAAATGACTATCAAACCATAGATATTCGCATCCCTTATAACAATTGGATAAATATTGCCAGGCTGGCCGCCATAGTCCCAGACGAGACGAAGGACATACCTATCTATAGTAACATAACAAACTTGTCGGGCGGTAACTGGCAGGCAGGCAACTGAACTGACGTCGCATTGGTCGTCATCGACGACGACTGAACTGACTGGTATGCCAATAATATAAATCCTTTTATTGAGAGTTATGCATGGCTGAGGGATTTATTTGCAGCACTCTAAAAGGGATACCAGTGAGGATGCATTGCATTGATGCTGATGATATTCCTGAATCCTGATGGTGCATATGGCATATAATATGCACTGTTGTTTTGACGTTACACATACAGAAGTCCATTAATTGTTGATGATGATGCAGGTTTGTTGCTAGAATTTTGTACTGTTATACACAGCACTCTCTCAACTTTCATGTTGTCTGTTTGTTTACCAATATCCTTGAATAAATTGTTTACTGTCTGGTTTGGGAATGATTGAGTCCTATAGACTGGGCCTAGCTGGCTTTTTGGAGGGGAACAATGATTGTCTGACTGTCAGATGATGATGATGATGAAAGTATGACTGTTTAGTTGGCGTAATTAACGCGGTGATTGCATTGTAAATAAATGCAATTTTCTATATAGAAGGGAATATGTTCAATTTTCAATGAAAACAGTTTGTTATTTGCCCTTTCATTGTGTCTGAATGTGTGCAAGTTCTATACCTATTTTATGGGGATATGTCTATGGAATGCTAGGGATTTTGAATAAAAACCTTTGATCTCACCAGATGTTTTGGCATTTTCTATGCAAGAGACGCAAGAATCTAAAAAGTTGGAAGAAAAGGCAGGGAAACGGTTTTTTATGCGGAATTGCTGATTTTTACCCTTGAAATAGGTACACAAAGTTTGAAATACTAATACTGAGTATTAAATAAATTGAAGAAGCAGGTGGGTTAGTTAGACATTGCAGCAAAAAATCCTGGCAAAAATGGTTTCACTTATTTTTAAACATTTGATGCAGAGTCTTAATACTAGGTTTTTCTACACACCAAGTTAGGTCACACTTAAAATGTAGGTGTGTTCTTCCCCGCCCCACCCAGTCCGGATAAGAAGATGTCATTTTTTAAACATGTTCTACTTCTAATATGTGGTTCCCAATTCATGAAAAGTCGTAGCCTGAGGCAAAACAGCCTTCCATCCAGTCATCTAGCGATGGCCTAGCCTTTAAACCGGAGGAGGTTCGTTCTTCTTCGTTCTCTCAAACCTGGGGCCTGGGATTCGAAAATTCTCTTGTCTGGAGCATTATTGTCCATTCGCTTAATGTGTCGGAGCCAATGTGCTTTGATTTTCTGGACTTCATCCACAACATGATACAGCTCATAGAGTTTGCGGTTGCATCATCTCCTCCATTCGCCCTCCTTGCAGAAATGACAAATATCCGTCGATGTGTTATTCTTTTGAAGGAGCACTCCCTTTCTGCTATCGCAAAAAACTCGGGCCCCATAAAACAGAACTCGCAGTGTTACCGTTTTATAGAGCGTGTATATTGTCTTTCGTGTAAGAAGTATATTGAACCAACTTGTGGTGCCAAACCGAAGTAGCACAGGTTTGTCAGAGTTGTTCGATAAACTTGGATTTACCTGAATATTCGGTCT